>JARQSV010000348.1:1165597-1212095 GCA_030142285.1 Calameuta idolon | reverse complement strand
GAGAGAGAGAGAGAGAGGCACGGATGTAGGTACGACTGTTAGAACAATGAATCTGAGAAACCTCTGTGCTTTGTTATCCTTTTTATTTATTTTCTTTCTTCCTTCCGCGTGGCTTCACGAGCATACGTAGGCAAGCAAGCAAGCTGGTAAACAAACAAACAAACAAACAAACAAGCGAGCACCGAGACGCAAAGTAGCTGCCGTTGAAGAATGAGCGTCGGTCCACTCGAGCGAATTTCCAGAAAGAGCCGTATCATCGTTTCGGTGAGTTCAGTGCGCATGCGCAGGATCGATCTTTCGCTCGGAGTTTTAACGTAGCGAAAGAGCAAGAGCGGAGTCATTAAAAAGGAAAGAAAGAAAGAAAGATAAGAGAACACACGTGAAATCAAATGAGAAGCGGCTCTGCGAGCGTCGATCGTCGTAAAAGACTGACGTGTAATAAAATATTTGAATCTGCGCGGGCAATGTGCGCGCGCATGCGCGGATTCCTAAAATGTATTATTTATTGCGTATAGCGCCTCTAACGAATTCTTTTTCTTACTTTATTTATATAATAATAACGAGGATTAAGCTACCTTTATTTCTCTATCTACCGACATCGCCTTCATGCAACGAGGAAATCGAAATCCAATTTAAGAATCGACAATACAGGGATGAAGACAACAATAATACTACTATCGTATGTAAAGACCCGACCATATTGTGATATACGAATCGACAAGATTTTCACGTACCATGTATTTAATCTCTATTAAAGAAGAAGAAGAAAAAAAAAAGAAAATAAAAGAAACGTTAAAAATGGGAGTAAAAAAAAAACATACTAAGAAGCTTTATTACGGTGAAAATACGTCACCTCTACAACGACTGGATCTTGCTGTTCGTTTTAGTCTTAAACACTTAATCGGTATCGTCGCCACGTAGGATAAAGTGACAGCTTTCAAGTGCTTCGTGTAAATAATCATTAGGTACTTCGTTTCGTAACGGAGATAATATTTACGGATGGAGAGATAGAGAGAGAGAGTTGGTGGTTAAGGGGGGAGGGAGGGGGGGTGGGGGGATAAAGAGAGAGCGCAACGCGACTATCGTCGCGACAAAATAATTTCATTGCAATAACTTCATTTTAACGGAGTGTACTCGATAACAGTAATAATTGTCAATTTATCCTATGCACACCAAGCGATAACGTTTAACGAGTAATAAAGTTTATAGCCGCGAGAACGTCGTTAAGGCTAATGCAGAAACGTTAGGGCCAAACGGCCGATTCGTACTTTGATTCTCTATGCGCCACCTACTCGTATGTACTCGGTAATATTTCTCGTGGGATCGAACGGAGGTAACGCGTGGAAAGAAGGTTCATAGGTAAGAGAAACAAAGAGGACAGATACGTAGACATACAATTTTCTTTATATCGTAAGAGAGTACGAAGTCGCGCAGCGAATTAGAGAATGAGTATATATATACATATATATATATATATGTATACGTCGCGAATTTTAATCGCGAGCTTAATAACGTCACGACGGACTCTCGCTTAAGGTATTAAATAAATATATATATATATATACGTATAATATTATTTTTCAATGTAAATAGTAATGTAATTTATGTAACGTTATATAAATACGCCCAAGAAACAAAAAAAAAAAGCTCTGTAAATAATTGTATTATAACGGGTACTACTGAGTGTAATTATATTGACTACCGAATGCGTATTTGATATTTGTGTGCCTGTATCCTTTTGTATGCTATCGAAATAGAATATATATATATATATATATATACATATATATATATAGAAGACTACGAGTATCGGTACTGTACACATGAAATTTGTCGCTGTGACAAAATAAACTTTTAGTGAATCGAATTTCAGCAATTTCATTAAATTTCCTATGTTTTTTCTTTTTCTTCTTCCTCTTATATACTTCTTGCCTTATTAGAAATTCCTGTATCCATCCTCTATCGTCTTGCGTATCCGCCGTTTCGTTCGGTCACGTCGATTCTTACGTGCCATTACCGCACGTTAAACTCCCGGAAACTATCAAGCGCTCCCGCCCAAGCAAACGTACGATTATCAAAGCAATTGCCATATCTTCCAAGCCATTCAGGATAAGCCAAACGGGACTGGCAAAGTTCCGCGGCAAATGAAATGGTATCCATTGGCAATTCCTATAGTCCAGCCACCATCGGGAAGCCCAGAGCCCGAGTGCAGCTGCTAATGCGGCTCCGCGGTTCCGGGATCGCGTCATTATTTAACGTCCATCACTCAAGACCAAATGCCACAAGAATAGGCCGTACATTCGCACCCTCTGTGAAATCCTGCTGCATCACACAGAAAATTACCGCCTCTCGCACAGCTAGGTTCACGTCGACGCAGACTCAATGCCCGTCGAGAGGCACCAGGTTACGCTTGGTTACGCTCGGTTCGTTGTCGGTTCCGCTCGGTTCCGGTCCCGGATTATCACCCACCCTAAAACACCTCCTACACCGAGTTCGACTTGCCGACCCTGGAGACGACTCTCCGTGAAGCGTCGAGGCGTTACGCCGAAACTTTTCGAACCGGATATGGAGGGGGCAGCCCCAGCATCCTCTACCCGGTACCGAAGGAGAGATCCTTTCTCTTGAATTTCAAGGAAATTTTCGAGACTCCATACTCGTCCTCTCTGGACCCGTATATTGAGACTCTCCTGGGCGCCACTTAAGAACCACCCCCTCCCTCCCTCCCTCCCTCCTCAAGACCCTGTCACCGTACCAAAGATCGTGGAACGTCAAACGCGTGTCCTCGAAGACAAATCTTCTGACTGCGGGTCGCGCCGGGTTCACGTTGCCGCTCTCGGCGGGTCGTTAGAGTCAGGTTCGCCTTCCCAAGATTTCTTGCTGTTTTATTTTTAACGTCGGCGTCCCTCTCTAATTGCCTCAGGAAGTCACTACTCAACGAATACATAACTGCTATTTTGATATTCCGCGCCCGCGACGTTTAGTCTACCTGACGCGAGTTTCGTTTCTCGCTACGAAATTATTCACGGATCGCGTCGAACGTATCGACACGACAGATCAATTTTTCTCGGTCTCCCTCGTGATCGTGTATTTCCGATGACGCAGGGAACTTCCTACGACAGACACACGCCTGTGTCAATCGGATTGACCACTTTGAGTTCACTGGGACGAATGGCCGCTCGAGTGAGTGCAAACGACGCGCTACGAGTTGCCCGCTTAATTATTCGGCAGTCAGCGCCTATCCTTTTAATCGCACAATTGGGATTGCGAGTGAACGAGTGCGTGTGTTTTATTGTACCGGATGGGGGCTTCGAGTGCCATTCAAATGCGCAACCATACCCAGGGCTTTGATTCACTTGGTCATGTACACCGTCAGTGTTTGATGCTGGGTCCAGCCTAACGACTGACTAACTTTTGGTTGGTCAGATGAGATCATTCACAATGAAAGAGGATGATCAGTCCTCGTCTAGACCTCATCGGTAATCAACTCGGTAATTCTTGCTGCCATCTTTCATCCTCTCGAACCCCCCCACCTCCTTCCTCCCTCTCCTCCTTCCCTGCCACTTGCACTCGTGTCGCGTTTATTTTTGCGCTGTAATTGTTTCCGGTGAGAGCGCGATTTTCTACTCGGTTCCTTTCACTCTTCTCTTTCAGACTCTTTAAATATATCTACCGAGCAAAGAGGTTGGGTAACCCTTATCCTCCTCTTCCTTCGCCATCTCCTCGTCGTCCTTATACGCTGTGCAGTTTTACCTAGCTCTGCCTGACTGCCGCCGCAAAGAGGAAAGCGCAACAATGCGATTTCCAGGGACACGTCCGATTGTTTTCCTTAGTTGAAAAGGATCCGTCTTTGTTGGTCGGAAACTTTGATCTCGGTTGGTCTCCTTCGACGGACGGATGTCCCTTTTACGCGGACACGTAACGGGAAATCGCGTAGACGACCGGGCAAGCTCAGCATCCGGTCTTACCTCGCGAACGAGACGCAAAACAATGCGGAGTGAGGAGGCGCTGCTCGCTTATTGAATAATGAAAAGAAGAAGAGGCAAGAACGGCGCTGATCGAGCCATCAGCATTTATTCATTCGGAATATTCGATTAGCCAGTGCAAAATCTTATGCCGGCCCTGAGTTCGTTCCAGGCTGTGACGTTGCTTCCTATTCTGGTTAGCTGGGTCTGGTTCCACGTGGTCTGAAAAATATTCTTGAAGATCCTCTCTGAGGTCAAAGGTAAGTAGGTCAATTTCCGGATGTAAAATTACTCTTGGGTAGGAGTACCTTAGCCTTTCACGGATCGATGAATTTTATATTGAAAACACGAGTAAACCGTGAGAATATCTACAGCAGTCATTGACGACCTCAGCATCCGAATGGATCTCAAGCAGCACCCGTCGGCTACGCAATTCGTCTTGGTTCGTTCGCATTGAAAACTTTATATCCTCCCGTTACACGAGAACCCGTCACATCCGTATTGCATCGTATCGAGCTTCATTCTCGGCCTTGGCTGTTCCCAACTTTACCACGGCGGATACCGGGACTTTAGCTTTTCTGACTCACACAGCAGATACATCTACTACGACCACGTTTCAGGATTCTAGACGGGCAGTCAAGTGCAAATATTTTCTGGGTCAGCTAGCAGCGATCCAGTTCGCGCGAACCGATCGATCTATCGTTATCAGATACTCGCACTCAGCCACGTTGGCGAAAGGTCTTCTTCCAGGAGAAGATTAACGCTGCCACTCGCGATAGACTCCCTATGGACTGCAAAGAGAAAAGCGAATTCTTGAAAACGTTCGTACGAACTTATATCCCCTATCTGTGCTAGCACATACACGGTATATCTGTACAGTATACTAGTACAGTACAGAAAAGTTGTGTTCCAAAAAGTATCTATCGTTTCGTTTCCTGGGATCAATCACTGTAAATTACGTTCGAAAGTTATATCCATCAGTGAGTCATCGATTGAACGTATTCACTGTTGTCTGTATTCACGTATCAGTCTGTATTCACGGTTGGCTGTATTCACGTATCAGTCTGTATTCACTGTTGGCTGTTCGAGTCAGAATTTATAATGATCTTACTTACTCGTTCTATAACTTGTACTTAGTCACTGTATAACCTACATAGAAAATTTTAGATCTTACGTCGACCTTACGAAGCGCATGCGTTAACTGTGGAGACTGATCGTGAGTCCGGAGCAAAATAGTCCATTGGTATTACAGTCCTCGCTCACCTGTACACCCCGTGTATAGCGAATGCCGATCACGTTTTCACGAACTCCGAGACAACAGTGTGTCGCGGATGAAATTAATTCGTCCTTTGCAAACACACGGATATTGAATTACCCAAAATTGCCTAAGGCCAGCAGCGTCAACTACCCTCTGCTACGGTAACCGAGAGTAAACGTTTACGTTTTATAGAAAATTACCAAAGCATATACCGGGTGCTCTCGGTACAAGGTACACCACGTTAAGATGCGGGTACACCTGGGTATGCATGTATAACACTGTACGAAAATTTATGTAAAATATTATTCGACAACGGAAAGAGAGGCGCACGAAGAAGGGAAGGACGAGCAGCGTGTCTGCCTATTCACAGTAGGCGTGCACATTTTGACGGGGCTGTTAAGTAAATATTGAAATATTACCTCGGGAGAGAGAAAGACGACGGGTGGTAGCACCTCGGGTACCGTCAGACGCCAGGCGTCGGCGGCTCCCGTCTTCCCTGGACCTACGGGGGTAGGTATAGACGCGAGCTCACAAATTTTCCAGGGGCGAACCAAGACGCAGGGGCTAACTTTTCTCTGAACAAGCATTCGGTCGCCCCCCGCGGCGACACCGCGCATAATCTAATTTGTACTTCCCCGACTAAGCTCAGTCCCTTCCCGACCGACGACCCAACAAACACGCCTCGATCCAAAGCCTCTTGTCCTTCCTTCTTCCACTTCTATGTTTCCTTCCAGGTCCCCTCGGAGGACCCATACACACTTTCCACCAACACCCTCGAAGGCGACGTACCCCTGCCACGACGTACGAACAAATTGGCTCTGTTTGACAAAATGAAAGCGTTTGCCCACTTGCAGGATATACGAGAGAATTCTTGTCGAGTTACGGCCAACATACTTAGGTATGTACACCCCATAATCTATATACATATATACTTTGTTCACGGAGGAGGGGACGAAGAAGAAACCACGAGAATGAAGCACGGCAGGGTACGGGGATATATAGATATACGGACACACGTATACCTCGTGACGACGCCTATGGACGAGAATTCGTGATGCAGCTTTTCAAGGTACGTCGCGACGCATTCTCTTACCTTTGGACGTATGCTTCCGATTGCTGGTGGCATTTACGCGAAGTCGTGAGTCCCAAGTTCTACCAGACCCCGTGCACCTACGATTTCCACGTTCTCGAAATCTGTCGCCGGGCCAATTGCGCAAAACTTCACATCGAGTAAGAGAGGGGAAGGGGGTGAAGTAAGAAATAATAATAATGATACAGGAAACTATACCTATTGTTCGATAGAGTCCGGCGCACCTAATTCTCGCTACTTTCAACCCCTCCTGTTCTGTCGATTTACGATCTCAAGTTCGTTCCATTTTCACGTGGGAAAGGGCGTCGAGCGACTAAACTTTTTTCAAAAGTTTCCCTGTTTACGAGAAGAAACGAAAGATTTGTCACTGTGATTATCGTACCTGCCTCTCTGTCAACAGAACAGACAGCACGGCCGGTATCAACTGTATAGTCGGATATGAAATTATTTTCACGAACGTAGTATAGATTAAAATCCAATGCTTAGCTAGCTATACTGTGTGTATATATATATATATATACCTATCCGACTGCACAGTACTCGTAAGAAGCGTAAGGAATATGTAGCCAGCGAGTTCCCTCTAGTGAATTCCGTGAAATTTATAAGCCAGAGTAATAGAGGTAAAGCTTAGCGGAGTGTTCTCGGTCGCGTAAGCTTTAACGAGGACGTCAAGTAATTAACGTCGTGTTAGCAGTATCTCTTGAGCGACTCGTGGACGAGTAGCAAGTAGCAAGAGTAAAATTGTCATTCGTAAGATGTAAATGAAACTGTTATCTGTATGTATGTATAGTCGGTAGGGTAGAAATCTGTCTTTCGAATATGATCGAACGAACGAGTATCTGGATGCCGGTACTGGTTTAGCTTAAGGAACAGGAGTTTGGTTATCCGTATACGAGTCGATGTCTCCCTTGGCGCGTATAAGCGGGACTGTAATAAAGATATTTAAAAAATTATGCACTCCAACGTCTAGGGATTTTATGAGGGATGCAGGACGCGTTTGCCGACGTATGTCGAGCCGATGTACATAACTAACGTACACACGTCTCTTTCCTGTTAGAGTCCGAACGAACGAGCCAGCGATCTCACTCGGTTGGGCTGTACCTTCTGTACCAGTCGCCTTGCAGTCTCCCCTTGTTTTATAACCCGACGAGTTTAATGTTCGCATCAAACTTTTAATTGCCCGACTTGCGTTACAAATTGCCAACAGATGGGTCCCTGTTTATGCGTCGCGTTTCCTATTAAAATAAATCAGTGTCCGCTCGGCCCCTCTATCGAGGATTCGAGATGCCAACGCGGTCATTCGGTAGTCGGAGCGCGTGCCACTGGTCATGAGATATGGAATCGTTCGTATTATTTTTTAACCCTCGATCGGTTCGTAAGAGTAAGGTTAGGCGATATCTCGAAATTCGATTAGAGTTTTGAATATCGTTAAAATTGTTTTTAATCGATCTTGAAATCTTAAGTGTTGACAAAGGATGTCGTCGGAGATCGGTATTTTTGAATTTTGACAAATTTTTCAACACGTCAAATTTGCGATTCTCATGGACTCCGTTACTTGATAACCGCATGCTTTTACGGCTTCTCGTAACGTTCGCTAGGAAAGATAAGTTTATCTTTCGGATAGAGAGATCTTTGAATTTCTGTTATTTTACTCCGGACCCACTAGCAAGTGGATGCTGTGAGGTTGGACCTGACCGTGTACAGCAGTTGTGCCGTTGAATCCATAAATCCGTTGGATGGTGTCATCGTTAAGAAAAGTCAAATCTCCCGCAGCGAGAGACTCTCGCTTGTTTCTTAGGTTGACATCGGAGTCTTGACGGGAAGCACGCCGACCTGGAGGACGAGAGCGCGAGTCCCGATTTTCTGCCGATTTACGAGAGAGTTACCTTCCTGGCGGGAGGTCATCCACTCCGGGTCTGTTGTGTTAGGTACCTTGCGGTAGGGAAAGATCGGCACGGTACCCGAACGACGTGGAAGAAATATTCGCGTCGGGGGTCCAGGGCGACGACGTGGACCTGACGACGAGGGTTGCTCGCAGTGAGGAACAAGGCGGATTCGGTTGACGAAGGTGGCCAAGACGCATCCGCATGGAGAGACGACGCCGCCGCCACTCAACACCGGCATCCCTGGCGTGAGACTTTATCGTAAATTAGTGGCGCCACGGGAATTCTAATGCAGGTAAATAACAGAGCTGGCCGTGCCCCCTTGGAATTTATACTTTGTTAGCAATTAAACGGCGATTACGAGGATCTGGCCCCGGGGCCTCTACTTTACGACATTAATTACATCCCCGCTATGTACCGTTAAGTCAATGCTCCTTTACCACGAGAATCAACGATAGGAGCTCCGGCTTATATACATATTATATTTTTCAACCCTTATCTCGACTGGGTATCGACCATCCGCAAAGCACGTATATCCAAATCCACCGTGTGACGTTCGTTCGATCATTGAAGACTGTTTAATATAAAATATATCTTCCTGGAGTCTGGACGAAGTACCCGAAGCCGAATGGTGCTACCTCGAACGGGTGAGGCTGGGCCTGAATGTAAAGCGTAACGCGAGTCCGAAAGAAGTTTTCGGCGCTACGTGGGTTGCAAGGCGGTAGAGAGAAGCCAAGTTCCTGGCTTTCGCCTTCCCTTATTTAAAACCGGGCCTGGCCGAAGTAAATTGCATCCTCAATTTTTAATAAAGCCTACGAGGGAGATGCTTTGTTGAATGTTGGTATAAAGTGAACTTCGACGTTGGGTAAGTCAAGCGGGCACCAACCCCAAGCGGCAAGTCCAGAAGGAGAGTATACGGCGGCGGCCAGATAAATAGGCGTAGGTAGGGGATGAAAATATAGGTGGAGTGTGAGGAACCAGAAGGACAGTGAAAGAGAAGAGTCAAAGAGAAGGGGTGAAGAGGGGGGGGAGAGAAAAAAGAAAAAGAGAAGCCAGTCAAGAGAGGGATCCATCCTTTCTTCGTTTCATTGTAAATAGCAGTCTCACGACGTTCGCCAGTGTACCAACCCCCCCCCCCCCCTCCCCCCACCCTCCCTGGCCTCACCCAACCCTTATAGTACCTCCATCTATCCACCTTTCTTGCAATATTGATTGCAAAGGCCAGGGCATAACGATAGACTCGTCTAAAATATTCTTCTTTCCGTTGAGAAAACATAAGGAGAGAAAATAAAAGGAATATAAGAAACGAAACGGAATCCACTCTACCGTAAATTATTCATTCGTCCAACAACGAGAATATGGAAGGAGCTACCGAGAGAGGGAGAGAGAGGAGGCTGCTCCTCCTGCTGGACCGATCGAGAGGAATCTTTGTCGATCGTTCGTGCCAAAGAAATATCTCCTCCACCCTCTTTCTCTCGGGTGTCCCTTTTATTTTTCACTCGTGAGACACGCTTATGTGAGCCCTGATAAGAGGGGTGAACACGGACGATTCCAGAAGGGGGGGAGAGGATCAATTTCTACAAAGAACAAGCACGAGTTCTGGCGCTCCGTGAATGAAATTAATTTTCATGCTTATAATACAAAAAGGGTGGGAACCCTTTGATCGATCGTTGAGGACTAAGAAAAAAAAATATAATAAATAAGAAAAGGGGTTGGGTTTATATCGTGCGTATTATAATTAGACTTCGCTATAAATCCTTCTGGTAGAAGCGTAGAGGGCGCGTGGATACTTAGTTGGTCCTATATATATATATATGTAAACGTGATATACCTATATACCCATGTACGTCTAAAAGCTCGTTCGAGAAACGTGAAACTGAATAAGAGAAGTCAGGATTCTTGTTTACGGGTCGCGCATCATTGGGCTCGCGTATTCCTGCGAATAAATTTACTATAAAACTGCCATTACGTCAATGTTTATCTGCGAACTTACCGGATCGTTTCTAAAATATACAGAAGTCGCGACTTTCGGTCTTATTGTTTCGCTGGGCGGTTTCGCAGTAAATATACCCACTCGCAAAATTCCATCGTAGACTCTATATCTATAGGTCGATATACATATACCACCGTCTTCTCATTTCTGAAAACTTTCCCACGAGGATTCATCAGCTTTTAAAATCCTTTCGTTTCGCGATGCGCTTCTTGCGAAACTGCAAGTTCCCAAGTAGGTCGCTATCTATGTATATATATATATATAGATTAATATATATATATATATATCAATAATGGCCACCTACGTAAATACCGAGTTTCCTATTGACTACAGTGACTCTACTAGGATCGCTTTCTTGGATAATTCTTAGCGCCTCTCGATCCACCTCTATCATTCCTTCGAGAGATCTGGGTCGAGTGTATCGATCATCCTTCGATCGAAAGGGATCGGCCCGAAGCAATCGGTAGATTTAAGCGTAATCTAAAAACGATTTCGCCTTTGCTCGAACGTCACCGGGTACGACGCAATCGCGCGCTTCGTTAAATTAATTGGCTCCGCTTTGGTTCTGCTGTTAGACTTTACTGTCGTTACAACCCCGTCTTCTGCTATAGTAAATGCATCGGTCTGTAGTACCGGGATACGTATGTTACATATATATGTATATATATATAGAGTATACATATAGATAAATACAGCGGGAGCAACTCTTGTTAGGGAACTTCATTCTTAAAATCGGCCGCCACTTAGTGGCAGGTGGCCCGCGGCGTCGAATCAGACGCGTTACGTTAACTGAATTTAAATTGCTTCGACGCAGCCGACGCCCCGTTTTCTCTACCGAGCTCAACGGGGATTACCATAATTTATGCGCCCTTGCGCCTCGAATAGCCACCTTGCCGACCCAATCCGAAGCTCTTTATTATAAATCCAAATCAACCGCATAATTCCGAGATATAAACATCACTCTTGGCAGCCACTGTGAGATCCAAAGCCGTTAGAGCCCGACGATCCCTTTTCACAAAAATAGATCTACTGCCGATCTATAATAACCTGTGCGCGGCGTTCCCTTACGGATCCACGTTCCATACGTATTTGCTCGGTGAATTTAATGTATGCGCGATAAACTACCGGAATTCATTATTTGCCCTTTGCAAGACCCCTATATGGAAAATCCGTGCTCCCAACTTTGGACGGGGGTCTGATCTTGGATTAGATACTTTGTAACCTTAACTCTTCTCGTTTAACTCATTGTCAACGTTTAACAATTGCACGAACGGACTGCCTTGGTCTGGGTCTTTTAGGTTAGGTCCCGTCTCCCACGGGTGTCCAATAAATATAACGATATCTGGAAGTCACGTTATATCGTTGACACGGATACTGGAGGAAATCTCAGAGTCGGTGGATGAAAGACGATCTCGGAGTGCGTCGGGGGTCAAATGTTATCGGTAAGACTCGCGCTTCTTTACGAGGCCTGCTGGCTTCGTGGTAACGAGTATCGTGCACACGTAACTACGTACTTTTCTGATTGTTGTACGACAACCGATAAAACTTGGTAATTGATTGGGGTGTTACCCTCTGGAAATCGTAAAAACTTCTTGGTCTAATCGTACCGCCGTCTCGGTTAATCGCTTCCTCCTCGAACGGCATATTATTTTACACAGAGATCTCGTAAACCGTCCACCCCGTATATACCTTGTATACTAAAAGTGAGAAATAGATTTTTTTCAGGCGATAATTTTTTTTTTTAAAGATAGAATGACTTTTTTCATACAGTGTGTACAATTTGTTCAAATCATTCTTCGTGATTAATGATACGTGGCTGTTGTATTTTTATACACCGAATAACGACCCTCCTACCTCTGTGGCTACTTTGCAGTAATGCTCCTGCGAGCAACCGCAGAAAACTTGCTAATTACGGACCAGGACCGATTCTATGGTTAGCCATGGGGTGGTAGAACTTTTAACGCGGCGATGCGATGCCCGTGGGAGATCGAAAGCGTAACCGAAAGCAATTTCGTGTCCGTAATTTTTCGGGGTGACTGTACATTAGTATTAAGAGAGTCGCACGTGCCCTGGGCGACTTGCTGCAAAAGCATAACGTAGGTAACGAACGTACATAAACACGTAGCCAGAGGTTAGCTTCCACAGCTGTACCGAAATGGGGAGGTTTAAGCCGGTTCCACATGGTGGAGACAGGGGAGAGGGTCGAATACTCGCCATCCGATGGGGGATGCTGTAACAGGGTCGTAGGTCCAACAACAAACTCCCACTCGTCGTTATCACGCGTTCCTTCCCCCCCCTGAGGCCATTCCTATTTGTCCTCCTGAGAGCCAAACCGTGTAGTAGTTTCCGTCGGCGTGCGCCGCGGCGCCGCCGGTTCGCCGAAGAAGCAAAGAACGGGCGTCGTTAACGATATGGAGGGGGGGAGGTAAAGGTGGATTACGCAGAGATCACAGTATCTCTATACGTGGTCGACGAGACCAGTACAGGCATTCTAAACAGCTTAACGCGACGAAGGAGATGTTTCGAATCCACAGTTTCACGAGTACGGAGACGTCTACGGGTACATGAGTAGAAGGCCGGATCCAGTGTCGCTGACTTGCGAACCAGCCAAGGAGGCGCTACTTCGCGATTCGCAATCGCGACACGGACCGGATTATCCAATTGAATTATTCATTGTAGTCGGTCTTGTCAAAGAGCGTACCCATAGAGTTCCCTTGGCTTCCCCTGACCCATCTTCATCCTCACCCAAGACACTTTCCTCCGCCCCCCTTTCGATTTATTCATCTTCCTCGAATTGATTTTAGCGCCGGAGTACAGACACTACGTCTTGCAGTTACCGTTACGGACACTCTCGTCAGGAAGATTCACGGCGCCTCGTTACCGGAGTTCTTCTGATATCTGTCAAAGCAAAGGAGGCGTCAGGTTTCACGGGTCGAGTTGTATCCTGAGTGGTTTTACCCTAGGAGGGATAATTTTTCGAAAAGTCCTAAAGCATTGAATAACACATTAAACTCCTCCGGACCCTTCGAGATATATGTCGACGCAAGAATCGTCTCCTTTCTCTGGTCCTGCCCTTCGCTCACTCTTGGCACCCCCGCCACTCTCTCCCGATTCCCTGAGCTAATCCCAGAGAGAGTCTAGACCTCGGATATAAAGCGACCAGGGCTCAGACTGTCGGATTTTTTTCTTCTCAGCCTTGCAATATCTGCGATATTGGTAGCGTAATGGGAGAAACGTTGAGCACGAGTGCAGGGCCATCTGAGTCCCAGGATGAGTCATTGGGGCGCAGTGGGAGCATTACCGATGCTGGTGCAACTGGGTCCATGGCTCATGCTGACTCTCACCAGCAGTAGCCACTGAGCTACCGTAATAAATCGAAACGCGGACTTGCCACAAGCTACCTGTCTACTAACCTGTATGGTTTATGCGCAACCATCCTATCCGTAACTCTCGTCGCGGTTATAGGCATCTACCTGGTCCTGGTCCAGGGTCGCCAATTTCTACGTTCAATTCATACACGATTTACAGCCACGCGGTATTCCATCAGCGCAGCTGTTAAGGCAAGCCAGTACTAGGATCCGCTCGTTAACCGGCAGACGAATAAGAAGAAGAGGATGCACACCGCGTTAACGAAGAATGACCGGGGCACCTTTACGGTGATGCCGGTACGTCATCAAGAACCGTCGTTAAATGTAATCGTATCACTGTAAGGCGCGAGTACTTCACGGCTCGTAAACCTGAAAGTGATGAGACTTATTTACCATGTTATTATATTACACGCTCCCATGAATATTGACGCGCTTTCATTATATGGTCCAATCGGGCAGCCTCCTTCTCGCGCCGAGTGACCCTCTCGTCATGCATAAATCAATAGGACCAACGCGTAACCAGCTACGTGTCTCTAAAGAGCATCGAAGTCGCTGCCGACTGGTTTACGTCATTAATTTCCTCTCTCGATCGTCCCCTACTCCCGGGCCTATCGGTGTCCCAGGCTGGTTATTCCGGCGGAATTTGTAAGGAATTTTGTCAGAGGATCTAAACAATATCCTCGAGAACACCCTAGTGGAGACGTTATTCGGATTAGGGTATGGGTACCGCAGAGCGAAGAGGCATCTGTTGCGCCTCCGCGAGCAACATTTACATAATCGCCAGGCTCACCACTCCGCTCGGCAACTCCTCTGCTTTGGAGTGGCACAACCAGACAACCGAGCAACCATCCATCCAGACGTTCTCGTTCCTCCAGCGACGTCTTCGTCTTTGGAAGCGACGTACATTCAGCCCTTGAGAAAGCGCGCAATTACTTAAAAAGGAACGACACTGCCGTCGGGGATATGCGGTAGCTACTCGTAGAAAAATATATATGTACCGACTCTGGAGCATTGAAATTTTTCAAAAAAAAAAAATTTACCAGCCGGAAACACTCGGCCGAAATTGAAAGTCTGGCGACAGGTATTTTTCATGTACCGATACTATCCAAGTGCTTTTCACGAGGAACCAGCAACAAGGCTGTGCATAGACTAGATCAAGCGTAACTGCTGGAGGCCCCCGCCATCCGCGCTTCTGGAAAGCCTGTTTCAGGCTTAAATTAAGGGTAGTCGGCGCGCATCCCGTGGCGAGGGTTGCATCCTCTCGCATAATGCACGGTATAACAATGAGTCCCTTTTGGGGCGCCCCAGGACGCGAACGTTACAGCATCACACCCAGGGTGTCGAGGACGAGCACGGGAGAAGATAGTAGCACGGGAGTGATATGATTTGCATGTCGTAGCGCAGCGCCGAACAGCATCGCCAGCCAGGCTTGCCAACCTTAGGCTGCCGGTCCTGTCTGGCCTGTCTGCCAGTCGTCTCCTTCCGTGGGGATAGCTTTACGAATACTCGAATACATACGCACCGTGTATATCTATATATGTGTCTAACTACGCACAGTGTATATCTGTATATAGATCTAACTACGCACAGTGTATATCTATATATGTGTCTAACTACGCACAGTGTATATCTGTATATAGATCTAACTACGCACATTGTATATCTATATATGTGTCTAACTATGCACAGTGCTGTATAGGCTTTTCTATGTGCCATGGTTATGCGTATAGAAGGGAAGTGACGTGCGATGCTGCATACGTAACGAGCACCATCCGCTGTAAATTCCTATACTCCTGGCTTTACAGTGTATTCGTATCCTTTATCTGCGGTTATGCACACTGTATTTCTTATGGGACCGAATTCCCATGCTACGAGAATGCAGTTTTTGTTGTTACACCGTTATAGTTGAATTTCGTATCTAAGGGCGAGCGCTGGGGAACCAGTGACGAAAATCGATAGAGGTTGCGCGCGTATATACGGTAGCTCGTTAGAAACAATCGTGAGCAATGCAGCTAATGGAATGACTGGAAGAAACGCAGAGCGTGGAAGGAATCTTGGGCGACCGATGGAACGGATTGGGATTGATCAATCGTGACGATAATACGATCTAGGACGGTGACGGAGGAAAGAAGGCGCCTTGTTTAATGGAATCGCGGCAACTCGTAACCGTGGAGAAAGAAATCGCGACGCGAGGAAAAAAAATAATTAATAATCCATTCGATCGATCGTAACGCGAATTATTGATTCGCGTGACACTTTTTATGCGAAATAATATGTCCGACGATATTTGAAATTATATTGAAAGAAAAGGATAAAAAATAAGGTTTACGATCCAATGCCGACGAATGGCCTTTGGCGCTGTTCCAAAAATTCAAAGGACTTCGGGACAGATCATTCTCCATGTGCGTTCGACGTTCTCCATTTATTAAAACGGATACGATCGAGCAACGGAGTATCAGTTAATTATATCCCACTGAATAAAAACCGTTTCTCTACGAGCCTCGTAATTGACTCGACAAACTCAAATTCATCGAACGGAAACGAGTTGGCGTATCCGCGCGAGGGAATTGCGTATATATTTTTTATTAATTCTTACCGCTCGATTTGGCCGCCGGCATGATATTTGTCACTGACTCGACGAGAGGAATCGCGATTCGGGTAAATCGAAACTCGACTCGCGCGATACGCTGAGATATACGTTTTCAAAGTTTTCGAGCTTTTTGCGCCGTTCAACTTTGGCTGTCTCTCTTCTTCATATATATGCATGTATAGATATACAAAGCTGTAGCGAAAACGGGGTAGCGCGCGTCTACAGATTAGACCTGCTTATTAAAGCCGCTATTGCTTTTACGAAGCGAAGTTTCAATGAGTCAGAGATTATACTGGAGTGCGGGTTGAGGCTTGATATTGCGCAAGCCAGTGATATGCAATACCCCTCGGGACAATGGGACGTTTAAAGCTCCCGTGCAACGACCTAGAAAAGTCTCTCGCATCGACGAATTTTAGATCGACTAACCCACCGGAATATTCTGTCCACGTCTTCGTGGATTTCTACGGCGTCGTATCGTATTTGCTGAGCTCGCGCAGCCACTCTCGGGCCTCGGCCGAAGCGCAGGCTGGCTGCACGGCGGGGAACAAAAAGGATATGAAATACTTGCTAACCGATAGGAACCAGTTATGTTACATACTTGTTAGTCTTGTAGCTATTATACACGTGCATCGGAGGCAACGGCTATCTGGTAACTTGAAATAGAATAAATGACAGTTAAGGACCCTCCGTAATGGAGGACATTAGATAGGCCCATATACGTATACCGGCTTATGAGAATTTAATGGTAGAAATTGATTAGGATTATTTTTTCTTATCGAATCAAAAATAACGAACAGAAAATTTATGGAGATAAATATTGACTCGATCAAGTATTATAAATTATCAAGCTCGTTATTGAATCGTTAATCGTGAAATTCTATATCGTCAGTTTGATATACATGCTTTTCCTGTAATACGCTTTGTTTGGTATAACGAATGTACGAAGGAATTTTCGAAGTGCATAGGAAAAATAGAATATTTTTATACGGTGGATCCGATGCGAAAGCAGCGAGGGTGGATTATCTGCATGACGTAAGAAAGTTATTTATGCCGTAATAATCTTATTTGCCAAATAGCTTCTACACAATGGTCGTACCCGCGAACCGAATGCACGGAGTGCGGCTAGAAATCTACCGACAATAACTGTTGTAGCTTCGTGTGTAGCCGAGAGGAAATGCGATAAGACCAGAAGGGCACGATACGCGCGTCGCGACGCCGCACGACGCCGCAATCATTAGGCAAATGGAAATGCTATTATAGTTCCGCCAGGCGTTACGTCACAGCCAGTTGGCTCGTTCGGCCTGTTCGACGTGATTTGTAAGCTGATTCTGCTATTTACACCTAAAGGCAAAATATCACAAAATATCACAACAACCGTATAATTTACTTGAAAAAAAAAATAATAAAAAATAAATTAATTTCAAAATCATTAAATATCCCATTAGTCCGCATTGCGTTAATTTCTTTTTTTCACTCATTTTCATTCCAACAGTCTCATCGAAGAATCGACATGCGACGTATTAAATTATGGACCAATGATGCTGGGACACGGTCCGCGTATCACTAATGGAATACCCTGGTTTTGGCGTATTGTCGAATTTGCAAAAGTATAAAATCCCAGTAATACGCCAGCTCGGGTATCGAGTCTATTAATGAGTGACTGGACTGGAGGGCTTAATCCTTCAGAGCGAACGTTTCCATCATTCCAGCTATTCTCGTGAACCCCCGTACGATTCTATAAATTTTCCGACGTCGAATATGAATTTGCAATAGAATACAGTGAAAGTTTCTCATAGGCAGTCGGTACCCACAGCACTACAGATCTCTACCATTACCGACTGAGCTGTCGTTTCAGGATGAGAAGGATCATCCGCGAGTAAAGGTATTCAAGACCGAGCTGTTTGAAAGTGTTAAATGGCCAGACGGTAGGGGGGCGGAGAGGGGCGGACAGGGGGGGTAGGGGGTCGTGTACCTATCCTTTCAGGAAGAACCGCGAAATTTCAAACTGCTTAAACGAATAATATGGCGTAGATATACATATCGTAACGGGAAGAAGAATAGACGGGAGTACGAGAAGTACAAGGGTGGGCGCATCCATATACGAAGTTTGAATCATCCCCCGACGTCGGCAAAGGAACAATTAGAGGTAAGTAATTGACGAGGAATTCCTCGGTAGTCGCGCGAATTCAATGCTGTTTGCTCAACTTAAGTAATTGTAACGCCGACTGCGGAATGCTCCTACGATGGCCTCTACACGTACCGCCTACCGACACACGCGAGTTCAGACAAGGAAACACCATGTAGAAGCTACCCTAACATGAACTATCGTTGAGCTGCGCGGTAGGACGTGGGGTAGGTAGCACCCGACATGGATGGGATTGTAGCTACCAGAAGCACCTAGGAAAACCCTTGCTATTCGCATTCCAGCTGGAACCCCTAAATTATCATCGTCTGGCGATTGTACTTGAAACAGACTGCACATACTCGAGCCATTATTCGAAATCGAGTAGGTTACGTGGACACGTATTTAAACCGAAACAATGCGTATAAATATCCTACCGATGCCACCCGGTCCGCACCACGTATCCTAGCTATTTCCAAGCATCCTGGCGACCTGCCAGTCCATATCGCATCGATTTCAATTCTCCAGGTAAAGCATTGTCTGGGAGAACACATATTTCCCCTTACAGCCAACTCCGTAACGTATATGGATACCCGGTAAGACTATGAGGTCCCAATTGGATCCGATGCGATTGTTAATTGGCGATCACGTGGGTGATCTTCTTTTTTTGAAAATTCTTTGACATGGATCAAACAGTAGATACGGTGACTGAGGAGCTTTGGGATGGAAGGAAATGAGGTTCTATCAGTGAAGTATCTTGTCGACTGTCTGCTGCGTTAAAAAGATCAATCCATCAAGTATCCTCCTTAGGTAGGAAGACCGGTACTAGGTTACAGCGCTAGGGGTGAACCTGCTCTTGGGGATGGTTGCGATGTACCTACCTCGGAGGCATCCATCTCGAGGTTCACGTTGGCTCCCGCAGCTTCACCGAGTGTAATCCAATTTGAGCTTCTCCCCACTTCTGCCCTGGCGAAGACGCGCGTCACTTTCAGAGACGCGTGTCGACTTCCTGATGAAATAACAATATTGTTTTTCTATCTTGCGAAATGAAACACCGATATCCTGGCCTGGTCCAGTCATTCTCGCCGGGGATATTCAAATATACAGATACGTGTGGTACGTACACTGGATACACCGAAGTGAATCGAACTGGTCCAGGAATCGATTCGGCTTCAGCATCCTCTTGGGATACGCATTGATATTGAATGGAAAACTCATTGGAAAGATCTACTCCCAGGGATAGGATGGCATAGATGGCCATGACTCTACGATTACGGGATTGGTACCATTTCAGGAATAACATGGCTGCCTTATACAGGGACGAAGAGAAACAAATAAAACTGGGGTTCATCGCGGGATACACCCGGCTCTAGAATCCAGTAGCCATTGCGCAGTCCATAAAGTTCTCTATGTAGTAGAATGGTAGCTCCTTCCCTTTGCGTTAACCGTACACTCCTCTACGGCCATCAATAGGAATGCCATTCGAAGGCGCTCTAAGAAACTGCTAATAGAGGCTTTGGAGCTAAGAGGGCGCACGCGGCCTCTTCCTACGGACGCTGGACCAGAAGACTAACCGGAAGGACCCTGGAGAAAGAGAAAAGGGTGATTGAGTAGTTCTGCCGGAGGACCCCGTAACCTTCTCTACTATTGGTAGGTACCTATAGTATACTCCTGCTACTACTGCTGCTACCACTACTACTATTGCTACTATTACTAGCTACTACTACTGCTACCCTGCCAAACCCTTCGACCATCTTTTATGTATGCTATTTTCTCTACCCATACTAGCACTTGTTCGTATCCGTCATTCTTCCTTTACCGCATCTTATGGCCTTGCTCTTGGTTCTACTGAACAAAAGGTTGGGATATATATATATATACACTACTCTATTCTACCACTTGCCCATTAGTACGATTCGATTGACCCTCGTCGCGTAAAAGCAAAACCTTGAGGCTCCTTTCTAAGGTGAATCGAACGGTCCGACAATGTTGCGTGATTGTCGTTTTGTTAGAATCGATAGGAATGTTTTTACCGGACGGGATAAAGAGATTAATGGAATCGGATTTTTATAGATTTTCAAAGACACGCCTCGCGCGCAAAGACTTCAGGGATTCCTCGTGTTTGGGTTCAACGGAGCTCGAGAATATCTTCGTTGCAACTGGCGTATATACTGGCGCCATCTCTCTGGGAAATTGGAAACTCCAAGTTTCCCGGTTATCCTTTTATACGGCGCGCGGGATTTCTGAAGTTTCATGAATTTCCTATGGATGGAAGAGAGAGAGAGAAAAAAAAAAAGAAGGAATATCAGTCGCAGCAAATAAGGGAAGGAGAGAGTCCGCTGCTTCTCGTAGAAGCGGCAACTTTTATACGTAAACATTTACTTTGCAAAGATTATACTTATAGCTCTCAAGGGGTAGGAAAAGGTATCGGTAGTGCCGACTCCATTATATTCCCCGTCTAAAAAAAAAAAAAAAAAAAAGAACCTCTGTGAATTAAATGCCACCGTCGACGTCACGCTTTTGGATTATCGATCCGACCCTGCCAACCCCTACAGTGTTAAAAGACTCGCAACACCCCCGAGGCCAGGGATATGGATAAAATATTTTAAGAGAAACATTGACCCGTGAATAATCCAAACCATCCCTTTCCATCCATCCACACCGAAGAAGCTAACTCGATGATAAACATCAAATGGCACAGTCGCAGAAGAACCAACTGTAAGTTACCCCCCAGTTCGTTCCGTTTCGGATCTCCTAAATACCAATTAGAGATGAAAACTTCCCTTTCATGTTGATTCCTACTTCTAAGTTATCTCAAAGTTCGCATTGTTCTCTTCATCCCTTCGTAGGAGCCGTACCCGTTCAATGTACCAACCCCAACTCTATTTCACCCGTCAGTACAAGGTATCAGGGTTTGCAATAATTATAAAGCAGGATGCCAACTGCTTTCAAAATATTCTCCTAACGGTACCAGAACCTTAAGAACAAGAACCGACTGAAGTATAGAGAAACAATGAGCCTTTGTTTCCTTAATAAAATCCCATGTCTTTTATTCCGAAGAAAAAGATAAATATACCTGCACCAGGTATGCTCATCCTGCACCCGTTGCACGATGCCCAATCGTAAGAACAAAAACTTGCCACCCTCTCAAAACTTTTTTCCCATTGAGCCAAACTTCGCTTGAACAGATTTCGCAATGATTACCTTATACCCGGTGTGCCGTTTGTACGTCGCCGTAACCGCGTTACGCTACTTGGAACGTCTCTGACGCATAGAGGCACCAGCGAGTCACGGTCCGTCCCGCGAATAACGCGAAATAAGCAGAGGCGTTAAATTCAGCCACTCCGAATTGAATTAAATCGTTTAACGACCTTATGTTTCGAGGGGAGAACCCTTCGCTACCGACGGAGGCGTACCACAGACCCGGGGAGATAAATGTAATGAACATTGTAGCTTCGCCACGGCGCCGTTTAACCAGAACCGGAACTCCATTAGCACTATCTGCCAAACTTTTAGAAGAATTTTAATTATAAATTTGCCTCGCCCTACTCACTGCACTCTCGTTCGACCGGTGCGACAACAAATCCAAACCTCCAATGAGAAATTTCAAAATTATTATATTTATCGATTCTTTCATAGCTCACACCGTACCCATCGATAACCTAAAGTCCATACTTTACCTGGAAAGACTTATTTCTCGGAACGTACGTGCTGTCTGGCCAACCGTACAGTGATACCAAATGGATACACCGGGGAAGTACATACGTCTTCATATGTCCTTCCATTGTTTTCTTAACACCTTCGAGTCATGTACAACGCGTAAAATAAATTGTTCGATGAGCAAATATTACCCGTACCGGAAGTAGTGATGCACCACGTGGGTGACACCTGTCATTTCTATTGTATAATATTTCATACAGCAGACACGTGAATAAGTTGGTATAATATATCGAAAAAAAAAAATATAGCAGCGTGACTTGAAAATTAAATGTCACTTCTAGTAACTGGTAAATTTTTAAGTTACACAATGCTATCTGTAAATGTAAGTTCGTCTGGGCTACTCCTTTGGTGGATATGGGAGAACGATGAAAAATTATGAGAAAATCAATACTATCGTACCGAGCGAAGAATACCACGTGTACAGAAAGCATACGTTCGACAAACGTACTGTGTACGTAGATACGTAAAGGCGGATACGTATGTTCGGTGCACTTTGAAGATTAGGCGACGCCGCTATTGCCACGAGAAAAGTAGTGTGAACCGGGCATTAACCTCGCTCCTGGAAAATCTGTCCAGAAGACGCGTCGCGAAATTCCGGATAAAAGGGACACGTGGGACAGGGCCGCATGTCGCGGACAGAGTGAATACACTTAATCGGTATACCGATTAAAGGGCCGCATTTAATTATCCATAGAAAGGATGATCATCGGGTATAAAGCTATACAGACGACGATCGATGTCCGAATTAACAGCGGTGAGTCAGAAAATTGTGTATATTAAAAAAAAAAGTCAAGTTCCATGTAAAACTGTAGAAACGGCAGGTATTAAAGGTGTCATCTAAAAATCATTAATTTCACTCAAAAAATTGTACAGAGGGTAAAAAAAGACCGTAAGTGCAGTATTTCTTCTCGGTATAAAATCAACCCCACCGCCACGCGACGTCTTTCGATAAATATAAATCATGTGGGAAAAACTTTTTCGCGAGATCCCAGAGGAGAAATGGCCTCGTTCGTAACGGTAAGTGTTAAGCGTACGAAGGCGAAGAAATCGTGGTAGGTCGGTGCTGGACGGCTAGAAAATGTAGTCGACCTGGCGGTAGATAACAAACTAAGAAGATAGCAGAGGGCATGGAAAGAGAGGCCCGGGTGCGTCCACGGGAAGGGGACGAGGCGCGCGGACGAGGAGCCGATAATTTTGTACGTCGCACCTTTCGGAAGAGAATATTTTTCTGAAAGTGTTTCGCAAACTTTTTCAACCCTCCGTATCCGCCGACCCCTGACCTCGGTGCACTTGTGCAGCTTGAACCGTGGGAGAGGAGCCACGTGGCGGCGACTCGCCCCCTGGAAATTCACGCAGCACGAGCTCTCGCAGCTCACTGTGCCCCGCCCCCCCTCCACCCGCCTACTCACTACTCCTACACCTAGATTCCCCTTTCGTACGCTTCAGCTTCGAGCTACTTTCTTTCTCTGCGACTCACGCCCTTGCACTAACGTAAGCTCTCCTTGGGTAGTAACACCCTTGCGGGGAATCGCTACCCCACTCGCATATTTCATCCCGCAGTGCTTTCTTTAATGGACGTTCTTAATAATATATCAATCTCGTTTATGTAGCTCGGTGGTTTGCTCTCTCTTTCTCTCACTCTGTCTCTCTCTCTCTCGCTCTCTCTCTCTCTCGTGCTTATAGAACTACGTTTGGGGTTGCGATATTGGATGTTATTGAATTTCTCAACCACGCTTGGAAGACTCGGCTTAATAATGGCCCTCGTGCTATGTCAGAGAAAATTTCGCTTCGCTGCACTACCTTAAGGCTTATTCACACAGGGATATCCTCGCGACGTATTCTCTTGTTCTATCGAGTACATTTACAAAGGCTATGAAGTCTCTCGTACAACGAAGGCAGTTATTTGATGTCAATTAATTTTTTTTAATTTATTAAATTACTCAATAAATTTATTATATTTTTTAGCGGAGTAGCAATGCATATGCTGTACAACGGAGATCTTCGTATTACAATGTCCATTACATTCACATCCATAATTGGATAGTTTACCGTACAGATTCCGCGTGTGGCAATCCAAGGTATAATTGCGTACAAACGGGCACGTAATGTAATCATAATAGCCAGCGTTAAGCTCGAGACGCTTGTACGTAAACGTGCCACGGCAATGTCAGTAATTCGGTTTACAAGCCTGCAAGACGGGTTATCGCGGCGAGCTTTGCCTTGTAAATGCACGTCTCCACGTATATCCCGTAGCTGATAACTCTTTGGAAATATCACCTTCCTGTCCTTCGATATCGGTACTACAGGTTCACGTGCACTGGAGAGACATTAACGTGCAATAATGATTTTCGATTTATTTGGAAACAAGACACGTTGCGCGTATCGCACTTTTCGAATGCACTGAAAATCAAGTAGAAAAAAAAAAGTTATCCTCGTCAAGCCGAAAATGAAATATTACGGGGAACGAATATTTCGCACTTTGAGGACGATTTGACGATGAATTGGAAATGAGCGAAACTTAACGGGCATTACCATTTCAAATGCACGACAATTAAATTAACTTCATTCATGAGAATAATAAGGTTTGTTTTCGCGGGCTCAACGAATTATTCCGCCGACTGATTCGGCTAATGCAATGCAGACAAGTAAAAAAAAAGTTTAAGAGACTTGGAGATTCGCCAGTCGAGTACCACTTTACTGAGATTGCCGATACAGCACTGTCTCAAGCTTGCATTTGATATCAAAATTGTACAAGGGTACGAGAATATGTACTTTGGGAATATACTGTGACGAAATTATATTTCTACACGTATATACATATAGGTATATATTGTATTGATGTATGACGTGAAATTTCATTTATATTATTTTCTAACGTATTCACTAATACGTTACGTCAGTCAGGTACATAACTTTTTCATGTCCACGCACCAGACGTATTTATAATTCAACGTTGACGGGTATACATATAGGTATATGCATTATGTAGTAGCTAGGCCAGAAAATGACCGATCCTCGAACCGGACAGCCGGTACTCTAGAAAAAGCATCCTACCAGGACCACGATGTATGTATAGGCATGTTTTTCGAGTTTTTGGAAGCGATTAGTCGTCAGCAGCAGCGCAGTCAGTTGCGCGGTTGCTCGTGCAGCCTGGCGCCCAGGCAACCCGGCGTAACGAGCTTTGACCGCAAAAAAAAGCTCTCGAAGCTGTAAGCGCGACCGACGCCCGGCGTCGTTCCTGGTTCCGTGCTCGTCATTCATCATCACCATTCGGCCACACGACCATTAGGCCACCATGTCCACTCGTGGAAGCGAAGAGAATGTAGAGCGGAACAGATATGAACCACCCGTGGAAACTGACTGACAGCGGAACGGACGAACCGATCTTGAGGTCGGGGATTCTGGGTTGAAAAAAAGGGGAAAAAAGAAAGAAAGTGGGGAAAGAAGGATACATTATGGAAAATAATTCAGTTTCGATGATTGATGCGACAGTAATGAGAGGTCCTGGATGGGCGAGGGTGAGCCGGAGAAAAACGATGTATTTAAGTATACCGATGGGTTGGCAAAGCTGGGCGGCATAGACGAGACTTGAAAACAGGCCCTAAGTATGATACGTTGATTAGGAACGGCACGCGCGTCCTTTGAAGATTGAAAAAGACCTTTGGCTGAAAATTCGCTCTTGTCTACTCGGTAGAGTAGAATTAATTTTTGTATTTTTTTTTTTCTTCCCAAGATGCATCTGGAGCCAATGGTCGTTCCCGTTGCGATAGATAGGATCTGTCGCTGCGTTGCTATACGGGCACTCCCCATGGATTACGAGTGTTTTCTTAAGGCAGTCCCCTTCCTCTCGAGGCGGCAATTTGTATTCGAGATAAACCATTATTGATGCCGCCAATATTTCCCAGTCTTATAAAATAGATGCTGCCCCGGAGGGTTACTTTATTTCGGCGAAACGGGCCAAGGGACAGAGGCGCAACACGAGCTTTCGCTACCCATTGCCCGGAAGAGAGTGAGCGAAGAGGAAGCAAGGACGTGGAGGAGGATGCTGGGCCAGAAGGAGATGGGGAGCACAGTGTTGGCTATAGAGAAAAAGAATAACACAGTGTAGGTGCACTGTGAGTAAAGAGCTATGCCACCTTCGTTATTGTTAGGTGCGAGGGGAGAATAGCGATTTATATGGGAAAATTTAAGGATGAAAAATTACTCGTGTTCGGCCCCGATGCTTTATGGTAAACTTTAACCAGGGAATGTGGAAAGGAGAGACATAGACGTTGCTCTTAGGAATGATCATGGGAAAAAAATATAGATCAAAGAATTTTGAGTAAGATTTTTTTTTACATATCCAAAAATGTCGAATGTAATAAAAACATCATTGCCTTCATAGAAACAGCCCTTGATATTGACTTCCCTCAGAAGTGTCGAGCGAGCAGACGCTTTCTACGTCAAGCCAACCTCTCGAATCTCCCCGTATGTGTCCAAGACATATAAAGTCCCATTGGGGATGCAATATGTGGGATTGGGGGAGGGTCGCGGTTTGGGGTTACTTCTATGTTTGCGTATGTCGCCAAGTGTAGGTGCACATAGAGACACGGTTTACTTATTGCTCGGTATCGAGGTGACCGAGTTCGCTTCAGGTTGGGGTGCGACGAGACTCAGAATCAGTCAGGATCTTGAGCCACCGTGTTCGGATCTATAGTTTTACGCCCGAGGGTTCCTGCCGCTGATCCCTGGCTCCGGATATTGGATTACAGTGATTTTCAATTATAACTGCACCTATCGAGAACGAGCCCATACAGGGTGGGATCGTGAAAAATGCATGAGGACGGCATACGCCTTGTGCTTGGAAAACATGGGGGATTTCAGGAACTTATAGAGGTGTGGAATATATGGCCTTTTATCGTGACGAAAAAGTGGCAATCCACTTAATGGGGTGGAGGATAATTTGGATAATTAATATGAAAATTAGGGGTTGTATGAAACGTCAATTTTTTACGAATCAGTGAATTAGGTAATTCGCGCATTATGAAATTAAATTTTTTTTTTTTTTCTATACCATGAACACTCCTTCGTGAGCGAGTGTACTTGGTAAATGCGAATCCAGAAAAATCGTTGGGAATTTTACGAAACGTGTAGTGCCTCGGTTGTCCGCACGGTGGCAGCACCTTTCGCAACCCCTGGCTCGCGCAGGGGTGCGCAATCTCGACTACCGAGAGCAGTAAAAAAAACTTATAAACCATAATAATTTTCACCCAATAGCAATCGATGAAAAATTACTAAATAACATCAATTTCTCAAGTTTCAACTCAAGTACAGAAATAAATCGCACTTTTCATAATTGCCAAAAAAAAAATGAAATACCCCTCAAAGAGTAAAGACCAACCGATCCGAAACTATATAGCCAACCAGTAAATTAACTTGCGTAAAAATTGGCGTTTTCAATCAAAATTTTTCACTGCTAAATTTCAAATTAATTTCACTCGTTGACGTTAGAGAAATTTCTTCGAATTATCTCAATTTCTAAATGCCAAAAATTACACTTCATTCGCCCGCCTTACATCCCCCATATATACAAAAAGCATCGTAATTGAAAAATCCACGAAGCATTCAAAGTCCCGTCGAATCAGAAAAATCGCACAAAAGTAAGAGAAAGAAAAAAAAACAGACTTTCACGTTTCTCGTTCAAGGGATCCATAAACAAACGAAAACCGTCATTCGAGACGAATCTTGCGTCTCGATCCCCAACGGAACAGCCTAAGTTCGACCAAAGGACATATAAGTGGTGGCTGGAAACATTCAATTTGCGGAGTATCGGCTTTCGAGCAATTTTAAGAAGAAAATAAAACAGCAACGACCTAGGAGGGTAGAAGCACCGAAAATTCTTAGAAGGCCTCCCCCCCCCCCCTCCCCACTGGAAACACGACACCTCGATAGGGGTACCAGGGAACGTAATATCATTTTGTCACAGAACATGGAAAGATGATCGAGTATTATACTCTGTGGTAAAGTGCATCAGTCGACCGAGACGCTCCTGGCATTCGTCCTGAACTTTGATGTTCTTCGTCGAGAAGTTGCCCTTACCTGACCTATACCTGGACAGGCGAATACTCGGGTAACGAACTGATAAGGATATACCTGGTGTACATAATTCCGCGATACATTCTATGTACGATGTTTACAAAAATGTATGTATATGTATATATATATATATATCGCAAGAAATTTTCTTAACCCCACATTGATAAGGCAAATCCGAGGGGCAACCTATGTCACCTTCGACCTTCATCCTTAAGCGTCTTGGCGGAAATGACTCAGGGGGTGGTTTCATGTTCCTCGAAGAAGGACATAACGAAAGGTGGCACTTGCCGGCCTGGTGACCCCAGAGAGCCAAGAAGATCGTGGCGCTTTGAAATTTGTGGCCAAGACCAAGGTGGAAGGTAAGTGCAATTATGCTAATCAAATCAAGCTTGGTAAGATGTTCAGCCAGGGGCGGACACGGAAGGTAATGGTAGGTAGGTCTTAGGGTACGAGCGAAGTGGTTAGACATTAGTTAGGGTGAGTCGGAAAATTCGAGAAGGGGACGCGATTCTTGAAGGTGACTGGCAAATAAAAGGCATCGGGTTGCATTAATTACCATATTGATGAAAAAAAAAGGAGAATTCGCGGCTGCCCGAGGAGCAGGACGAAAATTTTCTTTTTACCCTCGCCCATGGATAATGTAAACTCGCATTGTATACAGTACTCGGGTATCGTTTTATCCTGCAACAAGTAACGGTAAAGCGTAACCGTATACCAACAAGGTAAAAAAAAAGAACGGGAAAAGAGAGATTAGAGAGTAAAAAAATTATCTATAAAGGGGGGGAAAAAAAAAAAGGTAAAGTTTCGGTAGCAATATAATGCGCTTACGAAAACAACAAAACCAGCCTGTATTCCGCAACGCGGCCGCGAGTAATAAAACTCCAACGGTATAAGCCAAGAGCGGTAGGAACTTCCGCTGCGGATGAGGGATAGAAAATTAAATATTAATTTCACAGAAGCGCCAGGGAAAAAGCGGCGAATTCTCATCACACATGCCGACGGCAGAAGCGAAGCGTACGGACAGGCAATCCTGCAGCCGTGAGGTCCTGCGGAGCGCAACCACGTCCTTCCTACTGATGCCGACTGTGGACGCTGCTGATCCGCGCGGCGGTTGCCACCTGCGAATCGAAAAAGGTCAAACTCGTCTCGCTGGGCCTGGACCGCTGGACTCTGGGGATTATTTTCACCAGGATTCAAAGTTTAATCAAGCCTCGCTAGTGAATAAATTATTTCCCTCCCTACGGCTCAGGTACGATTCCACCAGCCATCCACCTTCGCGTTCGACAATTCACTTTCACCCTCAACCCTACCGATCCTACGAGAAAGACGCTTTCAGGATGTAATCGACACCGTAGGGCATCCCGACGCCCGGCGTCGAAGGAGGAACCAAGGAAACTCGAGCCTCACGAGACTTTCTTGGAGAAAGTGGAAAAGGCTAGGTGGAAACGTGTAATTTTCACAAAGGGCTAACCCCCCCCCCCCTCACCTCACCCTCCACCACGATTTCTAAACACCGATCGATCACCGATATACAAAGGTTCGATTTATGCGTATGCACGCACGACCGTGTCCCCCCCTCCCCTCCTTTCTATAGGTATAACAGATAGATGAGGTACGTCATCCCTAGTATACAGAAGGGTTCAAGATCATGACTATGATCTACGACATACTTTATATATACATATATATTTCTTAATTCTCTTACTCCTTTCCTTATATTTTATTTCCTTAGCGTCCTTTCGTGACTCCGATTCCTCTTTGTGAAGTCTCGAGAGTGCTTGGCTAATAACCCATCGATGTTTCCTCGGATGGTAAGATAGACTGTTGAGAGTGAAAATATGTACGGTCGGTATGTTTTCTGATAGCCTGGACCCATACCTGCCATATAGCGCGACGCCCCCGGGAGCCGTGGGGTTGCTCGTGATGCATCGCAGCATATCTCCCTGTCCGTCCTGTCCGTCCTGTCCGCCCTGAGCACCCATGGCGTCTGTCCCGTCGCATCTAACATTCATTTATGCGACGGAAGATCGAAACTTCATAAAGCCAACGTTAGTCCTGCCGCTTGAAAATATATGTTTGGCAAGAACCCACTTACGTGTCTCTATACATGTATCTACACGTGTGTTTATATAGGTACCAGCTAACCCAGTGGCCCGGATTTCTACCTACCTAATACCGATTCTGTTCTATACCTATATATCTGACTACCAAACGTGGATACTCCAACGGATTGAAAATAAACTTTGCCCTTCGAGGCTAATCCGTACAAATAGCTTTCTGCTTGTTTTAATCGTTGCAAAGTCACCTGGTGTACCGTTCGTTAAACTGGGGGTGGTAATTTTTTTTACCATCTATTTGATGACGTCAGTATCGATCTGTATTTAATTACTTGATAAATCGTGGATATCGGATCATTATATTTCTATAGAGCGATCAGTCTCCCATGTCAATATACATATATGTATACAACCGTATAGAGGGTAATATTCGCAAGAAGGAATCTATGCGGGTGATATATATGGCGCAAGGAGGGTAATAGAAAAATGATACACCGCGAGGAAATCTAGGTAAACATTCGCAGAATCGTGTTTTCCCATTGTTATCGGTACGTCAGAAAATTCAGCACGTAGGATAAAACGTTTAAAGCGTGTAATCGCTCGAGCGTCCCTGTGGACGCGTTTCAGAATGCGTTTCCCCGCGGCCTGCTGTTTTACTATTATTGTTATTACGGCATAGGTGGATTGCGTGAATAGCGTCAGGAGCGCCCTCCTGTATGCACAAACTCGCAGCACGCGATGTGTCAACGTGTAAAGCACGCACGGCAGACCGGGCGCTGGCAGAAATCGTAAAAATGGCAGAGTCGGACGTTCGCCGGCAAGAGGAATTACCAGTTGCCTTTCAAGTCGAGGTAGGAAAAAGCCAGGAGGTAAAAACGAATTACTTTACGATTCGCGAGAGAGACGCACTGAACGTGCGAAATGATACGCGAGAGAAATACATTTGCATAGAGATACATTTGCGTGTATAAATATTATGGCTTATCGTTATTGTTATTAAACTAAAACGGACTGAATTCCTTGCGCGCGATTTTATCAGCAATTAAATATGCAAAAGATATTACATTTTAAGGTTCCACAAGGGCTTACATACTTGTACCGCTCGAAAGGGACTTTACGGCTGACACGCATTGCCGCGCGATCAAAAGTAAATTTTTTACCCGCTGAAAGAGTCCTCCAGTAAATACGCAGTAATGCGTGAGATAATGCGTTACTGTAGCGCTATACGGGTTCGGGGAGTGATAAGAAATGCCTTTAGTGTCGCGTGCCGCGTTATTTCATGTTCCGTTCTGAATATTTATGAGGGCTGTCCGTCAGAGTGGCCTGCGTGCATTTTCATTTCAAAGTTACAGACCTGTCACGAGGAGATTAGATTTAGATATAATGGGTAAAATATTAATTCCTGTCTCGTTCCAAGCAACGAGGTCGAATTGATCCAGCCACCCTTTATCGCGAGACTGGTAATAATCCTGAGATCTTGTAACGTCACGAAGTGACGTCGGATATCATAAAAATCAAATCGGCCATTTTTTTATTATTTTTTTTTTTTTTCTTCCGTTGGCAGTAAACGAACATTTTCTCTCGGTCGTGTTTTCCTCGTCTCTATATAGATTATATCCCGAAAGCCAACGGCATCTGTTCTCGCAGCGATTCCCACCCCTCGGCAACGGGGCGTCGTGTCGAAACAAGCCAACACTTGAATTCCACTGAGCGTCCGGTCTCTCGAGACTTAAAAAAACACTGAAAACTCCGAGTCACCCGAATGAAACGAAATTCTCGCATTCGTACCAATTTCCGCGAGTATTTTCTCTGAAAATACTAAGACCAGCCAGCTATGTATCGTCCAGTACCAAAAAACCGTGCTGTAGGTGTCTACGCGAATTCGCTCGAAATATCTACACGGGTCAGACCACTTAAAGTAACCATTTGATCGGACACTTCCTGACGCGATTATAGGATCGAGATTTATCAATGATCTAGACGAAGATACCGATAGTGCCATTACATTAATTTTCCTACCAAGTTTCGATCAGTCACGTCTCAGCTGGTACACACAACGTACACTGGAAGCTGATCCTAAATTGTTCCACGTACGGCACACTTCTGTGAAGTCTGATCAGATCGTATCTCGTGTCTTATAAACGTATCCATTCCGAGACGAGACAGGTGATTGGCTAAGTGCTGGTTGTCAGCGCGTGGTAAATCGAGGGTGTAGCCGTTACATGGCGCATCGTTCATCAGCATTATTCACAGTCGCACATCAGCATTACAAGAAGAATCTAAAGACCCGGTGTATACAAGGAGCATGGTACGAGCTGGAGTCCCTACGGGATTCAAATGTCTAGGTGTCGAGTGATTAAATTCCGTATGGGTATACGATACGCGGAGTAGGGGATGATTTTCGAATTCTAGGGATCCGAGCCGACCCCTGTGCCTGAACCGGAGAAGGGAGTCTGGCTATGATGTAACGTCGCCTCCACTATGGCGATGTAATCTCTGGGTAGCAAAGCCGTCCGGGATCCATGAATGATCCTAGACCTAACCTCTCATCCCTGTCGCTACTTCGGAGAGCCTGTTGACGTTACCAGGCAGCGTCAGTTCAGAGTTTGATAACCCCTGCTTACCCCATCTCCAGGTACCAGCCAGATTTCATCGGTATGTATCGACAGGTATGCTACTGAGATTCCAAAATCTGACCCAGTATTCCATTAAGGGATGCTGGGCCTACCGTCCATGTCCGTCTCGTAGGCGGACGTAGTACGATCGCAGACGGCTCAGGCCTAAAACGGGTCTGGACTCGCATAGACGCGAAACGATAAATTTACTTTTGGAGCCGCGTGGACACGCTTGCTAAACTAAAGGGTGTTTAAGGGTTTACGGTATCGGGGTGTGCAGAACGTAGGGAGCTAACGGAGCGTGATGCATCGTGAAATATCGTGAGCGGGGATCTAATTTTGCGAGACCATTTGGTTATAGCCAGAGAAATTATCGGTGCTCGAATAAAAAGGAGCCTTGCCAGTTAAGTAACTACGTTTGGGGCTGTACTTGGCACCCGTTGATGTCGACGAAGCCCTGCAGAGGGTTGGTTTGACGTCACTTTAACATCCGCCCGATACTTCGGTGATGCTTTGAATAATTCAATGCAAGGTGCTAATTGTATTTATGGAAATTAAAAGGGTTCGCAGCTTGATTTCCCAAGGATCCCGAAGACGATAAGCTCATGGGGATGATATTTCCGTAGAAGAAGGGGTTTGGAAAGAGCCAGACCGAGCAAATGAAAGATTCGACGATTCGACTGTACTGCTACCCTTAGGCCTAACCGAGTGGGGGCCTGAATCTCCCTCCGACGAAAGTCGCTATCGTCGGCGCCGAGCATATGCGCTCGCCGTCACTTTCCACGCTGGAGAGATCCCCTCTGATTAAGCCAAACATAACCTCCCCGGGATTATCTAAATTGCTTTGTGAAATAAATTAACGCCGTTCGTCGTTCTCGCCCGCGCGAAACCTCCTTATGGAGGCGGCGCCACGTTTGACCCCGATAAACTTTTACATAAGGGATACGTTGTTGGTCCAATATCTCGCAGCTATACGCTGGAGGCTCTACACTCAGGGACGATCATATGTAGATCGTGTGGGGTGCACTTACAATTAGCGTCAGCCAGAAACGCCTTTTAAAATATGTCAACCGAAGCTCATTTTCAACCAACGACACCCAGCCTTGTTTTTCGCTCCTTTGTCGTCCCGTTACGCTCTTTAGATCCCGCGCGTAGTTAACAACACAAAGTATAAACTATACATGGTCCAGGGTGTGTAGAAACAATACAGGAGGAGGACCCTTGGAATGAATTATCGTCACGCCCGTAGCGTCAGACCTTACGCCGAGTTCACAGTCCGTAAGCGCGCACTTGTCTCTTTTCCCATGAAAGAGAAGCCATGAGGACAGTGTCCTACGAATATGCACACGTCACGGGCCAGCAGCGACACACGAGAATATTTTAATGTCCAAGGTATGACGTGTGTGGTTATACGGAAAGGCACTTTCGGTAACCAGAAGCATGTAAGTTTATATCGGTTCGGAAGGTACCCATCTCTGTTCACAATCTACTACTGAATATTATCGTCGCGCGCTGTGTATCCACCTTAGGGTATGTAGAAATATGATGGTTGAAATAAACGAGCTGCTCGTGCCAATGGGGAAAGCTTGACTCGTGTACCACGTATGAGATTATAATGGTGCGCTTACCAAGAGTGTAACGCAAGACGTTGCTCGGATGATAGGAGGAATTCTTCAGGTGAAAAGCGTAGAGGCACGCGTTATCGTTAAAGGAGATGAAATCCGAGAGGGCCGGCATATGTGTGACCAAAAGATAAATTACAACGAGCTGGAGATTCCATCGGATTGTACACGTCCTGAACGGGACGTTACGCCAAGTGTCCGCTGGTTGAACGCATTACGAAATTAGAGCAATACGCGAAGGGCCCCCTCTATGGCCAATGGCGCGAAGTTAATGGGTGGTCCAAGAAGACGGGGGCGCAGCAGAGTAATGTGCCGGCACTCTCTTCTCTCTGAGTCACTTAATTCACTTAACGGACTCGGCGAACCATCCTCGTTCAGTCCTTCAGCCGTACCTGACCTATGCTTAAGGACACCAGCATGGGAAACCTTACGATGTCTCTTTTACCATCGAATTCACACGGCGTCGTACCAACGTTAGTTTCGCACCTTTTTCATCGACTGGCTAGTCCGCGTATGGTCGACGTATTGTTACGTTAACGTCGGGTTAAGAGATACGTGGTTTCTGTACACCCGATACAATATTCGGAACGATGCTGGGACCGGTTCCGGTGCTCCAGCGTTACACTACAACGGAGCCAAATCGAATGACGACACGCGCGGTACGCATGCATTTTATTTTTTGCAGGGAAAACACTGACGCACGTGCGATATTCAGGGTTGTCATACAGGGGTCGTCGGGTTGGTAAGGGAAATTTCGGGGTGCTGTGAAAACGTAGCTTATTGTTCGACCATAGACAAAAGAGTTATAGTCACGCTATGTAATCCTATGTAGGTACATTGATATTACTATTTTTTATAATAATTCTCAGAGAGCAATTTTTTTGTGAAAAATTTCAAAAGTCTATCTGACTGATAAGCATTTTCGAAAATGACACGCGAATGGATTTTGATACGAAGAATGTATTTTTCCTCCGTTTCAGTGAACCGTGGATAGTCGTCAAACACTGAAATTCAGGGCTGGCGGTTTTTAGCCAAGAGCAGCCTTTGAACGTCCAAACGACGCACGGCGACTGACGTGGGAGACTGGCTGTCCGACAAAGTGCCTGCCATTGTGCTGCCCGGTGAATTGTACTGCGCTCGGACGAAGAAGAACAAAGAGCGAAGAAATAATTTCTGCATTTTCAGTGGCTGACAGTAAGTAGGTACGGTGTAAGGGATGAAGAATAAAGTGCAACTCTCCCAGTTATTCGAAAGAAGTGCACACTAATTTCTCTAATGCACGCTCGCTTACGCAACGTCGCGCAATCGGCCTGATATTAATGTCACCGGCAGGACAAGCAAATATTACCGCTATCTATTATCCCGTGGTTAATAGTAAACATTTTACTTAGGCTTACGCCAGCGGTGGAAGAGGGTAGGCACCAGACCAGCCGGTCCTTTTAGCTTGAAATAATGTCAGGTATTACGAGTCCCACGAGAACTCCCTTACCCTCCTACCTTTAAATTATCACTCTAATTATGCCGTACGTCATAAAGATAAAAGCATTAGCAGGCTGCCACTGTGTTCGCATCTTTCACAACGGGATTAAACGGGATTACGTTATTTTCAAGCATATCATTTCGGACGCTACGAACGAAGCCTGCTTGATAAATACTTTTGTCAGCTGCTAATATATATATATATATTTTTTTTCTTCCTTTACAGTACAATGCACAAATCCGCGTAAGATCAGCAGTCGAATGATTCTTGATAATGCTGCCCATTCATAAGAAATGTTTGGTGCTACGTATACAAGGAAAAAAAAAAATTTCGACATTTCTCCGACGATTGCACTGAAAGCTCCTGGATTTTGAGAGGGACTCGTGAAATAAAAAAAAAAAAAATAGGACTTCAAACAGTCTGCATAATGCATTGCTCGTTCTCTCGTTTCCTTGCAAACCTCTTCAAATAAAAAGCTTTCTGCTAGGTAACTTCTAACGCCTGCCACTACGCGGCGCTGCTCGCTTCTCTTAGTCCGATATACCGAAACCGCCTATACAATACGAGTGCGGTATACTTACATGCTTATACACCGAGTGCGATAGCTATTGTGGAAACGAGTTGAAAGGATTCCACGTGGTAGCCGCACTGGGCTCTTGTGTCTTAAACCAGACGGATACGCTTTACTTTTATCCTTGATATAAGGCGAACAACCAGACTGCGTATATCGGTAAGTGTACATACGTACAGTCCCTTCGCCTTAACTACGTCAGCTGACTCATTCGTTCCGTGATTTTCTTCACGCTGACGACTATAATTGAAACTGTCTAACACGTCACTGTCTTACGAACGCTGATAGTTCACCGCTATATTGTCTCTTACAAGATGAAGTGTCACCCTCGCACACCTAAGACCACTTTGGAGTCGGAGGTAATATTTGCCCTGAGAACATTACGCCGAGGTTCGTTACTGTTAGAATCCTCTCGACACTGTTCCTTGCCGTGTTTGTAGACCCACTATAAACACCGAGACACTCCTTTGGGGAAGTACTGTAAATTCGGTGCTTGAGATATTGACTCAAGGGTGTTACTAAAAAAAAAAAAGAAAAAAAAAAATCTCAAAATTCAAGTAATATTTTTTTATACATTTTTTATCATCGAATAATTTTTACTTTTACCATCGTCACGTGACTTCCTACCGATATCGATACCTATAAGAATACCGATAAGAATAATTTCTTATTAATCGTCCCACGTACGTGTTCTTCGCCACGTAGTAATTACTGCTGGTCACTCAGTTCCAATCGGCTATTCATACTCCCTGAATAGAACGGAGGGTAGAAAAAAAAATAGTACGCGTTACTTAGCGCTTGCATACGCGCACACAAACAGACTCATAGATAGTATCGCGGGCGTCCAGGCAAAAGCTCTGCTACGCTGAGACCAGAAACATGCAACCCCTTCGTAAAGCTCTCGGACGGTCCTGGTCCCTATAACGCGTGCCCCACGTACCCCCTTACACGATTCTCGCATTACTACCGCCATTACGTGCGATACTCACCAATTACTTAACGAGCCCAAGAGTCCCTCGTGTTTGTCCCCGCACCGTGCGGCGACTTTAGTTGTACGAATTCTTTTGTTATTTTCACCAATTTTTCATCCACGGGTATTGACAGTGAAAACAGCCGTTGCAATATATTCCAGTGGTACTCGAGTCTCGAAGCTACGTAGAATATCGAGCAGACCAACACTTGTTTCTGTGCAATGAAAAAAAAAAAAAGCTTCCATTGCTCGACTTTACGATACACGATATATGTATACACCAATAGACGTTTCAACCCGAGACGGCAGGAACTCCTGCAACTCCGCGAAACGTATTAAACTCGTGAAAAAAAAAAAAAAAAAAAAAAAAGAGCATAGAGTAACGTCGAATATTTGACAATGTTTTCTGATAAATTATTCCTTTTATGCCCTTAAGCTAGAGGACAAATCGAAACGATTCTCGATGATCGTGTACGTCATAGAGAATTTTACGAGGCAGTAGCTACGACCGAGTATCGTCGTAATGTAAGGTCAATATCGTTTGGACGTTGCCATTTGCAAATAAAAAATTACTACTCCAAGATCTTCCCATCCTGAGGGTCTCATAGACGCGAATCGTTCGACGGTCCTTTCAGTTTCTAGAACGTTCGACATTCGGCATCCCAGTCGGCGCTGTCGCGCAACAGAATTCGATATGGCGAATATAAGAGATATAAGACGGCCGAACGGCCAAGACTCTTCCAGTCTGAAAAATAGAGGCAATAAATTTTCTCCCTTGGACCGGGGTAACCCTTCGACGGTACCTCGATGTTATGGCGGGTTGGTCCAGGGGGACGGATTCCCTCCTTTGGGAGTACTAGACGCGCGACCCCTCGCCATCGCAAATGTATTGAATATAAAAGTACCTAAGTAGATAGTTCTTGGAATAACATACTGCTCGGCGCCGCCGCACATAAAGGGGGAAGGTCGTCGCGCCTTTTCAGCCACCTCGTGTAAACGAATGATAACCAGGGAATTACACGCGTCGACAAAATACTATAGCTCGGCGAATTAAAATTTCTGTAGGCTCGTGAGGATCGATTTTTACGAAACATTACGATGGTTGGATTCGTTCCTTAATTTTTTCTTTTTTTCATATAAAAAAAATATTTTTACATTACACAAAATTCATAGGCCACGTTATTGCCCGGCGATTCTGCAGTTAATGAAAATACATCTGCACCGGTTACGGCTTAGTTATCGCCATTGATAAGTGGCATCCGTTAGTCTCTGCTTTATGGCAATTTGAAACATTAATTGCAGATTAAACAGAGGGTTGGAGGTACCGTGCGGAGGTAATTATGCAGCAGTAATCTCTGGCTGACCACTCAGCGGCTCCACTCAGTAATACCGGAGCATATATGGAGCTTGCCATACATCCATCTATAGTTGATGGATCTATATGTACGCTCTGGTATATATATATATATATTATATATATATACATTACGAACTATACACGTTATGAGATTGACACTATAAATGCAAGTCACTAGACACTGCTGAACTCGTGCTGTAACATCTGTCTTTTGAGTAAATGGTTAGCGACAAGTGTCATATACCTAAATCGAAATTGACACTACAGCTCATAGAAATTCACGTACGATTAAACACTATTAGTATGGGACCCCCTTCGTATCCTTTAACGTATACAATGTTGCACGTGGTAAAATTATGAAAAAAAATATTTTAGTCTCTGAATCATGCCTGACGTTTTTTTTTTACATATGTGGGAACATATGACTCTACTTATGGGTCTAAACATTCATTCCGAGTAAACATATACTCTTCGCAGGGCTGCTTCACACGTGTACGAAATTACACGCGATCAGATACTTCTTGTCACTAGAGGCAACGTGTTAATTTAAAGCTGAAAAAAAAATTTGTCTTCGAGGTAAAAAATTATCCGCTCGAAAATCACGTGCAATTATTTAAGTTGTTTAACGGTTGAAAGAACGCCTGAAATAACTGTGAAAATTTTCCAGCGAGCCACTCACAATCAGTCAAGTATCGCTGCTACCACTTGCTGCCGGTACATCGTACATTAATACATTCCATTACGTAGGGCAGTTACGCTAGGCGTTCCGGGATACTGATGAGCTCTGGGAGCCGGAGACACGTATTACACGACGTTCTCGTGAATTCAGGAGTAAAATTCGCATTATCAGGCACGAGTTTGAAAGTCGCACTCAGCGTTATGCACGAGCAACCAGGGAATCGGGTACGCAGTTAAAGCACGAAAGAAGCATAAAACCAATGAAGGTCAAAAGAAGAGGAGCAGAGTACGGAAGGAGTATATACAAAATTGGTAAAAGGTATAGGAAGAGTTTCGCGTGTCTCTTAGGAGGCGTAGAATTAGGGGTAGATGTTTTTTTTTTTTTAAGGGATGCGAATAAAAGCAGGGCGAATTTCGCTGGATTCCATTGTAGGTTAAGCGCAGGACAAGGGGGTAGGGTTGAATAAGACGCTCGACTACGGAAACATCCCTTGACTCGTATACGTTCAGGGAAAGGGGAAGATGGGCACGTGGTGGAAGATAACGCTTAGCTTTGGGGCCCTAGAAATTCTAATCCCCTTTTCAAACGTCATGAATACGGAGACTGGGAGAACCGACCCCGTGATCCAGGACGGGCGTAGTATTTCCAGAAGAGGAGCAGCTGACGTCCATACAAAAGTTCTCGTGTCAGCTAAATATTATGCATCGGGGGTCCACCCACCCATTTCACCCCCGTAACAATACTGGGATTATTTTATAAACATGATCCCGCGGCGCGAACCATTGTGTCCTCATGCAAACTCGCCTTCTCCGTAGGGAAACCTTATCGAGACTCGTGACTCACGTGCCCTTTACTATATACATATATATACATATATATATATATATACATACGTGTGTACTTGAGACTCATTCACGACTCGTGATTAATTTACGTATGTCTATGCTCACTACTCACGTGCTACTCGTCTAACCTTTCCTGGGTATGATCTGGAGTGGCATCATCGCTACTTAGCATTCTAATCCCAGCATCCGACTAATCTCATTCGATGACACGAACTGTGTTTATTGCTCAGACTCTCCTTATTGCAGTCTGACGCTTTGTGAAATTTGAATCCCGCGCCAAATAATGTATGGTGCGTTCCCCTAGTTGTTTACGGTACTGACGTTTCCTTGAAACACGTCTAGACGGGTTTTGTATACTCGATGTGTATATCTTATGCAGTTATCCCGACTCCTCTTTACGTGGAGTTTACTGCTTCGCTATGGCGCAAGGTGTTTTGCAAATGGCCGTACAGTTGGACGTGGCCCGCGTAGGGCGGGACGAATTTAGAAAGTGAAAGGGTCGAGGATTATGGGTAGGGAGAAATAGGGCCGGTACAGGCCCTCTGGGTCGTTAATAATAATTATGAATTAACGTGCCGCTAAAGCTACGAGGGAATTAAAATCACCGCAAATGTAAAGTTATGACGAGGATTTATAACGGCTTGGCTCGAGTCCTGTGTACAAGCAAGCGTATATTATAGCCTGAGACAAAAAATGGATTCTGGTATCAACGAAACGACCTACAACGCCTAACCAAGACGTGCCTGTCCAGGACGATTATTCACGATGTCGGCCGATCGCTAAATCTTTTCGTGATCAAATAAAGAGCACCGTCGGCAGATAAATCCCTTTGAAATTTACCTTCGATTGTCTTGCGTCAACGATTCGTCGGGGTAGAAAAACGTCAAGATTGATTTCCAATTCAAAAATTCTGTCTACATCCAACGATCTGAGTATCTCGAAACAGAGTGAATATCTTCGGACAGACAATCTTAACGTTTCGTCGTGACAGATGTCACGTGCTATTGAAGGTATTAAAAAAAAAATTTTTTTTTTCAAAAATTCCATACCCACCGACCTTCGTAAAGGGGTTAAAAACAGAGAACATTCGCGAGCAGGCAGGAAGAATGGTTCGAAAAGGAAGTGCAAGGGTGGCCCATTTACAAACGAGGGTCTTTAACCTTCCGTATGAACTTACCCACCTATTTTCGAGGCCGGCGTTTATCCATCCTCGGTTAATTGAATTATTAAATTTTCTCGGGTGTGAAGGATAGATGCTGGGGTTTGCTAATTGCCACCCGTTAAATAATGGAGACTACGCGGAGCGAACCAGTGCTAACGGAGAGACTTGAGTGCTCTCTGAATAAACAAATACAGAAGGGTACTTATTATTTACAAGAATATATAGCCCGGGACCCGAGTCCACCAGCTCGACAGACGTCCAAAGTATTTCCATTGGCAAAGTGTGAAGCATCTGGTCCAAATGGAAACTAAATCCCAATCAATCCCATCAAAGATGGATACCGCAGTGTTGAATCCGCCAATCGAGAAACGGCCATATATATATATATATAAACACAGTACACACACACAGTATACAAGCACTGAAGACCAAATTTTCCACATTCGAATCTACCAGTTAAGTCCGCATAATCCTCGTGTACGGTACTCGATATCGAATACAGCTAACTTCAAGTATCCGAATCAGATTTCCTTTTAAAGTGTCCCATGTTAACCATTTTCCCGTGGAAACACGAAAATCCCATTAATAATTTAATAGACGGGATTGTATGGGACCGGGTTTCCAGCCATATTGTACATTACGCTTTCGGTATACATAGCCAGGCACAATTCACCATTCATTGAGCTTACCGGAGTATGTATACAGTGATATATGGCAGTCAAGAAAATGGCGACCGACTGCGACGTACATTTATATCGATCTAGCCATTGGCCATTGGCTATCAGGCGTGTGTTCTCGTTAGCTCCGCTCACGGAATACATAAGACACACGAGGACGAAGACGTTTATTAGCCATGGTCACTTAGATTTATGGCTTACAACTTACTTCTTCGAGAATCATTTGTTACTACGTCATACACATGTATATATATATATATATATAATATGTGTAAAAACCCAGCCCCTGGCAATACCGTATGCTTTCGACTAAAATCATAAGTCATTCGCGTTGCGTGCGATTCGTGTACGATTTTCAGAAGAGTCTTGTGTATCTAAACGAGTTTGACGAAAAGGAAGAAAAAAAGTGTTTTCTCTATACGGCAAACCAACACGTGAGCACTGTCAAAATAAATTGTCAGAAGCATAGTTGTATCAAGTGCGGCGTATCAACGTGGTTAGAAGGCTTTAAAAAAAAAAAAAAAAGAAAAAAAAAAGTAAAGCCTTGAAGCATCTCGACGTGGTACAGCTGCCGCACGAAATCCCGGCCTGCATCCCGTCGCCGATCTTAGAAACGCTCGTCAGACCTTAACGCGCGCTTCCCGTAGGCCTTACGAAATCGTATTCTCCATGGGTCTGTGAATACTTAAGAAAAATCAAGGTACCAGCGATAGCTGCGAATGCACTGTAGCGAAGAAAAATGATCGTTCGTGCAATAAATAATTTCGATACACCTTCTGTAGGGGGGTATTAAGTCGGGCATCTACAGGGTTGGGTCAGATACAAAGATAAAGGGTGGATTTTACCCGGTGTCACCCTTAAGTATACACCGAGTATCAAGGGGATGTGAAATCGAAATTTGTTCTCACCACCCACACCCTCTATAGTGTCTGTAGGCTTTCGCAGACAGGTACGTGTCCTATCTATATAAATATACGTACTCCATGCGGTAAGGCATATGAACGTATACATACATTTCTTTGGCTTCAACCAGCTATCCCACGTATCTATATTTGTATTCCCGCAGAGAATCGTTCTGCACTGCATTGAAAAATAAATCTCAGTAAAAGTCCGTGCTGTCGATACAGCGGCATTATGCAATATCTTTCAGCGTACCAAGGAAGGGAAGGGAGAGAGGAATAAGCGTAATATCCCAGATGGGCTGTACGTTTCAGATACTTAGGTATACTCCACACGTATGTGAAAATACTTGGATATACCGACTGTTGTGCACTGTGTGTTTTAGATATTACGTCCATTCGTTGCTTTCCAGATTCGTAAGGTAAAATACCTTATCCGTACTATCATCCTGGAGATACCGTATACGTAGGAAGCCAATGAAATAAAATTGTATACCCGGTGATACAGAAACTCATACCAACCCCTGTCGCACTGTTACCTCGAACACGTATGTTTTACCAACCAGACATATTATTCCCTGTCGAAACGTTCCACTGTGAGATCGTTCCATCATTCCGTCATTCCATCATTCCAATCCCCTCCTGTCCCGTTACTCGTGGCTGATGCTATGAAAATGCGGATCGGATGGGACAGCTTTACAATTTTCTTGCAGTTAATGGAAGGGACGTTTGATGAGACGAGTGATGAAGTAATATGGGGGTTGTTTCTTTTTTTTAAATATATTTTTTACCAAGATCCCAAATAATAGGGCGTATGCTTTTACGTGCGTTACTGTCATTTGTAGGATGGATTAAGAATATGATAAGAGTTACCGATCGAGGGGGGTCTGATGACCCAATTGGTGCACGATAACGGGATTGGGTGGTCAGGATATGATCACTAATGCTTTTTAAGGGTAGCTCTAAAAAAAAGATGCCTAGTCGCTCTATGGCCGCTGCGGCTCGATCCTTGGGGTAGGTATCTATGGAACGACAAGCGGAGCCATTTGCCAGTGACGGCACCCACGGGAAATCACGTGATCGAGTCTCACTCTCGGTGTGATTGCCATTCTGCGGACGATCGATTTCGCCAAGCAGTCACGATACTCTGTTTAATACGAAGTCTAAGCCAAGGGCTAAATTAGGTATTAGCTCTCCTTATGTGACTGGATGTCGCGCAAGCGCAGAGCCCTTCGAGTAAATTTCGCGAGGAACTTTGTACGACTGTACTATTGGTGCTTGCGAAGAGATCACGAGATCAAGCCAGGATGATCTGTCATATTGGATCCACTGTGTAGATCATTCGATAATGATCAGTCGTTAGAGTGACAAGTTCCCATAAATTTATAATACACAGTCACTGTGCTCTATCGGGATTGGTCCCATGATCTTCCTCGTCTTCATGAAGACGAAGGAGTTGTCCATGGTCCATGAGCAAAGTTTGCTCTCGGGTCTAGATCCCACGTAAGGGCAAATACATATACAAGGGCTCCCGTATCGGGACTTTGCAAAGTGGCTCGAGTCACCCTTAGCAGTAGCTTTCGAAATTTGACAAAGTTCCAACCCCGAGCTCGGGCACGAATATCCCGGGACCCAAGTGGCGTCCAAGGGGGTTGGTATTAATGCCGGGACGTCCCAGCGATCTTCTAGGGATTCCGCTGTTATACATGACGTCATTGGCTGCCACGTATAATAATGGATTACACGGCCGACGGATAATACCTAGCCGACTACCAGGGTGAAACGGCACCCTCGGTATATAGAGGCTGTATACGCGGTCGCGAGCTAAGCCGCAAGAATAAGACTTTATGATCACACGGAGCACGTATGGACAGACGTGTAAGTGCGAGAGAGAGGGAGCGCTATGATTATAGAAAAACACGAGAGAGAAAGGAAGAGGGGTAGTGCGAATGGAAAAAGGGGAAACGAGTAGAGGGGTGGGAGGGGGGAGGGGGGAGGGATCACGAAACAGAACGCACGGTGAGTCATTCGGTTTTGCAGGCGTTGACTCCCGCGGTGAGGGCCATTTTCCGCCCAGTTTGGGGGGCACCCTTATACCCGCGTCTAACGTAACCCAAAAGTCTCCACACGAATCGCCCCTTGTCCATTCCTCAAGCAATAACCTAAAGCGTTCCTTAAATTCGTACCGCGTTACGAGACGCAGCACCTGCGTCCATTTCGCCCACCGGCTGTTTTGACGTGGACGCGAGAAAATTCAATTTTACGCCGGGGTGCATAGTAAGCGCAGTGACTTGGCAATAGGCGGAGCCATCGCTTTGAACCCTCCGCTCGGCGAGGGACGAAGCGCATTAAAAGAAATCCATGCGTCCCTCTCGGAAAGCCTCACGCGCACCCTCTACAGGTATTCCGTGCAACGTATGTGTATACCTGAGTCCTGGCTCGATGCCTTCGCTCGATTTACCCTTGTACTTGCTTTGCTGAAAATTTGTAACCCCTGTTTTGTCATCCTTTAACTTTTTTACTCGGCAGCACTTTTTTCCCTGCTAAATGTAACGCACCGTACGGTCATTCGGGCCAATGGGACTCTCAGGGCTGACCCGAGGATTCTGCTTTCATGAAAAGTTTCTCGACGGCGCGACGCTAATGTTTTCGCGCACCCCTCGTGTCACAGCGATATTTCCCACGCGGGAAAAGACGTATGCTTGTGTCGCAGAGTACAACCGTTGCACGCGCTGCTGTATTGATGGATTGGTCACGGTCGTCAGATACGAATGCAGATACTGCAGTCGACCAATGAGCATAGAGGTACGTATATCGGAAAATCGTCATTGTTTCGATCTACCCCTATACGTCATTTTCAAGTTCGAATCGCCCTTGGGGCTTTGCTCGTGTCTGGCAAACCTAATTGTTACGGCGGAATAATGAAGAAGGGTGTGGGTTTAAAGTTGGCAGCAATGATTTAGGAAAACCACGATTATTTTGTGTGCTCGGATTAATTGCGTGATGCCGATAACAAATTTGATTATGAAATCACGTGACATTTGATTCGTATATGTTCATTCGCGTGTATATACGGATCGATCTATAAAGTCAGCCGTGTGTCGATTTCGGGGACAGAATAAGAAAACGAATGAAATTGCGACACCTTGAGGAATAATAAACTTTTACGATAGCAATGTGCTACGTCGACCATCGTCAATTAAAATTCACTAGACGAAGACCATTCCTTATTTTGGTTTTCAGTTTTCCGACGGCGAATCTTAATTTTCCCGGATTTAATCGAATCATTTAATTTAACCACCCCTTGTGCCTTCGCACCGTCGCCGAAGTTAACTGACGGTCGACCACGGATTAGATTGGATTATTCTACCGTATTAGATTAACGTCTATAGTGAAAAGTCTTGCTTTCGGTTTATTTCTTTTTCTTTCCGGCTATTTAAATACATCTGTATATTAATAAAAAATATATTCAAATAAAAAGTATCACTCTTTTTTTTTTAATA
>JARQSV010000348.1:1131366-1165497 GCA_030142285.1 Calameuta idolon | reverse complement strand
AATAAACCCTTACGTAACCAATTTGCATGTAGATGACACTCGTGCGATTTAAATATTTTTGGCATTTTCTATACCTAACACGAGTGCGAGTGAGAAAGACATATGAAAATTTAACATCATCCCCTTATGCAACAGTTAATTGAAAATATCAATTAAGAACGTTTAAAGTCCAGGGGTAGTTAATATTCCAAGTCTGTATAACCATAGCTACCCTTTTCTATTTAAAATTTTTTTTTTTTTTTTTTCTTTACAAACTCTGCTACTAAGGGATGAAATTGACTTTCGAGTTACGATTGATCAATTCCCCCAGGTCATGTTCGATCCTAGAATCTGATACATTACGGATCATTGATCATTCCAGTTCGATGATTAGGACCAATCGCGACCCGGTGGTCAGCCTTTTCTGATTCGTGAGCTGGTAGCCGTGAAATGGAAAAATTGCTCCTTAAAAATGATATTTACCAGCACCAAGGCATTGAGAGGGTCATATAAAATTTTTTAGATTTTACTAAGAATTTTGAAATTCTTGAGATTATACGGTACCGAAAGTACGAACGAAAATTCTCAAAACTTAACAGTCAGACCATTTCGCTCCATTTACTTTAATCAATGAATGTACTCTGAGAACTTTCCTTATATTGTCCTTCCTAATGGTACTCCGAGGGAAACTGGAATTGTTTTCGACTTGTTTTCAACTAGTTTTTATATGTCCAACAGATACCGCGCAAGGCGTAACACCAGTCGAGATCGGTCGGTACGATTAACGATACAAATGCCTCCCTGGGTGATAGCTCGCTTGTGTGCAAATGGTCAGGGGACCAGAGGGCTAAAAGTTTCTTTCAATTAACATCAGACCCGACTAAAGTCATCGCCCATACGAGGGTTTTAATTTTGACCCAGGATCACACACGCGCGCGCATACCCACACGTGTTTTGCAGCCATGACGATATTTTTGACCGAAACAAAAAATCAGAGGTTCAAAAAAAAAATAATTCAATTCCCAACATAGCACCGAACGTACGAAAAATTTTCCGAATAAAAAAATGGCATATTTTCGTAGAAAATTTTAAAAACTTACCTCCCCCCCCCACTCCCTCACCCAATTCCAGGCTTAAACGCTGATGCCCAAAAAAAAAAGGAGCTGGAAAAAAAAAATATCTTCTTCCCTGTAAAATTACCAGTTTCGCGGTACCGCGCTTTGAGAGTCCCTGCTCTAGAATAATTTACAGCGCGGCGCACTCCCAGCGAGCTCCAATATTCAACGTGATTAAATATTATAAAAGCAAAATTCTATGAATGCCACTAATATCGCGAGGAGGGATGGGGGTAGGTGCTGGAGCTGGATAAAGGGTAGAAGGGGCGGGGGAGGGTGGTTGGATCGCGAGAAGAGGCGTGGGTGCAGTGCTACCCGCGGAGGAGTAGAACGGGATGACGGGGAGTGGGGCTGCCGCTTATACGAGAAAGAGGAATGAAAGCGTATAAGGGGATGAGGGCCGCGAGGGGTTGTTCCCCGTGGGTACAGGAGGGTTTCGTGGAACGTGGTGGGAGAGACAGAGGAGGGTAGAGAATCGTGTGCTCCTGGTGTTGGAGGCTCAGTCATATCGACCATACCACTTTGCCAAGCCATGCTATACGCTGCTGGAAACACCTGAGCCTTCTACTGCTGCTACTCCCTGGTCGCTGCTGCCACGCAGAGCTGAAATACTAATTCTACTTTTTATATTGCTGGGTAGCAAATGAGTTATGCGTTCCCGAGGTGGGGGGATTTCGTTTTGCGTCCTGGCGAGACGTATCTGCCTGCCTAGGAGAAGAGCCTACACCGTGCTCCTTCTTCGTGCTGTATAAACGAGTCCAGGAATCGGATAAACGGTTCTACGACTTCGGACTTAGTCCCGAACAAGTTCGCTCGACCATGCCTTGGAGTTTCGTACACGGCAAGGGCTCGCAATTACATGGCAAGCAGAACCACGAGAAACAGGACTGTAAGGAAGTACAGGAGCACCTTGGTCAAAGCCAAGCCACAGAGTGACCAGGAGACCCCGACCCCTACCCTGTAGGCCTGAGAACAAAAGTAGATATCATTGGTAAATTAAAGTCGTACACCCCCGGCGGGTACAATCCGATGAGAATTATTATAACAAAGGACAAAGTATATACCGCAAAGTATTTACTGTTACAAGGTTTAAAAAAATGATTTAATCCACGTCCGTCCCCTGTCATTCCGCAAAGAAAGGACCCACCCCGCGGTTCGCGGTTCTTTGGGTATACCTTTGTAGGGTTCATGGTTTGGTTGCAGGGGTTAAATCGTCACGTAAAAAGCGTACGCGGTCGGACGACTCTTGTAGGCAGTATAAACCGTGTATGGGTAGAGAAATTCGTATTGTTTATATATACATATATACAGCAGCATTGAGTAGGCCCGTGTTAAACAAGCTTATTTTTATACATTAGAGAGGATTCCGCAGGGTATGCGCGTGGAAAAGAGACAAGAGATGTTAAACCACGGTCCTATCTAACGAGAGGCACAAGTGCGAGAAAGATAGACTCAGAGAAAGGGAGAACCCAGTCCCAAAGCCCCAGAGGCTGTGTTGCGCTGCCACTGGTACCAGGATGCTGGGCTGTCGGATGGCAGCAGGCAGCCTCATCCGGCAGAAAATCCCTTCGCTCGTAACGCGGCCTGGCGCAGTAACGCTAAGCTCAACGGGAGATGCCGCCTGCGGTCTCCATAAACAGCGCTTACGTAGGTAATGTAACTTCCCTTGTCCCCGAGCAGCACTCCAGTGTTTCAGTAGCTCCGCGCCATTTGCAGCAGCCGAAGCCCTTTGCTCGGGAAAGGGACCTTGCGTGGCAGCCTACAGGTACCCACCTACTAACCTTGCGAAATCTTGCGGATACGAGGACTGGTGTCTTCTCCGAGGACCGATAGTACCGGGACACCTTGTATATGAGTTATACGTACGTCTTCACCGAGCCAAGTCCTTTGATCCTCCTAGAGAGCCCTTAGATACATTCATATAGCACAGCATCCCGTGTGCGACGTGACCCTAACGCGAACGGGTGACGGTCGTGGTATTTCCATATGAGAAAAATTGGACATTGATGTACGACGCTTTGGTTTCATGATTTCGATACTGTAAGCGGGACTCTTGCTGGTGGGTTTCGCTGGCACGTCCTTGAGATCAGGATGATCCAGGTTACCTGGAATGTTCTTGGATTTCGAACGGACGATACATGCCTTAATTTATTGGACCCTTTTATATGTGTAACGCTGGACCCGTTTCATCCGTGTGACAAAGTTATCGAATTCGTACCGATTTCGCGGTAGATTTTATTTCTGAAAATTTTTAACACTCAACTGTTAACCGAGTGATCGTACAGGTGACGTTTGATTATTTAAGACAAAGGAACATCGTGAAACATCCAGGAGGTCTTGGCTGGCATCAGCGCAAAGCAGGCGCGGCGCAGGTATGGAATAGGGGTACGCGGTGCATCGATCCACCGGCTGCCAGGTCAACCCACCGACTCTACTTGGCTCGGCTATGGCGAAACATTATGTTATTTCGCCGGGCTATTATTTAACGAGCTTATTGTAAATCGAGGCGAATTAGGAGAAAGCCGCTGCTCAGCATCCGAGAAGGGAATTAGGAGCTTACGTGGAGGCAGATGTAGAAGACAGGTGCTGAAGAAAAGAGACTAAATCGCGGACGGCAGAAACGCCCGTGAGTGAGAGAGAGAGAGAGAGAGATAAGAAGAGAGAGTGAACGACCGTATAGAAATGAAAGAGAGAGTAGACGCCTCGCGTCCCGACGCCGTAGATTTACTGGTCAGTTCTTGGAATTCTAAATGCACCGGTCACGAAGAGATAAGATTAACGGATTAGCAACTATGGATACTATATTATATATGTATATGTACATATAATCCCGTGTAATCTCTACGCGATACTCAATGCGAATATGTATATTCGCTATGGAGCATCCTACTGTAGAGCTAAGGGGTGGAAGGTATGACGAGGGAAAAATAAAATCGTCAGTCAGTGACGTCACTCGACGCTCTCGCATTCGATACGTTGATTAGACTCCAGCTCATCGCGAACAAACTATTTGCCTAATTTCCTGCATCGGCTATGTGCGCTTCCCAATGGTTCGACGTACAAACACGAAACGGCTGGTATTCAATTCGACGAACATCAAAGCCGCACGTCGATGGAGACAAAGATTAGCGTGAAGCGATCAAATTAATCAGTGCTGTAACTACGCCGGCTAATATTGCCTGGGCTAAGGGCAATGCGGATTATTAACCCCCATTGAATTCCATTTCCATATGCGTCCATGCCTATATGTATATAGGTTTACATGCGTAGATCAATAAATGAGTATATGTCACAGTCGTACGTGTGACATATCTATATAATATATTGGCTATTTTCAATCGATCTATATTCTTCGATCTGTACTGTTCCCATCCCATCGCTCACCTCTTACTTCGGCTGATTGACTCTTTCAAAATCGATGGGACACACGCGCACGTGAAAAGCACTCTGAACTCTCTGGCCTTGCGAATGCACGCAGTAGCGCTATACCTGTTCGGAAAGTACAAGGATAACGTACGAAGGAAATGAAAAATTCTCTGATATCGTTTTCATTCTTTTTCTTTTTCACTTTCCTCCTACCTTATCGACCGTCGCTTCGCAAGCCAATGCGGTTCAAGGGCGACACGATTTTTCTGAAACCGGATATTAAAGATTCATTAACGAGTTCGCAAGACATTTCAGTAGCTTGAACCTGGAGCTACAGCGCTGTGGCTTTATCGTTTACTAGTTCAATTTACAACTATCTCGGGGATCTTTATTCGATGGAGAAGGGGAGGGAGGTAGATCGAGAAGATTGCGTAATGATAAGAGTGATCTATAGCCAAAAGTATATATATATACGTAGAGCTAATACTACCAAGAGACCGATGAGGCAAAAAGCTGGATTAAAAAAAAAAGATAAAAAAAATATACGATAAATTCAACAGACTGGCAGTTGGCCGGCAATTTCCATGCGAGGCACACGGTACGCGTGCGGTCGCCACATTAAAATTTGCGACGCGAGTAGCGCAGACTCCCCCTTTCCCGTGGTTGTCCGTCCCACGAAAGCAACTAGAATCGACGTATCGATTAAACCGACGAAAAGGATACGTCAAAGTGGTGCGCGGGACGTCAGCGTCGATGTTAAAATAATTCTTTGGGAAAATTTTGTCCTTCGCTCTCGCGTACTCCTGCTGAATCAAATATTGATTTACCGGACCTGTTAACGTACGTATATCGAAATTCTTCCTACCGCATTAATTTTCATTTCCCTGCTTTTACGTTTCCCTCTCTCTCTCTCTCTCTCTCTCTCGTACGTTCCACCTCGTTCCATCCCTTACTCGCTTTTACCATTCGATAGATTCGTAACGCAGATTAATTGCAAGAGACCTTTGGCCGTAGCAACGTCGGTTCTCTTGCTACGTCGAATCCTCGAATGAGACTGGCATTCGAATCGGAAAAAAAAAAAACTATTTAAAACGGGATTTTTATTCCTTATAGAGAAACGTTCGAAGCGATCGATCCAAGAAAGGAAGAAGAAGGCAGATCACAGGTGAGAAATAAAATTTTCAACACGATGACAGATGCTAATAAAGTGTAAAAGTAACAGCAGGTGCAGATAGCACGAATCAGAAGGGTGGCTTAGCCAAGGGGATAAGGGTAGACCTGGTCATGATCATCCCACGTGGATAGGAAACCTGTCGACAAATACGGAGACAACAAGGGAGTCCACGGATTCAGGCCTACGCTCGCTGGATTCCAAATAACCGTAAAGAAATTGGCTATTATTTCCCATGAGAATCTAAACGTCTCCCTGCGAGTCAGAAATTCCCCACTTTCTTTTCCCCAGCCAGTGACGCGTCCCTTCCTCAAAATAATAAACGATTAAATTATCTAGAATTGTCCCATTAGATACCAACGGGATAAACGATCGCGTATATATGTATACATAGGGTGGCCTATACCGAGCATCGTGACTGGAATACCTAAAAGTTTCTTCATATAATCAAACAACTTAACTAACCAAACATCAGCTGCTCCTGTCGTGCAATGGCTCTGATCCAGCGAAGCAGTAGCACTCCTCGTAGGTAACATCAAACACTCCGCCATTCCCCGGGAGTTCTATGAGGTACACAGCCGTGACATTCTTGGAATGGCTGCATCAAGGACTGCTCAAGACATATCGCTGCTTCCTGACCGTAGACGCAAGACAATCGAAACAACGGAAAAGATCCCTCTATCGCATCTTCTCGCGTGTAACGTGGGATCCAGCGTCGTGTTATAGCCTGTACACGTTGGCTGTGTGGATAGCACAAGTATAGAAGGCAGTGGAGCCCATCAGTGGCGAGTAGTTCGTGGTGTCGCCACGGGTCACGGTGGCGCTGCGCAGTCGCTCGACTCGTCAGTACGTTGCGGGGTCGCGAGGGGGATGCATTGCTTTTGACAATTGGCCGGTCCACGTTTTATTCACGGAACAGCATCCCGGTACCGGCGGACACTTCAATCCTCGTGTGAAACGATCTAGAGACACTTGTTATTACCGTGATCAATATTTTTACTCTCGCTGCCATTACACGTTACACGTATAACCGTATGAGTTCTCGCGTGCCGAACGCGACAAGGTGTTGAGTGTTTGCAGTTTCGCTGCACACTTTCGTAGAGGAAAATCGCACACATCGAAACCAGCCTGATCGCAATCAGTCGAATCCACCAGCAACAGAGTGAGTACTGTTTTAAATATATTTGTCGTCTGCTACGCCGGCCATGTGCGCAATGTTTTGACATGTTACTCGTTCAAGGAAATCGCGTCTGTCAAGTCTTCTCGCCTCTATTTTTCTAACACTAGTCAACACACAGAGGCCCATAGTATTTTAATTCGTTAATATTTCCACTAAATATTCTCTTTCACTGCTACCAGTGGCACACTTTATTAATACAGTTATTCTAATTTTTCAAGCACGTTACTTCCTTAAGTGCGGCAAAGAATATTATACGAGTTAAAGAAGCCTGTTGCTTCTGCGTCAAAGGGATGTCTCAATCCTCGCGTAATCTACTTCTAACCTAAAATATAGGAGACTCGTGTATTTCAATCGAATCGATCGATCCGTATAAACTCCATACGAACGACAATACCACTAATCCGAGTACCCGCCAATATACTGTGTAACTATTAGCATCCACCTAGTCGTATGCCAGCCGTGTATACATATTTATATGTATACAAACCGCTTTGCGTAACCCGGTATAACATGTGCACACGCGCCGTGTTATCGCGTGTCTCTTGTCACTTTTTTCCTCAGACTCCAGCTACCGTACCGAAGCTTCGATCTTTCCTCTCGCGGTTGGTTAGCCAACGTCTACCTAGCCACCTGTACCTACTGTCAAGTAGAGCATGTACGTACACCACGTGTGACAGGTTACGCGTGGTGCACATGCATGGCTGATCGCGTCACGCACGATCGATTTAAATCGATTCGCATTAAGTTTTCAATCAGAGATACAAAAATTTTCACATACTCGTGCGCAGACGTAATCCTTCGTCCCTTTTATTCGATTTCGAGTAAAAGTAAAAAATCACATAACCCATTAAGGATATATCACACCATCGAGGAACTACAAACGGTTTGATTTATGGAAGCAACCCTGCCAACCCCTTTCATATGAAACCCATTGGGTGTAGTTCTAGGATTCTATGACCCCTTTCCCCGCTGTATCCCTTCTGGCTACCCCTAACCCTTCATCCTCTCAGAATCTCCCTCTTCCTCTCGCCTCTCTATTCCTGGTCATTTTATAATGCGCGCGCATGCGAATTACCGACCGACAGGTGTCTGAATTATCTTCATCCATTTACGCATGTGTTACGTTTTGCATTTTTGGGTCGCGTTATTGCGTCACGTAAATATATATATGTAGCTGTACATACAGTATATACGTTGCTTTGGAGATATATAAAAAAAGTGCGTATACAAGTTTCAACGTGTTTATGGTTAGTAGCCATCCGGGAGTCCGTAGGGAGACATTTTTTTTCTTTTTTTTTTTTCATTGATTAACCATTAGGATAATGAAGAACTCGTATGGCCGGTAGTAGTTCTGTGTACCAGAGTAATTTAAATGACATCCGATGGTCTTACACACTAATCTATATCTTCTATTTAGATTACTTTCAGTGTGAACGGTCATTGTTATCGGTCATTACTTTACGTAGAGGTATAGTGTTATGTCTGAATGACGAATGATCAATTCCCAGGACACGGTGTTACCGAGGTAAAAGTAATTTTGAGAAAGTGCTTATTGCTTCGATAGGGGCTGGACTGGGACAGTCCCTTGGCTCAACTTGACCTACTAGGAAGAAGGATCGAAAGTAGCCAGACGCCATAGAGCAGCGTACACGGGAATCGCATTTAACGACTCGCGCCAGTCGAATAAAGAATCGATGGGCAGTGTACGTATAGGTGGGGGGGAGGGAGAGGACGTTGTGGCGCTCGTGTGGTGTGGGACGAAATCGTGCGGGCTGCTAAATATTAATTTTCGAAAGAACGCTACACTACTGCTATTCGCTGTTCATATTATAATGAAGAATTTGAAGTAGGCAAAGCCGCGACGGCAACGGCGGCAGGACTCGGGCGCGGCGAAGGCTTACATATTTCATGGAGCGTGCCTCTCTCCTGTGCCCCAGAGAGACCGTGAGCCCTGAGCGAACTCTGAGAGCTCCCGGAGAGAGAAGAGAGAGAGAGAGAGAGAGAGAGAGAGATGAGAAAAAGTCAAGCTTTTCATTTTTTTTTTCATCCCTCCTCCACTCGTCCCTTGCCTTTTCAATTTTTTTTTTTTTTTCTTCCTTTTACACTCGTGCCGCCTTAGTTTCAAACTTTAATTAAAAAGTGGGCCCGCAATAAGATCCCGTACGCCGAAAGAGCTTTGATACTTTTATTTTGTTACTGGGAAATAAACAGAATAATTAAATTAACATCCTCGAATGCCGTGTAATTCCGTTCGCGTCTCTTATCGTCGTGTTTTTATACGGATATCCGTGTTGAGTATTAGTTACGTTTGATTTAGTTGATTCTTGAGTGTTTTTTTTTTCGCTTAACGATATAGCCTTTTTTTTTTTTCTTTTTTTTCTCGTAACTCTTGCCTCCAAGGTAGGCTCCTGCGAATTTTTGGTTACGATTGATTTTATACGTTTCGCCGATGCTTTGCCATTTTTTCTCAATTTCCTGCCGCGCAGACACATTATTTTTTCATACAACAGGCTGTAAATCTATAGGTCGCTCTATCCCTGATTCTCTTCCCAAGGCGAAGGAAACCCGGGAACGACCCACTCGACTTCGCCGAACAGGCCGCCGGATCGGGATTGAGGTCGGAGCTTCTGCCCGCTACCGTGGCATGCCGGGCTTCCATTAGGAATGCGAATAAAATAAGTCGAATCGCTGAAAATGTCGGCGATTTATGATTGCAGAGCGCCATTTTTCAATAGCAGCCAGATTTTCGTGGACACGCGCTTCCTGCCGCTCTTCGCCGGTGGCGCGGATCCTCTCTTATGCTTTCCCTTTTTCTTCTCTCTTTCATCCCCTTAAAATTTCATACCAATTCACTGCGAAGCACATTCCTAACCGCGCTACGCGGAATATTTATTTCTAGTGAAAAAAACAAAGAAAAAAATTACTAGACTTTTTTTTTTATACAGCTCTACATATATCACATACCACATAGCTTTCATAATAATCTCAAGACGTCAAGCACGAATTACCCGTAGCAATGAATTCAAGATAAAAGAGACGTACATACAGTCTAATCAAATTCGATTAATCCACGTTACACGATAGCGTTTCTTCCGAGCACAATGCTTATCAGTGAAAACGCCATGACGTAGCTCGGAAATATATGAAAAAAAATTTTTATCCGATATCCTCGCGATTTCGCAGGCTTCGTATCTCAGCCATCTTGAAAATTTTTATTACGATCAATATCACCCGATTTGAATATATTCGAGAAAAATTCGTTCGTTCACTGTACATCTCCCTCTCTCTCGCTCTCTCTCTCTACTTATTCAGTAACCTCTACTACTTTGCCACGCACTCCTCTGCATTCGACTCGAGTACGGATCGTTAGCTTGAATCACGCATTGTTCGGATACTTCCACGAATACGGGGCAACGTACTCTTGGCACGTATGACTGCCGTGCATACGTGCCGCTATAATACCCAAAGACCTTCCCCAGTGACGTATGGGGTGCGGAGGGCAGGAGCAAGGTTTATTCGCGGTTCGCGTTAATCTTCTACGCGCGTTGGGGAAAAAAAAAAGAGAAAGAAAATTTCTTGGCGCGCTAACGTCAACAATTATGTAGCAGCGTTGACGCTGGAACGCCCAGTGTCTTACTGTGAAAATAACGAAGATATATATATATATATATATACACACACACACGTTGTCAATTATAAGGATACACGCTGTGACATACGATAACGGCATTAACAATCAAGTCAGTAACGGCTCCACCAATTTTATTGCGGGCACCATAAAATCATGGGATACGTCGTACGGCCTCTATGGGAAAATGTCACATAATGGTTGGCTGTTCTGTGAACGCGTCGAGGTACCTAGACGAGTACTTTGTGCCGCGTATAATAATATTTATCGAATCGCTGATCCAGGTAGGTCGCGTGCAGCATGTTTGTCGCGTTTCCATGTACGTGCGAAATAAGCACCGTGCACTTTAGTAATATTCAAGAGACGATTGCACAGGTGAGATATAATTCAGAATCTTGCCGTTCTTGCGCTGCCATGCGATTCGCATTTGTCTTCGCGGCTCGTGAGAACGGTTTTGATTTGAGGGGACAAGCTCGCGTACGATCGAGACGTAAAGGAGTCCCTTTAATGCGGAAACTAGGTGTTTCGAGCTTGACTGTACACGTTCCTGTACGGTAAATCTGGGTATCTTGTCAAAGGAGATAATTTCGTTCTCCGATATCGATGCACGCGAAATAGGATTTACGAATGTATCGATGGCAGGTATCAATACTCGACGTACGATTGTTTCGCTCGTGCATTGTTTTCTGTATTTTCGAAAAACCGGAAATCGCCGTCGATATTGCTACTGTCCGAAGTACTAGTAAAACTGTGAATGTTCCTGGCTGCGCGTCATACGTCGCAAGTCAGCCAATGGCCATTCGGTAGCCGACAATGGGTGGCCTGGGCTCGCGGAGCAAAACGAATGACTTCCGTACGGCAGGTACTGCAGGTACCTGCTTCGGCTACCTTTATACTTTACGTTTGGCCATTACAACGTATTACTTCGTAACTTATCGACCGAGTGACCCGATGTAAAGGCCATTACACGAACCGCCTATGCTGCTAAGGCTACCTGATATATAGATATACAAGATACACTTAGTAGTTAAATTGACTCTATATAGATATATACGAGCAACATGAAAAGCCAGGAACGTACATTTTACTAAAATACCGCGACGACCCGAGCTCGAGAATCCTTAGAGCTCGGAATCAGGCCACATCGATCAGTCACTTTTGCCAGCGATGCCGAAACGCTGGCGTTTGCCAAGAAAAATGTATCCGGAAGCACGAGAGAGAAGGTACGTAGGGCGCATGCGCGCGCGCCCGAGAGAGAGAGAAAATGAAAATTCGTGACGCCTATGAAAAATTTGAAATCCTCCCGGCTCACGGGTTCTATGGTAGCTACATGTCGAGGGTCGTGTCACGTATGAAAATATTCATACAGCCATTTATAATTCATGTAGCTGCTTCGACTGTAAGGATAACGAACGTTTCTTTGACTCGCTTCGCCGAGGATCCTGGTTTCTCAAAGGAGTAACGTTGCTTGCTTGTGAAAATATTCGTGTGGACTATTCCAATTCTTCTCCGTCCCCGTGTACGTTTTCACGGCGAATAACGAGACGCGCGGACTCCTTACACACTGTCGCAAGAATCTCAATCCTTTCTCGCAGAGGATGCTCGATCCGTTCGATAGTCAGTGGCTTCGCCTGTATTTACGAACGACGTCCTTTGGTCCCAAAACCGTACAGAGATAATATTTAATATTCTATGAAAAAAAGCCGTGTAAACTTTCTTAAGGGTTGTAAGCATGTCACCCATCCGTTTTGACGATCCGCGAATTTATCCTCGGGCCTGTCACGTGTCCTCCGGGTCTTGAAAATTTTCTGCTTTGTTTATGCCAGGCGTCGGGACGTCGCTGGCGTCGATCGTACCCTGACACGACCAGTAACCCTATACCGTTGCACGTGTGTGACGTATGGAAATTTCAACGCCCCCCCTTTTGGTTCCTTGATTTTCGTGTCGAGAACCTCATGGAAATATTGGGCTGGTTATCGCGACTGGCGCACCGAAGGTTTTTCTTAAGGACGAAGCACGCGGAATATAATGAAGTGGACTGCAAACTGTTAGCCGCTAATTTAATTCACTTTTCTCTACCCACCGGTTGGCTGACTACTCTCGTTACGGCATATCGAGCTGATCTCCGGTCTCTTTCAGTCGCAAAAGAACGTCCTTTGCTTGCCCGTGCAACAAAGAGGATTTCGCTTGTTTAGTTTGACATTACGCTGATGGCATATCGTGCGCATAACTATACGAGGCTTCGTTTAATATCGTTGGAGACGCATCGAGCGCGCGTTGCGCCAGGATCTCATTAGCGATCAAAATATTTTTTTTCATATTTTTTATATCCATAAAATAATTTCAATCCGTCGTACCTTGACTGCGGGAAATTCGTACGCGCGGAACGACTTATAGCGACCACCGCCAATCGGCATCGCGGAAAAAGCCGTAAGAGGAATTTCGAAATATTTTCGATACGAGACTCGTTAACGATAACATGGCTCCACGTACTAAAAGAGATTTATTATTTGCTTCATTATTTTCACCTCGTAACTCCTTTGTCTGGCATGAGCTTCGATGTTGGTTTTTCTTTCTTCATGTATCTTTCACCCTTAAACGTATAACGAAAGACAGGCGTAATACGGTCGAATATATAAATTGTATATCGATATGAAATTTTTTTATCCGGAAGGTACCATATCAAAATGTAATTTGTATATATATATATATATATATGAGCGTGTTAAAAATAGCCATAGCATTGCTATACGACCAGCACCGAAATACCTGAAGCGTAACCCTTTATGCCACTTACAGAACCCTTTTCGTGGCACTTGATGCGTATCATCTCGTATTTTCGACATCCACGTCGATTAATACACCCACGCACGTTTTTCCCGTGAAAGAACCAGGGAGAATATTCCACCCCTCGAGAATGTCGATATCACCCAGGATAAGCCTGAAATGTGCCCAATACGATATCCACTCGAGCCAAAGCAGCGAGGCAGCCCGGCAGAAGCACTTCTTTCCGGAAAAGGCATACTTTGACTCCTGAATAACGTAAAAACGCGTCTAAAGCCCACGACGGTAAGGTGTATACGTATAAATCCAGTGGAAAGTTACCGAGTGAATAGAGAGGAGAGATAAATGAACGTTTGACGTACAAGTTCAAAAATATGTGTCAGTCGTTACGCGTCCTATACGTAAGACTACTAGTATTCAGTATGGCGAGTGTGTCCATGCTAACCTACATGTATTAACGTTAGTGCCAGATCAGCAGACAGGAAACGTCGCCCAGCGAGTACATATCCACAGTAGGGAGAGCAAAGACACGGCCTGCGGGTTAAACGCCTGGAGACATAACCGTATTGTCTAATGTATTTTATTTCTCTGGGTGGCAGAAGCTGCGGAAAGACGGCCGTTCCGGCCAGGCAAACAGGAAGCTTCAGCGTACATATATGGCGCAGGACTGGCCCGCCTAGCGTTGCACTATCTGTCGAGACAGTCAGTCCAGGCTGTCGGAGTGCAAACATTTGTTCAGGACGCCATAGCTCGAGGGACGGGCGTTGGACGAGGTTACGTTAACGTTGCGTTGCACCGGCGTGCGCGAAGTCTATTCGATAGCAGGAGAGAGAGAGAGAGAGGGAGAGAGACCAAAGTCGGTGTCCCAAAGCGATGCCACCGATATCGATAATAAGATAACGAATATCCAGTAACTATAACCTCTGGCAGAAGCCTCCGTCGTTTAGGCTGGGTCAAACGACCCTTGATATTTTGCTACCGGTGACGCTTCTGCTTTTGGCCTCTGCCTGCCTGTCTGTCTGCCTGCATGCCTGGCACAGGTCTATCATCCTGCTATATACACAAAAGCACCCAGTCCCAGGTTCGCGTTTGTTCAAACTTCCTTATCGCTTTTCTCAGGCCCCGAGACCCGTCCATGCGAGTGTTCCATTTCCTCGCACGAGATCCCGATAGTATCGTTGCACTTATCGAACTGTATTTTTTTCGACGTCTTTCATTCTATACGCCAAAAAAAAAAGAAAAGAGAATTACTATATACCCTCGGATCCACCGACATCGCACAAAGGAACCCGCGATGCGGGAAGTCGAATTTTTCCCAGCTACGGGAAACAATTCACGGATGACATCGCGATATTGTACCTTGGATATCATCGATGGCGGAGACACTGCTGCCAACTGATATCGACGTAGAGTATAAGTACTCTCTGTGCCAGTTTCGTCATGTTCTGCTTCGGGTTTGAGTCGCGACCGCGATTCACGGGCTGTCGCTAGTGTCGATGCGATACTGCCGTGCTACCGGGAGATGCTCGAATGAAAGTCTATACGAAATAACGAAAGAGAAGCTGAAACGACGATGCGGCAGTTTACGCACAGCCCGTGGTAATAAAACGATCTGTACCAGTAATAGCAGTATTTCGTAGTACGCCGTGCGAATGCGTAAAAGTTCAGTGGGGCTGGCCCTGCCAGTGTCTTGTATACATATATATATACACACTGAGGGTACAGTGACACGTAGCAAGAGAAATGGATGTATGGATGGACGAGTGCATATAGCTATATATTCTACAGTAACGCGAGGGACCTACGAGGGAGCGTAGGGACCGGTGTGAGAGTCGAGCATGTGGTAATAAACAATTTGTTACGCGGAGGGGTTGGCCAACCTGCTTACGACCCTTGCGACTTTCTCTCTTTCTATTTTCTCTCTCTCTGTATTATTATCGTTACCCATATACAAGCCTCCCGAAAGGACCGTACTTAAAATCAATGTGCGTCCCGTACTCCTTCGTCACGCTACTTACTCTTAATTTTCCTCCGCTAATTACAACCCCACTTAGAGAGCATCTTGGCAATTCGTATATTCAGAGAGAAAGTTTTTTTACGCTATCACTTCTATTCTTCTCGCGTAATATTTATCTGCGATCGAGTTGCGAATTGAAACATTCGATATCGGATCGATCGCGTATGTAACTGACGAGGGAGCGAATTTATATTATACGAATATTTTTACTGATAAGGATATAACGAACGTGGACACTGATAAGGCAGGATAGGCAAACAGAGACGAACTCGTCGGTAGATTCGTATCGTCTGTAATATATATATATATATATATAGTGCATTCTGTGAACTATGAAGGAATGAACGTACGCATAGAAGAACAGGAAATTTTGCAACAACGAACTCTCTGTCTGTCGTTGCTCCGGACTCTCTCGACTCTTTCTCTCTCCTTCCCGCGTGCTCGGCTTACTTCTCTCCTTTTACCTATCGCTCCCACCCCGGCGACTCGCCGACTGACTGACGCGTCCGTCAGCGCCGGCTGAAATTCATATGCGCGCCGCTAAACTCCATTAATCACGATGCCGGGGCTTAATTAAAAGGCTAAAAATCATATTCTCAGAATGAAATAGCTCGCGAGCCGCGTTCCGTCACTGAACTGGACACACTGCTGCTCTCGCGCCGGGACCTCTTGCCGGAAGTTTAATATCGCCTTAGCGTCCACGTGATTTATTTACGAGACTCATACCGAGTAGGAGACGCGTGGGATAATCAATAATTATTGCCGATCGTTCTTTACTCCACGATGTATATATATGCTTTTGTCATGTTATAATACCCGTTGCGAAGATCCAAGATACTTATTGTGCGGAACGACAATGGTAATATTTCTCTTTGTCTTTTTTTTTTGTCAGCTGTATGCCTACCGATGCCATGTATTGTACACGTAGATATATATATATATATACACACATGACTATTATATTTTTTAATTCTCCTTTATTTATTTATATGACGTTGCATACGCTTAAAGAAAAAATTGGAATAATAGAGGGCATTTTCAATTGAATTAAAGCGACATGCAACCGTGGGCTCTCGCACGCGTTACGCTCTCCTACTCATCTGCCCGGGGACGATGCTGTAGGAATTTAGCTGCAGAGACGAATGCATATCAATCGGCCTCGTTTACTCGGTTACATTTTCAGTCGGTAAAATAGGCTCTGTTGGCCCCTGGCCGTTCGCTGGGTTTATGCTGGGCGCACTACTGTACGGGACCGTGTAATCCCTCGTGGTTTATGCCACGGGTTAGGCTGGGTTACAATCATCGGAATGGAACGTTAATTAAAATTCGTATGGGTATCGACACTGTGCAGGTAGTTTCGCGGCGAGTAAGTTATGCACACTGTGTACAAGCAGTATGGGTACCAGTTTAAATGAGGTTTTCGAGGGTCCGTTTTTTTTTCTTTTTTCTTATTCTTTTTTAGTCACACGGTACACGATTCTGGCTTCCATTCATTCGTCCCTTGCATTATCTATGTTCAAGGGATTCGTTGGTACTTGATGTTGTATCGATTATGAAGATTAATTTTTTTTTTTCATTAAGACCCTTACACGTGAATCTGCATACGGTGTCGTTAATGGCGGATTGAATATATTTATGTGGTACAGAGCAGCGCGGCAAGCAGTCAGCTTCCCTCGCGAACTCTGCGATCACACTGGAATCTGATCAAACGGCAAACTAAAGGGAGACCCGGAAACGCGATTGCGTTGAAAGCCACAAACGCGCCGACCGACGCGCCAGTGATGCAGCGACGCTGACTCGAAGTGTTTTCAGATGAATGTAGTGCCATTCATTGTGGGCCTAATTAACAAGCCCCGGCGCTCTGGTTCCATTGTACGGGAATCAAGTCCTTTGCAAACTCACCCCGGCGTCCTCCGCGAGTCCTGCAGCAACTACGAAGCCAACCGTCCCTCTCCCTGTCTCCCCTACGGTCCCTCCCCTTCTTCCCCGGGTCCCGCGTACAATTTAATTAACTTGTTCTGCATTTGATAGCTGGCAAAAACTTGGCCGTGTCGTTTGCGAAATAGCCGTAATTAATGTTGCTCAAAAGCCTTCGCGGAAATTCAGAAACGTTTGAGGCGCGCGGGGCGGCCGCCTTTGCCTCTGCAGCTTCCGCCTGCTGCCTCCTGTGCGGATTCGTCTCCTTTCACAAACGGATTCACTTTTGACCGGGGAGTCTCGCTAGTCCGTGCATACCCTTGTGCTCTTCTTTTTTCTTCTTTACTATCTTGTCAAATTTTCTTTTTTTTTCTTCAATTCTATGTCGTTGGCGTTTGGGTCGCAAATTATTTTTTTTTTAACATCGCCGAGTTTCCTTACTCTTTGCTCAGACATCTCTTGCCTGCCTAAGGGACGATAATGGATAACGTGAAGAAACTACGTGTGGGCCGACCTTTGTATCTTCCTCGTGTATACATACAAGAGCACCTGCTCGGTGTGTCTTTATGCACACGAGAACAGCTCGCAAATGGACAACCTACATTTTCTACCGGTATTAACGTTACATTGCTCGAGCAGCATTCTTACGAATGTACTCGTGGTTCAGTGTGCTGTGAGATTCTGGACAATGACCTAAGAGTGCCGGGTGGAGAAAGTTAGACAAATAGGATGACAAAGGAGAGAAACTAAAAGATTGTGGAAAAGTGGAGGACGTCGACTGGATGAGCTTGCGATGCTTACTGAAGGAGCGTCTCTATGAATCTCGCGAGCGACGCTGTTCGCCGCGCTGTACGTTTCTGTTTCCTGGAATATGAGAAATTTTTCTCTCTCTCTCTCTCTCTCTCTCTCTCTCTCTCTCTCGCTCCGTTCGTCTCTCTATGCTGTTATCTCCGTGACTTGAACTCGCTGTTGAACTTGCACCCTAGTTCTGTATCAACGTTGGGTCGTGGCGCGAGCGAGAGGGAGATAACAAGAGTCGAGAGTTTTCATGGGAGAACTGACCCAGGCTAATGGATGAGGAATTTCTTAGCGAGCCAAGGAATACCCGGAACCGCGGGTAGGCGGCGCGGGACGGACGTGCGGGGATAGGCTGGCTGCGGTCCAGGATCGTTCATCCAGGCACTTATCTCCTTAAGCGATTCAACGAGTCTTATCGCATACGGTGCATACGGTTTATTATAAGATTGCCGTCTTCATTGCTTTAATTCAAGGCGCTACGTGCGTGGCAAGAAGTGCTGCACTAAATTATCATCTCAGGAGGGAAAGAGAGAGATTCGGGAGATACGTCTCGCAGCCGTAGACACGTGTGTGTATATGTATACGTGGGACTTAGCCTACGAGGTATCCATTTACATAACGAGATTATTTCATTTTACTACGAACGGAGGTCCCGTAACCCCAAATGCAAATGCGTCCGTCTTCCTTCGCACTGGTCCCTGCGCGAGACCTGTGATCAGAATGTTTGAATACAACCAGCTGAAATTGAGAGAGCGTGCCGGCCTGCACCCTCGGCAGAGTCGCAGCATCCCTGATGGTCGGGACACGCGACTGTAACGGTTTCGTACGTGGAAATTTCTTTAAAATTATTCCCTCCGCGCAGACCAGTGTCACGGGTATGCCCTAACCTTGGTACGTACTCAGCCTGGACCATCAGGTTCTATTGTGGACATTAGGGATGCTGCGTTGTCGTGCCAAATTTCTTCTGGACGTCATATCTCGACTCTGTCCTCGTTACGTGATCCTGGCTTTGCACCTCTTCTCTGGTCCAGGTCCCGTTTACGTTACACATTTACGTCACACTCCGAGGCATCGAAAATTTAACCTCGACGTCCCTTACGGCTTCGCTTTGAGACATGTCGTCTGAGCTCATCCAACGAAGACACAGTACCTATCGGGTGTGCCTGCTCAACGTCGATCATTAATAATTTAGCATGCCGAACAAAGCGCAGTGCTCGAATCAGATGCCGAAGAGATATCCCGAGCAGGAACACTGCTCTGGACCCAATAGACCCAGACAGGGTCCGTCCGACATGGTCTGACATTCACCACTTGGAGTAACCCACCTCAGACATGTAAAAGTCACACTCGGTACATAGGAGTTTTATCAATTGTTACAATTTTTCGTACGATCACACTCGCGTGGAATTTGGTACACGCAGCATCCACCTTTTACAGAAATACCTCATCTATCTCCGACCTAACGTCCTGGGAGACTCAGCCGCTACTTCCGTTACATCTAATATTAATCCGCCCGTAAATCTAAGGGCTGGAGAGGTTCGCCAGATTTATTGGCGAACCAGGTATGACGATAATTCGATAAAGGGTACCATCCCCAAGCTAGAATAGAGGGGCGACCCGGTGGTGACAGGGCTGGTTTCCTGATCGCGATCGGGGTCGTCGTGCGCGCTGGCTGTTCGGGGGCTTCGTCGCGCAGATCAGATGACGCGGATGAGTGCAGCACGCAATACAATGCAGTGGAGGCAGATGTGCACCGCTGCCTCAATAGAATTGTACATGCCCGTATTTTTCCTCCATCAGGACCTTCTCTTATTCCCTGGCTCTTCTGCATCCCATTCTTTCTCTTAGCATCGCTCCTTCCACTTTCTTTCTCTTTCTCCCTACGACCGATTCTCGTACGTGCCTACGTGTCAATGAATTAGTCCTCCGTATACATATATGTATATATATATATATACACGAGTAGGTTCTGTCGACTCCAGTTACTCGCGAGGGTATAATGCATTTGAGACGACAGCAATTTCAAATTGGAGCACCAGGGGGGGGGGGGGGGGAGAGGGGAGGGGTGTTGGGTGTACGAGTGCACTCGAATATTTTTTTGCCGATGCAATAATCCCATCGAGGTGTTTCGATGGGAGTCCAGAATTGCACCAGCTCTCCAGTCCCACTTCAGCCTCGACGAATTAAAGAAAGAGACCCGGGGAAACGTACGTGCCCTTGAGCGAATCGTACACCAGTGCATTTCTCGATGTGATTTGTAACACGGGGGGGGGTTCGTTTCCGCGTACTACGGCCCTTGCGATCTGCGTTATGGGTATGGCAGTCTGATTGTATATTCGTAATGCGTCGGTCGTAAAAATATATTTGGACTAATTATTGTCTTTCGTTTCGGGCTTTCGTCCGGTAAAGTCAAGATTTGACGTTGCCAGGTCTATCGATCTGGAAATTTTATTTCCGGTTTAGGTCTCACGGCAATGCGCTTTCTCGTAGTCTCTGTCGCGAGGATGGACCGGCGCGCAAAATATACTTCGATCTCTTTGTAAATTCAATGGGACACGTTCGAAATGTAATATCGGCGAAATATTTTCACGGCGATATTGTTTCCGGCCGCGCATAACCGCCTGGATCGATCGCGGGTACCGATGCTGTGCATCTGCGGTCGACTTCCGCTTATCCGTATACTTATCTTGCTCGGTTTCCTTTATTGTATGTCATCCGGGCTTTTTAGCCCCTTCGGTTGTGTACGTCACTGCGTGACGTAACTGGGGGACTTTAAATTATGCTTCGCGGAACGTGCAACGTTTTCTTTAAATTGCTTGGATTTTGTACACGACACATAGAAATTGGTGACGAACTCGTACGAGCGCAGAGTCTTGGATTTTGCGCGAGATAAATCTCGTACGAGATAAAGATATCATTAGTATCATTTTATTGTTATTTCTGACAAAATATCAGCACGCGTTGCCGTCTGCCAGTGAAAATACCTAAAGTCTGTCCCACCCCGTATAACCGGTAACCACAATCGCTTTTTGAAGTCCCCAGTGCCTTCTGGTTACTCGTCGATTCCTGGGATACGATTTTTTTTCTTTTTTTTTCAATTTTTTGTGGTTTCTGCTTTTTTCCGCAAATCCCTGAAACTAGGTATGCACGGGCACTCTCTCCGTTCGGCCCTTTGTACCGTGGAACGACCGTTTTTTTTTTTTTTTTTCGTCCTTTTGTGACGGAACTTTTCCATTGCCCGTATTTGCTTTCATTGTTTCTACTGGACGCAAGCACACTCGGTCCCCGTCAGCGCAGCGCGTAGCCGCGCTTTTGATCTGACGGCCGTATACACTGCGATGACAATAAAAAGAAAAAAAACCCCAAGTAGAAAGACAAAGAGGAAACGACACGTGAAAAAAGGATGAATATTAAAAAAAAAAATTGTTAACGTAAAATCGGGCAATTACGCACTCATCGGAACGTCCAAGAAGGTACGACCTGTTCATTTGCCTCAAAGTCCATCTCGTTCCTTCCCTCTTGGCCCGTGACGTCACAATAGCCTTTTTTCAATACATTGAAAAGAATCACCGCATTAACCAGATGCAAGTTGTACATGAGAATGAAGCTTTATATCCTCAAGCACTTGTCGCACCTAAACTGCAGAGGTGCAGCTGCATACACGAGCACGTAAGTGCACGGACAATGCTGTATCGCTGGTACGAAATACGTAACAAGCACCGGGCGGAGGGACGTGAACGTAGACGGGTTTTGGTCTGGCCGCAATCCCCTCAAGACTACGTACTTGCCGAGCATGCACCCTCCCCGCCGCTGTACTAGCTCGCTACCCCATTTCGGCATCCCCGATGCACTTAGCCGTGGAAGGGCGCTAGGGAGCTCACGGGACACCATCCACTTATGTCGCGGTTACCCCCGCTGGCATTATACTGAACTAAGTGAACGAGGTGAGCGAGCGAGCCGAGTATATCGTCATTAAGTAATTCCGCCTGTAAGCAAATTAGTAGGAAACCGAAAGGGGGTTGACGCGTGAGGGCGGGGGGGGGGGGGGTAGGTTTGTCGTACGGCGAATTCAATATTGTCCCTGACACTCGTCCCGATCCCTCCTACGCAATCGCGTCTACGTAAATTATCTCTTCTCGTCTTTGGTTATTGCGTCATCGCCACGTGGGCAACTTTCACACGGCCATTGGACAATATCATGAACGTCCCGCGTATCAATCGATCTATTTCTAGATCCGATTACTGGTAACCCGGCCTCGTCGCCGTCCATTCAACGGGACCAGAGAGGCCAAAGAGTCAGGCGGATATTCAATGTCGTCGATCGCTTCCGCGGAGGACGCTCTTATTCCGAGATCTGCCCTTTAAGGCAGTTAAGCTTCCAAGAAGCACGGTCGCCCAGCTTGCGACGGGATACTACTTGGTCCAGGCATATACATATGTAAGCGAGTTTATTCGCTTGTATATATATATATATATACATGGAACGTATTCCATATGCTATAGTCCAGTGCGTATACCGTATAACGGCATACCGAGTGTAGTATAGCCGCCACACGCTATATAGGTATGTAATCCTGGATGTCGGAACGGCGAGGCCGCCGTTACCACTGACGGGTATAAATGTCGCCGTTGCGCCGCATAAGATGAATATTGGGTTATATTTCAGAGTCCCGTGAAATATGGCGGCACGTCAAACGTTAAATATTTCTAGCGGGTAATTTTAATAATGCCCGCGTATTTGGAAGAGCGCGACAAAGCCTCTCAGCCGCCACTCCGAAGTCCCGGCAGACTCTACCACCCCCTTCCCCCCACCCCTACCCGCACTCTTCCCACCCCTCGTTCTCCTCAGCGTCACGATCGCTTCAACCCTTTTCCTCTTTGACGTCGGAATCTCTTCTCCTCCTCCCCTACCTTCTTTCTCTTTCTCTTTATACCCCTTACACGCACCCTTTTCTCTCTTTCCTTCCTCGCCGTCTTCCCTTGTACCGGCTCTTCTTAGTTTTCCCAAAAATTCACCCTTCCTCCACCCTTAACCCTCCTTAACCCCTCTTTCGAGCTTTCTCTTCGACCCTTACCAGCAGCACGCTTATTTCACACGTGAAAGCTAACGAGGCCACTTGTCGCTGCAAGGTATATGTATACTAGACGCTTTCTGACTTTTTTTCCAAGCGCCTCGGATCTTCTTCAGTACAATCTGTGTATCCACGTACTGTATCCGTGCACGCGTAACTGCCAGACTCCTTACTCGGATCTGCTGCCTGACCCAACCTTCATCCTGACCTAACCCGATTTCGTGCGATTCGCCCTCTCGACTGCCAAGGCTCATTTTCATCGATCGTTCATTCCTTTTCTCGAGAGTTTTCTTGGCTTCTGTGCTCAACGTGTGTACTGACTTATGGCTATATGTTTTTTTCTTTTTTTTTTTTCAATCGTACCTTCATAATTGCTCCATGCCTGGGAAAGATTTCTCGAGTGCAATGGGTTCCAGGAAGTTCATGTTAAACAGAGAAAAGTGCATACGCACTGCAGTTCCATGAAAAGCACAAACGATTCTGATCCCGTACTTGTTATTTTTCCTAGTCCACATGTGTGTGTGTGTGTGTGTGTAGATCCTTCACGTGGTTACGTAACGTTGTGGTAAAATTGTCTGGACGTATGATCAAAGACCTTAGGAGCCCCAGAGCAAAAGCCCTTTATCTATATTGTCTAATCCGTTACATTCATACGTCCTGGCATAAAGGCAGTTGTCAAAAGTATAAAGTCCCAACGTGCGTTACAAGCGAAATCCAGCTAAGCTTTTTATATCCTCGCTTTATTTAATATAGATTAGGCGATGCAGCCCTTGCACCGTTCCTCGTATACTGACCAACACATAAATCCCGAAGCTTTGCCGAGTCTCGCCGAGGATGCGGGGATGGATCGAAAAGTCCGGCTTATCTCGCGGGAAATAAGGTTCGATCTTGAAAAATAAAAATCTGACAAAAAGAGAAAAGAAAAAAAGAGAGAAGATGATCCTGAAATATCTTTGAACGTACAGGGCATAGAGATATAGGGGTAATCCAATTCATATTTATTTATTCTACGAATAAATCGTATTTATATGGAATCACTCGATACCCACGTGCAGCCACGTCACATCGTTCATAACTAAACGTACTAGTTCCACTAATTCCCGCCGAAGCGCCACGCGTACGTCTGCTGGCTGAAATTACTTGAACAACGAACAGCACATGGTCCGGAGTACATTGGACTCCCGAGAGCGTCTTGCGCGGCGAGGCAATAAAACGAAGACGCGAAAGAAATAAAAGTAGCTACGTGTCACTCCGGTCCAGTGACAGGAGGATTCTAGGACTCCGGCAATTTTCCGTCCTCCCGCTCCTTCCGTTCTCGTATATTTTCAGGAATGGAATTTTCCAGCAACGACCATCATTCCGCTCCGAGTCCTGCACCGTTACCCTGTATCCTCTCTCGTATCCCATTTAATTGTCCCGTAAGTCCTGCAGCTTCCGGGCGTCATCCCCGAGGACCCTAAAAGAAATATGAATAAATAAATCGGAACTTATAAACCAGTCGTAGGACGTGGGTAGTGGGAGAGAGAGAGAGAGAGAGAGAGGCTAAAACCCCCAGGATGGGACCAGGAGTAATCGCTGAATAAAACCGAAGTCGAGCAGATGGCTGGTGTTGCCATTAGCTAATGGATCCCTAACGCTACCCCGCGAGAGTCGTCTGCCCATGGTTCCACTTGCAAGCTCAGATGGTGGTACTGGGCCTACCTTTATACTGTGTCCTATACCTCTACCTGGTTATTGTATGTATTTACGTATGTCCTGTGGTAGGTATAGGCATACTGTATGTACGTGACAACAATTCACCATTCACATTTACAGAAGGCAATCGAGCCAAATCGTCGTTCCGGACGAATGATCTGCTCTCCTGGTTGCGTAATATTGTGCCATCAAAAGAAATAGCTCGAGGGAGTTCGCTTTGACCGATCGAGTAAACATATGTAAGCTTGCCCAACGACGAAACTCTATTTTTATTGATGCACCCTGGACTGCCGAGTATTTAACTTTGATTGTGTCCTGCACTTGTTGACATACTGGTACGCAGTGACTGAGATTCATTCATAGATGGTGCTTTATGGCGCGCGGGGTACCTGAACGTCAGGGATGACTGTAATGAATATATTTGTCGAGTCTGTTTGCCACTTCGCGCCTACCGGCGGCTTCGAAGAGTTCGTAGAGATTTTCCAAGTTAAAGCGCCTATCGGTGACTCGGATATCGAGTCTTCACGTTAATACCCTAGACCCGACTGAGCATTAATATTTAGTAGCATCGCTAAATATTCATAGAGACCCGAATGTAAATGCAGAGCGTGCATTATCGCTGTACGGACGCCCGGCTACGATTTACGCCGTTAATCTTCGTTTACGGGTGCGCGCGCATCGCGTTTCGCTCGTTGGGAAATTTAAATCGCGCGATACATTTTACCTGGCGACGTGGATCTTACCGAGATCCAGGATTATACGTGTCGTTCGAGTGCTGTGCGTATAATGTGTGCGCACAGCTGTGACATTTTGCCAAGGTTCTTTCAAATTTATTTTTATTTATTTTTTTCCCCCCCGAAGAAACATAACCTGTGCGTGCCACTGCGCGGGACGTACATGCAACACGGCTGTTGGAGTTACACCCACAGGAATGTTCTCGATGATTCTATTTCTCTGAACATAACAGACCGACGGTAACTGAACAGTAACAGCGAGTATATTTAAGTAACGTGCAGTAAAATAAAAGATGTCTCCGATGACGAAATCAGGACGGAAGAGAATAAGTAATAACGGTAAAGTGTCCGTCTGGCTGCCGTCACATAGTACACTCGTAAGACGTTTTCATCCGACTGGCTCGCATTTGTTGGGCCGCGGTTGACTTATTATTGCGCGGAGAGTTTCATCGTGGCAAAAAGCACAGGATATCTCGGGACTCCTTTCTCTTGCCGAAGGGGAAGAGCGTCCATCGTCTACTCAAGTACCCAGGATATCTTGGCGAAGATCAGCTATGACGACGACGAGTGGCAGCTTCGCGGAAGACGTAGTCGCACTGTTTGGAAAGTGAGAGAGAGAGAGAGAGAGAGAGAGAGAGAGAGAGAGAGAGAGAGAGAGAGAGAGAGAGGAGAGTACAGCATATAGCTTCTCTTGGTTGCATCAGCATCACAACGGAAAGAGAGAACGCTTCGCTCATTCCTCAACCGGAATAGTAAATAAGAATGGACCCACATCGTTCTTGCTCGGTATAACGTTCATTTTACTGGAGAATGCCAAGAATGGCGTGCGCTCAAGACAGCGAGACATTGTTCAAATTGCGGAGAGTAGAGACATCGATCACCATGGAGCTGCGGCAGCTGAGCCCCCGGGGACAGACACGCGGCACGAGCGACCTAACCCACCCTTTCTATATAGGTATATACGGAACTGTTATTCACCTCATACTACCTCGAGGATGCCGCCACCTCCTCCCTCCCCGCCCCCCTGCCCCTCGTAGGCCCCTCCTCACACCATCTCGCCCTATACACAACCCCTTTTCATCCCTCTACCTTGGAAAGCCTCCTTGAACCTCGCTCTCTTCACTTTCTCTTTCTCTCTCTCTCTCTCTCTGTCCTTCCTCGATATACGGGCCGTCTTACTTTCTCCATCTCACTTTCTCCCCTTTCTCCTCGTCACTACTGTATTCTCATCTCTAACCGTATAGACGCACGCTGCTAGGCTGATACCCTTACCCCCGTGCGGTATTTCCTTCTGCCTTCGTTCGCTTTGTCAACCCCACCCCCCTCCACCCCCCGCTACCCTCCTAAGCCACGTTTCCGGACCCTTAACCCGGCGACGATCGGCTCTTTCTCTCTTTCCCTCTTCATCGCTCTCGCGGAACTTTAATCTCGCCAAATCGGAAGTCAAACGACTCGATTGCATGAGTTTTTTTTTTTTTTTTTCTTTGAATTAATCCCGGACGCTGGTAACAAGCTTTCGTTGTTTTTATATGGGAATACCACTGTGTGGGAATGGCAATTGATTGGATGATGGTTGATTGGGTGGAGATTTTATTGGGGAGGGATACATTTGATACGGGTTATTATGGATATGCTGTATTCGAGGTATTTTAACTGTTTCAGGTGTGTGCGCGTTTATGTTACAGCAGCACTGCCTGTGCACTCATCATATATATATATATATATATGTGACGTATATACTTATATATATATTTACAAAAAGGGACTCGAAACTAAAAGAGATTTGAATTATTATATATAGATATTTATACTCGCACGATTCCTACGAATTCTCGGTACGTCTTCTTGGCCGAGTGCAACGTAAATAGAGCTCGACTCTCGTGCCACGTCACAGGACCCTTTCTCATCCCGTGGAACTTTCATCTCGGTATAATTCTGTCCCGGGCGTAGCCTCCTTAAGGCAGAAGTACTACTAATTAATCCTTTTAACAGGGCTCAAATTTAATTAATCTCAAAGTTATGTGGTCGGCACCCGCAGCCTCGCTCCCTCCCTCGTCCCCTCCCTCGACGCTCTTCTTCCGTCTCTCCTTTTTATTCTCTCCCAACAATTAACCCAGGAATTTTATATAAGCGTGTTTTGGAAATCCGATTTGAGGTTTCTCCCTTGTCCTTCCATCAGAAGTTCCTCCTTCGCCCTCCCTCCCCCCCCACCCCACGCACCGCTACCATAACGAACCTCCTTTTGAATCCCGTCGCTCCAGCCACCGTTCCACCCTCCAAGACGATCCCTCAGTTTCAAGTTATTACCGACATCTTCCCCCCCTCCGGTATATGTCACGGCATTTCTAATTTCCCGGACGTCACCATTCACCTTACGCCGTTTCAGCAGCACATCAAAGTATCCCCGTTTCCTATATTACCTCCGTTATGTACCTATTACACATACAACAAAGAAACAGTAGAAAATAAGAATTCCCCCCCTCTGCCCCCCTCCCCCTCCCCCCATATACCAGGTACGGTATATATATCTGTAGCAACCCTCGAACGGGCCCTCCGGTAATATTGACCCCCTCCCTTCAGCGCCCCAAGTCCATTCTGTATATCGTTTGCATAATGGCCCTCTTTCATCTCTCGTAACTCTTTTATCTTGTCTAACGCAGTTTACGATCTTTACACTTCCTTTCCTTCTTTACCGACCAGGCAAGAACAGCGCATCCCGGAAGCTTCCCTTTACTATAATATTATACTTTAATGTCGGTTATAACGCATCGTCGGATACGCATGCATGTATCCATATGTATACCTAGAGAAGTACTGGGTCGCTACTCGATACAAGATCAATGCAGTACAAGCACCACGTACTGGCCTGCGGGTTGGCATCGGAAAGGAGATACCACACTGTATGTATATGTACAGTGTAGACGGGGGTACCTTGTTTACGTTCGTGTGCTAATTTGTCCTAACCTAATGAGGGTTGGGCTCGACATTGCGCAACAAGCCCCTTTACAAGACTGCAGTGCGCGTACCAACGGACTCCAATGTACGGATAATGATTCGATGACCGTGAAGAAGGGAGAGGCTTTGAAAAAAAAAAAAAAAAAAAAAAAAAAAGTTAGACGGACGAACAGAAGTCTGTCCAAGGTCCAGCTGAACAGCTGACTTGTATTTCTGGATATCGAGGGAAAGTAAATTGACTTTTTATCGATAAACACGGCCGGGAGCAATTAGCTTCTCTCGCTGGCGAGATGTATGAGGAAGAGGGGGGGAGGGGGTGCTCGCAGTAAGAGACGTACTGTAAGGAAGTGGAGTAGTGCGGGAAGGGGGAGGATGGGAAGGAAGAAGTATAGAAAAAAAAGAAATAAATAAATGGAAGGACCATGGGAAAAGAATAGGGAGAATTTGAAGCAGGGAGAATAAGAGAGAGAGAGAGAGTAAAAGTGAAGGAGAGAGAGAGAGAGAGAATCGTTGGGCCGTGGCGCGTGTCATTATGTGGGGTGAACGAATCATAACAAAGAACGAGGAAATGGGCAAATGTTTTCGAGTAGCCTCCGCTTCTCTGACCCATTGTTATTTAACGCGAGTACACGAAGAGCATTGTTGAAGCTCTGCCAAATGGCGCTCGTCGAGTCCCAACGAGGAGGAAGGTTAGTCAGGGTCGAGGGCGAACCGATAGAGGCGCTGCGATCGTCGATTCATTAAATTTCAAAGAAATTCATTTTTTTTAATGCCTTTTAATTTTAATTTACATTTTATAGAATTAGTCGAGCGATGTTCCCTTACGATTCACGTACTTATAACACGCATGGATACAGGTAGCCATCTCGAGGGTTTCCTCTTTGTAAAGAAATTCATAATTCCCGCTCGCAAGAATGACGATGCTAACAACTCAGGGCCGTAGTGGCGGGGAGGAGGGCCACCCTTGGCATTCGGTTTTGAGTTTCTTATTCGAATGAAGAGGATAGGGGGGTGGTGCAAGGATGAGGTAAGGGAGTCTCGGCTTACGATTCAAATTCACCTCCCTCCTCCTCCCACTCTTCTTCTCTCTCCTCCTCCCACTCACCCCTAGGGCTTCGACGCAATTTTCAACTTTCACGTTCAATAGGTCCTGCACGAGGCAGCGTAGCGGCGTCGAGAGGTTCGTGCAGCTGAATAACTCGCAGTCATTAGCAAGCGTCCCTTTATAGCGAGCGTATAACATTATAACAAAATGCAAACGCTTTTACATAACGGTAATGAGTTCCATTTCAGTAATGAGGTCGCACGCCATTCAAAATCTTTGCTACGTTAAAACAACAATTGTCGCCTAGGAACAGGTCCCCGATCTCACCTCCCCCCAAAAAACACCCACCGACAACCTTCGTCCTCGGTGGCACCTCCGCCTCCACCTTCCATATCATCCCGTAAAAGTTAATGAACAAAGATGGGATCCAGGGGGTTACGAGGAATTCCACCTTGGACCTGACCTTTGTCTCTGCGTACAGACGTTCAACTGCCTGGTCTAGCCTCTGACCTCGTTCCCCGTGCCAGATTGAATTTATCCACCGGAAAAGACGCGAACGGGGAATCCCCGCGTTCTAAAGTAATTCCGTCGTCGTGGCGCGCTCTTGCGGAATATCTGCAAACTATAGCGTTACTAGTCGAATTTTGAAATTACTTGTACGATCTTCCGTGAGAGGCGCTGTGTGTCGTTTCTTGGTACCGAGGAGGCGCGTAGTATGGAAGCAGGATGGATCTCGCCGGGTTGTAATGTAAAATGAAAAGTGAAATAAATGAATTTCGTAGAATTCTTAATTGTCCTCAAGTTCTGTATGCAGCGTGTGGAAATACGGCGGCCGGAAATGAGCGTGAAACGCGCAGCGGAACGATTCGCTCCGGATACGTATGTGTAACGTATCTGAGAAAGTTTATCGCTCCGCGGACGATTCTTTATCAGGCAAACGGACGATAAAAACGATTCAAGTGATAAATGGTAATTGCGTCAAAGTAGCGCGGCTAAACACGCGTAACACCCGTTTCTCATTAGAGGCTTGTTAAGAGTAAAGTCACACTGACGGAATGTGTCGCTCGAATAGCTCACGGAAGTCAGATCGTTTAGCTAGCGCCACGTTGAGCGTCCGCCTTTAAGCTTTATGCTCTGGTACTCCTTAATTCTTATTCCCCCCCCCCTTTTTTATTCCATCCCTCTTACTCTTCCTCTTCTTCCTCTCTCGTCCACATCTTGCACCTCCTCGTTCCCACTGACGCGGCACGTGGAACAGTACGGTACACAGACGCGGGAGGTCCGTCCCTTACGTGCTCATATCCGATTCTTAGGGTCTCCTTTAATGTACGCGACGAAAGAGTCGACACGACGCCAGGGAGTCCTCGTAATGAAATGGCACTTACCAGCCGCGGAACCACGCGATTTTAAATAAATATGCATTTTACATGCACACGTGGGAGGAGAAGAGAAACGCTTCGGCATTGTATACGCATGTAAATCGTCGCTGCGATTGTTTATTATTCCTAGCGACACGCATGGGTGCGGATAAAGAGGATTCCCTCGTTTAACATGTACTTGAACTGTAATTCGAGAATTTTTTACGTCCATCAACATGGAGCGAGAGACGTGGAGTGGGGGTAGGAATAAAATTTTAGCAGAAATCTAGCGAATCTCGAAATTCAAATTTTCCCGCGTAATTATCTTCACTTAAAATCTTTCATCGTTCTCGCTGAAGGGATCGTGCAAAATTTCTCGCAAATTTTTCATTCTCTCGCCTTTTTCCCTGTTTCTCCTATTTTTTTCGGTTTCTCGTAAATTCAGAGAATTTTTCGCTTTACCATCCTTACTTCGTTTCTCTCACGGACACTTAATGGCGACCCACCTTCCAATAACGATAGGGCTCGCCCTCTATATAAATATCCGCTACGAAATCACGAGGAGCAAATTGATCGGCTCGTAAAGTTCGTAGCCCGAAGAATAAATCCTGGCACAATCGGTTAGTTAAGCGAAGGAGTACCAGTCGTGGCGGTTGTGTCGCTAAGTGTTGGACGGCATAAAATTATCGACGAGACGAAAACCGGCTTCGGGATACGTTCTTCGCTCCACGTGTACATTGTCTGTACTTTATACGCGCACAGGCAGCAGTTGCCAATGCGCGTGGGAGACCGGAGTCTTTTTAAACGGCACCTAAGATACCGAATTATCGCTCGAGTGAAACCGTTTATGAGTCGCGATTAAGAAAGTCCTTTGCCTCTCTAGCCGAAAGGAATTACCTGTCAACTGTATATATATATATATATACATACATACACGCACATATATTTACGGCACGCGCTATTGGCCGTCTTATTGCTTCCATCACGGAGCTATTATCGTGACCATTATGGCATTCTCTAATGGGCCATATTCCGTGATGATTTTCGAAATTCTCCATTGAATAAGTGAGATGCATAAACGCGACGAGGTACGACCGATCCAACTGGGAACTAGAATATCAAAGGAAATTCAGAGAGAAGAACCACCCGTACTCCTTACCATCGTAATTCGAGTAATTTCAAAATCCTATATATACATAGCATTTAAAATTACACATATATATATATATATATATATATACACGCAAAAGTATAATGTACACTGGGAACGTAACAGTAGGAATTTATATGACGTTTCCACATTACGGCTTCGTAGAAACAAGTATAAGATACAATTTCAAGAGAACCCCCAGTCATGATCTTTCCACAGCAATAGAAGCCCCGAGTGAAACAGGCTTCTCGTACCAAACGGCTCGTATACGTAAACGCTGCCTTTTAATACCGTAAATGACTTTCGTATACGCGAAGCGCTTATACACTTTTTCTCCCTATCCCCGCGGCCACGCGGTATTTCAGATTTCTTAAAATTTTCTCAAAAGTCTCGTTCTCGTAATTTTTCTCATCGCGATCACGAGAGGACAGAGACAAGAGTGTTAACGTGATTGAAGAACGTCGAGCGACCACGAGACTCTCTTGACTCCGCGCATGCGCGTTACCTGTAAATCTTCTGTGATCGTGTTAAGCACGTAGGGCTGTGCCCTGTGCGAGTTTCTTTGAGCCGTTGATCCGAGGGTTAAATAAAATCGTTTACGAGCACAATGAGAGAAGGAACTGCCTTATCGTTCGTTTTATTGGACGCTTAAGTGCTGATTATAATCCGTAGAAAGTACAAAGATGCTGGATCATCCGGCGGCATTGTTCTCGCGTCAATCCGACACAATGCCGAATGCGCTCGTGGCGCAAGGAACACACACAGTGCCAGTCGATGGGTCTACCGGCACACAAAGGGGTGGGTCCAGTCGGACGGCTTCGTCCTTTACTCCCGTAACCAGGGAACCAGCCTTCGTTCTTAATGCCTCGATGAAACCGAGTCCGACTCGAGTCAACTCGACTCTACTTCGCTTCGCTACGAGACGGAGAGACACGATCCTACTTCGGAGGACGACCGAGACGACGACGGCGCCTCTCGCGTCGGTACCGAGAACTTGGACCGTGACGGCACTTCTTTACGACGGATCACGGCTGGAACCTCTGCTAAGTCGTTTCGGAGGATCCTCGAGTACCCGACGGAGAAACGGGGACGTCGCACAGTGGGAATGATTTTATTTCGACTGTTTGCACCGTGATACTTGACGTGCGCGGTCGGATGAGACGCGACTATACCGGGTGGATTTTAAATAATTTTTTAAAAACTTTTTATCGTCGTTCGCGCGAAGCTCTTTTTTTGGGGGGGTCTTTGAAAACCGACCTTATCGACGATGTATTTTCTAGAGTCGAGCACACCGATTATAGGTCGGTTCTCTCTTGTGGGTGGAAAAAGTTTCTTCTTTTCGAGGAACGGCCCAGGCACGAGCAGTCATAAATTCGGAGCGTCTGCTCGAAACGCCTGAGAACAGGTTCATCCTCTCACACATTTACAATGGTTAAACGCGACCGTAGGAACTTTCTTTGAGTGTACCCCGGATGTGAGGAACGAGGATGCGCGTACTTTTATTTTTATTTTTTTTTTTCTTCTGTTGCCGTCAATATAAATACGTTATTATTCCATTTTAACATGGCGTATAAAAACGTTATGCCTGCTTCTTAATGAATCTTAGGGTGGTACCTTACCGTACTTATTAAGATTCTCGCTTTTGGTACTCGGTACAATTTATCTAATGTTGACGAAATCTCATAGGTCGTGGCTACCTGAACGATTTTTCAATTTCTGTACACATAGTATATACATATATATGCTTTAACGGTAACCATACGCGAATCAAGCACCAAGTATACCCCAGTATATATGTAGCGAGGTAAAGTAAGATTAGATAAAATCACAGTACGAAATGGATACCAGGCGCGGATGCGTGCTCTGACGCGAGACACGAGGATCATGCGAGATCAATCGATCAGCAAACAATCTAGCGATCCATCCTATACTTCCTGCAGCTACCCTCGATTTTTCATTAGACCTTAAACCTTGCCTCTCTGCCGTTACCTACAGGATACCCCGTACGGATTACCGTCGGTAAAACAGTGTCGCGGTAGTTTCCCAAGTCCTAGGGAATTCGCTGCTAGACAGTTGGCACTTTGTCTATGTAGCAACCAGAGGGGTACGTTTGAAAATTATTTTCTTGTAATACAAGTGGGGGGGGGGGGGGGGGGGGGGGGGGCTT
>JARQSV010000348.1:1095939-1131356 GCA_030142285.1 Calameuta idolon | reverse complement strand
CCCCCCCCCCCCCCCCCCCCCCCCGGCGGCTCGAGGAGAAGTAACGGTAACCCAACGTCTGGCAGATCTAGTATGGAAATACGTCAGACCTCCCTTACCACGCGTGTAAGTCCTCGAGATATACGCGTCGGTGTCACAAAATGCGAGACCCGACCCATTGCAGACTACCCAGAAACCCCCACGACATTTATTCGTATAATTAACTGGCATTTACGTAGCGACCCTTACGCTCGCTCATCACCCCTCCCCCCTTGTCACAGCTTCTCGTGTTTCTCATACTTCCGTATGTATTTTTAAACGCAGATACATTCGCTCTCTTCTCTCACTTTCAAAAAGACTCACGACCCGACGGGACCCTCTGCGCTCGCGTTTGTAATACAGGCTTTTCATTGTTCTTTTTTTGTCATTTGACATACCCATTGTTTATGTTTAATTAACTGGAGCAACGAACGTCACGTTCAACTTTGTTTTCCCATCTCTCATTATTAATCGGACAGTCTTAAAATTTTACGATCGGACATTTCGACTGGAATTTTTCAAACTGTCCAGATCCGTGATTATTTTTATGATAAAAAATTCTTCCATCTTGCACAGTTGGACGGACGTCGCGACGCTTTTGGTACGTCATTCCTGGGTCTGTACTTTTATTAACTCTTTTTTTTTTCTTTCTCTTTTCTCGAAGTTTCACGTGCTTTTCTTTCCTTCCGCTCGCTCCTTTTCTTCACATATGTCATGTATGTGCACGTGGTACAAGGTGCTTGGGTGTTAAATATATACATATATACTGTACGAGTAACTTGTATATACAATATATGACGGACGATATAGACACTGTTCTTGTAATCATCTGCATAAACTCATTCCTATGTAAATGGAGATATTCGATGGTAAACTAGACTCCTGGAAGCCGGCAGCTTACAGCGAGGCTTAAGCGCAGTGCGCTACCAATAACTAAGTTTTCCCTGGAGGATCCATTGCTCGAATAATAATTAATGCCTGTTACATTTTGCTAATTATACAAGCGAACAGGAGCAGCCTGGAGATCAGTGATAGTTTATGCTATATTTTCCTACACCTGTCGTTCCTATGTGTGTACCCATACCTGAGCCTAATCGGGCCATTCGGCCGGCATAACGCATAAGAATTGTACAGCAGTGTCCATTACACGCGTATCGTAGGTTATTTTGTATTCCGAAGAAGAAGAAGAAAAAAAAAAAGAAAAAATGAAAGCTCATGTAAATTTTATGTACTCGACAGAAAATCGTACTATCCCAACGGAAACGCGAGTGAATAAATATTTGGTTCCCAGTGTCCTCCTGGCTTTGCATGCGTCATGAATATTTCATTGGTAACTAGTGCTATATGAAAACTAAAGCAAAGCATGCATAGTATATACATACATGCATGCATGTACAGCCAAGATATATAAGGCAACGAATTATTTGAGAATATTCGAAAAACGCGAGAATTGTCACGCGAGGACGAAAGTCGTCGCGACGCCTGATAAACTTTTTCTAGACCGAAACACCCGTGTATATAAGTATATATAAGGAGTGACTCGGTGAACCAAGGGTATTTCGCGTGTACACGTGATAGGCGCGTATATAGTTATACGCGGTCTTATATATTATGTACGGGCATATAGGCCCTAAGATTCAAGTACATGGAATACAAGTTGAAAGTTCAGCCATGTATATTTAATAGAAACACGCGAGGCCCGCGACCGAGCGACTCTTCGCTCGTGTTCGCATTACTTATTCATCCCCCGTGGCAATTACCGAGGGCGTAGGACTTCCGTGGAAAGCGTTGGCCACCTCGACGACGGGCGTCGCGGCTCGCGCCTTTAAACGCGCGTCATTAAGGTCGAGAAAAATGTGGCTTGAAGAAAGAGTCATTGAAATACGCGATATACGTTGATGGGATCGCTTTGGGCGCCCTGCGCAACTCTCGGATTAAGACGCTGATGTGCGTGCAAGGCCTTAAGGGTAGTACGCACTGTGCATACATGTAGATCCTGACTCCAGTGATAAATTAGTATTACGTTCTAAGGATAATTGGTATGGCTTTAGGTAAGAGCCTGTGAACTAGATTTTATTTTCAACTAGCGACACCTGTCGGTTCATCGAACAGGCTCGAGGTTGTTTCGGTAGGTGGATATTTATTTTATTTTTTTTTTGTTTTCTGTTGCTTTCAGGTAGACAAAAATGATGCAGAAGTCGCGGTGAGAAAGGGCGAGGTTCAGGCCCGCCCAAGGGAGCTATGCTGGCAACCTTTAGGTGCTTTTACGCTAGGGCGCCACTCGCCGCCCGTTTCACCCTTCACTACGTCGTCCTGCACCTTCTTCTGGTACGAACGTCGCACGCTGTCGACCTGTGTAAGTACTTTTAATTCAACACTTTGCACAGCCTGGATACTTCCTTTAGCGTATATACTTTTTCTCTTCCCCCTTTTTTTTTTTGCTATTCGCTTCGTGGCAGTCAATTTTTTTTCAACCGCAAGCCGAACCCACAAGGTACGAGCCGAACCACCAATTTACATGTGGAGTATATCTTACTCAGCTTGGCGTCGTTAGTAACAGCAAACGAGCCGTCGCAACCACGTTACTTCGTAACGAGTTTTCTCGTCGGGTGTTGCCACCCTGATCGACCCGCTTGCCCATAATGATCGTGTGACAGGCTAATCGAACGTTCTCTAGACGGTACGGCTACTACCAACTGCTGAAAATTAATATGAAATATATGTGAACTGGGGAAATAATTTTTTTCGGTGCTTCGAAATGAAAAAAAAAAATTTTAAATCAACTTTTTTCACTATCGATCTTTACCAAGGGGTTGGTAATCGTGGAAAATCTTTCCGAGCAAAAATGATAAGGACGGCACCGCGTCGACAGTTGAAAACTTGTACGGTCCAAATGGTCGAAGTTCGCGCGGAGAGGGTATGTCGAGAAATTATGAGGACTGCCAACCCTTGGGAGAAATATATATCGAGAGCTCTCGCACCTTCATTAATAATAATAGCCATTGAGAAACGACGCCGACGCCGAGCGTCCTTCTATATCGTACACGATCCTACTTGGGCAATTCTCTCTCCACTGCTGTAGCATCGTATAAAATTTCTTTTTCATTAATGTTAACTTAGGATCTCTCACCTACCAACTCGTAAAAATCACACTTCAACCTAGTAAAGAAAAAAATAAGTTAATCGATAATAGCGAACCCTGGATATTATAATTATTGCCAATAACGACGCAGCCGTCACCCGCTTTCGACAGATCAAAACCGTAATACATAAATAATTAATGCAACTTTCGAAAGAACCTTCCGCGCCATCAAATATTCGAATTATGTTTCTCCATAATTACGATTTTATCAAAATCAAATTTATTTACGGAATTTCATAAATTTGCAAATTTATATTTTCACCCTTGTACAGTCATAACAGCCGTTTACACTGTAATATCCCGTTACTCCAGAACTCCAAGAAAATATGATTGGTATCGTTTATGTATATAGGGTTTACCTAAATAAGCCTCGTTCTAACATTCTTTCCTACGTAACAACGTGAATAAGGCGGTTGCGTATATTTCTTACGAAACGATGAGATAGCACAATACGATAAGAAACAGTGAGGTAGTCTCAGCTTTCCTCGGTAGTCAAGACACACGGGCATAAACCGCTATCGCGAAGATTCATCTCGGTTTAGCTAGTTATTCGCCCGTTTATGATCTACCCGTAATGCATATACCTGTATATATATATACATATTGTATATACCCATTTATATAGTTACACATGACCATATACATATATACTTGTTGACTTGCAGCACAATGCATCGCGCCACTGGGCATGGAATCCGGAGCGATACCGGATGCGGATATCACAGCAAGCTCGAGTTTCGAACGTGGAAACGTTGGTCCACATCAGGCGAGGTAATCTAAAACATTATTTCTCATACTCTAGTTCCACGATCGGTCTGATGTTGGTATAGGAAATCCTTAGTAATAATGATAACAATATCAAGGCGCAAAAGCAGAGAACGACTAAACGGTCCAGTATTCATGCAATGACCCTGTTCTGTCTCGCACCATTCGGTTATGTATTAATGTGAAAGAGAGAGAGAGAGAGAGGGTTGATAAGGGGATTGGGGAAGGGCGGGGGTCAGGGGTCGGAACAGGTCCCTACATCCTGAACCCAGTACCCCAGGTTTATGAGTGGCATCCCACGGGAACCTACCATCGTGGTGAACCAGGCAACCAACGAACGAGCTGAGCAAGCAGAGAGATAGAGACAGAGTGAGAAAGAGAGTTAGTTGGGTCACGAGAGGAGATGAGAGAGAGAGAGAGAGAGAGAGGGAGAATGGAAAAGCCAGGAGCATCCAGCCGCGCAGCAGCCCACGGACATGGCCGCGGCCTTCTGATATTAATACATTCCATTACCGCAGACAATGACCGGCTGAATGGGCCTCCGACTCTTGATGAGCTCAGGGCCCCAACCGCGAAACTCTACTCGGCGCGTCGCCATCTAATTTAATACACCCTCCGCGGCAGGGAGCCGCTCTGGGGTGTAAGGTGGCCGCAAAGTTCTGTCCAAGGGGTGAGAAGTGGGCAGCCTGGTACAATGAAAAGATTCTGTTTCTCTCTCTCTCTCTCTCTCTCTCTCTCTCTCTCTCTCTCTCTCTCTCTCGCGGTCTCTTTTTCTCGTACTCTTTTGGTCTGGCCTTGCTTATACTTACGGGTTGCTCACTCATTTTTACTCTCTCTCTCCATTTCCTTTAACCGTTCACTCTCTTTTTTATACCAGCGTCTACGTGTGACAATCACTCACGTATTCCCGCCTGACACACCGAAAGGGGTAAGGACACGAGACTCGCTTCTAATGTCGGTTTGACAATTTTTTCGCGACGATCCTTTGAACCGCTTCGAAGGCTTCGTTTGACGAATCGTCACTCGGATTGTTATGCAGATCGAGCGCCACTCTTGCCACACGTGCTCGCTCGGATGGGTCTTTGTGCTGCTTCGCGTCAACTTGCTACTCGCTTTTCGAACTAGGCGCGAACTTTTGCCACTGAATATTCGCGAGTAACGGGCTGCACCAGTCATGGTTACGTTCTTACGTGCATTGTGGTTCGCCACTCATGACGATGTAATATATTAATGCTTTTCTATGGACTGTCAAGGCTTAACCAATAGAAATACCATACCGACGGCTGAATAGTATCTGTCGAATAGTCGAGTAGTTTACCCTTTTTTGCTCGAGGATGAATGTTGAGTGTCAGTGAACATTTTGGTTAGTTTCTCATAACTGGTAGTCAATATGGAAACTCGAAAAAGCATTATTATTTATTATTAAAGTTATATACACACACATATATATCACTGTGTACGTGCAATGAAAAATTAATGATTAAGAGACAAGAGTGTCGTGTGTATGAAAATTTCCCACGTTCTCAAGAAAATCCTTATCGCGGTCCAAATTGACAATGAGATAACACTGTAAGATCAGACACTATTGAAGTAACGATAACGAGCGCAGAACGTAGTTTTTCATGAAGAAAACTTATTGTCGCGGTTGACCGTCCGGTGGTAGCTGAAGGGTCGGAAAATCATTGCTCCTCGGAACCGACACCGAGACTGCTTCCCGACCAGGCACAGGCGCAAAACTTCTTCCCTTGTGTCGAACGACCTTTGTTCAGGCTGGTTATTTGAATGGAGGAGAAAACATCGAGTGACGTTAAACCCAAATCCACGAAATAACCAAATTCGTAGCGGCACCAAAATCTTTGCATGAAACAGCCACGGTCACTTCACCTTGTCAACTTGTTCTATTCCTGGATCAAGTCAAAATTCGTGACTCTGACGAAACTCAACGTTAGCACAGGAGCGAGTCCTCTTGACGTGAGCGATGAAAATTTAAGTCCACCTCGGACTCCCAGTCAATTTATACCTGTCCATTACGTCGAAGGGTGTGAACTGAGCTTAAAGAAGGTTTGATAGGCGAAGGCACCCGTACACGTATAGTCCAAATGAAAAAGTTTTCAAGCGACGTGAATAGAAAATTCCTCGATCGTTCGATCCTCATACGTGAGGCTGACGCTTGAAAGATTTACCCTGTTTTTCAAAAGGAATCCCTCCCTTGTATGTATATCTATATCTATACATATATAGATATACCTTTCTTGCATCAACCCTCATATCAACATTAGAAGTGATCCAGAAAAAAAAAATTCTTTTATTATAAAAAAATAAAACTCTCTCATACGTACACTGACCTTATATACCGGGTGGCAAAATTTCGTCGGTATTCACAATTAATTTAAAATCTCTACCGTATTACGCCTAACGCCCGACTTTATTATTCCCTCAACACGTTAGCGAATGGACGCGCAAGGATCGACGCTGAACGTCAGGAATTATTATTATTATTCTTGGAGGACGAACGTAAAACGTGTTTATTAAGAGCGTCCCCGGAACAGGTTCCCCTCTCTCCTCCTCCCCCTCCCCGCCCTTGTCGTTTCTCCTAGTAGCAGCAGACGGCTTTGCCAGGAGTGGTAAACGGTCCGCACAATTAGGGAAGGCGCTTCGCACGCCGTTCTGGCTTCATCTTTTATTCATGAACCTCTCATACCTTTTCCCTTAAGATTAAAACTAAAGCACGTCTCACAGCTATGGCGCACACGTGGACTACACGGATGCTATATCTATATGGAATACGGGATACATAGAAAAGAATCTAGGAACCGGTACGTACATGTGTACCCATTGGCGAAAAAATATATTCCCTTGAATCGCTTTGCAAAATCTCAACTGGTCCGACTACTACGTACAGGGTTGGGGGACACGTATTACTCTTTTAAGCCGGTACGTAAAAGTTTTCTGCTATACCTATATACATATATACCTATCCCATGTAACTACCCGTTAGCCACATGTACGTGTAGTCGATTGGCGATCGAGTCGCCAGTCAAAAAGTTGGACCATTAAAGAACGTCGAGTGGCCATGTACGAGTCGAATGTACGTGAATTCCTTTCGGCCACTTTAAAAAGTTTCTCAGAATTTCTTTTCCGTCGGGTCACTATCTACGGGCGTAACCCCCCGTATATAACTATGGGTATCCTATTGTAAGAATAGCGCACGCAGGAGTCACCGGGAAATATGTAGCCGTAGCTCGTGATAAAAGTTTATATGATGTCTCTGGGCGCTGATCTGTGTGGGTACGGTCCTGCCCGTTGCCTCATGATCCGCGCCTGCTTTCAGACTGAAGACGGAAATTCACGGAGGCGCCTGGTGCCCCAAGAACGAAATTACCACGGAGCCGCGTGAGTGGCTGGAGATCGATCTTCATACGGTGCACATGATCACTGCGACTGGTACTCAGGGTCGATTTGGAAACGGCCTTGGCGTTGAGTTCGCCGAAGCTTACCTGCTGGAGTATTGGCGACCTCATCTCGGCAAGTGGGTTCGCTACAGGGACGTTAAGGGCGAAGAGGTGAGTCTTTTGGATTTATCTTGGTCTGCATGGCGGTTGAGCTGCGTCAGCGGAAGAAGTAGAGGGGGGGGCGAAAAAAAAAATTAAGCTCGAGCGGCTCGACGAAAGCGAAACTGTTATAGGAGCCGAAGGCTACTGAGTTACTGGGGGAGAGGAGAAAAAAAAGAAAATAATAGAGCGACGGCTTGGATGGCGAATGCGAAAAAAGTCAAGTTAAATGGCAACGAGAATCGCGTCATGCGAACGCCTGATGGTCCCGGATAATTTACTGAGATTTAAACCTCGAAGAAAGTACTCGAGCCGTGCTTCCGGGCCGCAAGGAACGCCTGGTTAATTGGTGTGAGAAATCCTATTAAGCTCCTCTTGCTTCTCGATTCTCGTGCGAATTTACCATTCGATTGCCAAGAGAAATAATTACACGGATTTACGACGAACGGACGTTTGCGATCGATTTGGGATGCTGCGTAGGTTTGTATCTTCTTGAAAAAAAAAATTAATTAAGTAATTATTCAACGTCTGGATGATCCTTCGTAAAAATTTTCATTCACGTCGTCAAACGTTATTTTGATTGATTTCGATACAGGGTGACTCGTCTTTGATATTAAATGCCACTGCGCATGCGCCTCTGGTACGTATGAAAGCCGCTATCGCGCGGCACAGATTGATATTAATGCTCCACATTGCCGTGACTTGTAACGATATATCTTTACGCTTCCAATACGCAACGCGCGCACATCTGAAGTTCGCTAAGTGAAACGGCAGGAAGCTGCACGTGTCTTACCGATAGCAAAGTCCGTACTTACCGACCGAACGCCGTCGAGTTTTATGCATACGGATTTTCCAGAGTAAATCAGAACGCGATTAATACCGATGCTTACGTCACATGGAACAACGATCGAGTTGCTATTAAATGGGGCTACTCCTTACACACACACTGTGCACACCAAGAAAGATTATTATTTCTGGCATAGTCGGCAGCCAAGGCACCGAGCCCAGATACCATAGACCACTTCGATGCGGTCAAAGCAAAGAATTACAGACGGATTATCTGCTTGGCCAAGTAATCAGCTTATCTTCCGTTCTGAAAGCTAATTTCCTGCTGTACTTTATAATTAGCCGGCTAACGCGTAACGGCGTTTAAAAAACGGACATTTTTCTTATAACTTATCCACGCTTTACTTTTCGTGACTCCTGCGGTCAATCTTCTCTCTCGCAGCGATTGGCCATTTCGCATTTGTCGAGTGCGCAGAATTTATTGCGGCGTTCGGTCTGCATTTACATACGCGACGCGAGCGAATAAGACAATGTAAACTGGCGTTTAACCCTCTTTGTCGTACATACGCGTGTAAACGGGACTCAATGTGGAGCGGATTACCAGTACCGGGTATTCCTGGTTCGTCGTGTACACGTGTGGCGCGCCGGTAGCTGTATAGTCGCAGGGCGTAATAATAATTGTCACGAAAGTGAAGGCGCGGTAAACGCTGCCGGTGCACAGTGGCTCGCTTCAAAAGGCCGCCAGCCGTAATTAAGGCTTGAGGCGAAGCCAAAAGCTTTTTTGGCTCGCGTTAATAATAAATAGTCACGTCGAAAAGCAGCCTGCCACACAGTCCCCGAGTCTCATTAGCTGCGTGGGACGACTCTGGGTACGAGGCGACCGAGGTCCATCGACTTCAGAGATTAAATGTCTTTCCTGGAATTCAAAGAGCAAGCTCAATGCTCGTGACCTCTGCTACGGACTGACTATTGGTATTAAAAAAAAAGGTCAAATTTCGTTGGTTCCTTTTACAAAAAATTTATACCCAGTTCGTAGGTAGTAGCGTGTATGATCTTTTGATATATTTTTTTTTGACCTATGACCTCGTTTGATTGAACATACATATATATATATAGGCAACAACCTCAGCACGAGGTTCGGTCGAAGCAGTAAATGTCTGATTCAAAGTGACACTCGTGGAAAAGCATGGTTCGGTTTGCACGCGAATACACAAATGAGGTGGTCATATAGTCGTGGGAAAGGTGATCTATCAAGAATGTCAAAGGTCAAATCTTGCGGAGGTCACCGTTCGGCGGCGGTCGCGATAAAGGGCGGGATGAACCCTCTTAATACGTTATTATCGTGTCACGCGAACCTTCGTTCACTTTGGTCTTCACGTGAGGCTCTTTAGGCTGACTGCGAAGGGCCTTCTGGAAATTCAGCAATTAAGGAGGATGACGACGAGACGTGCGCGAAGACGCGGCCGCTCCGCGTAAGCGCAAACGCGAACGCATGTGTCGAGCTCCTCGGCTGAATCGCACGCAACTTACGTCAAGTCTGTCAGGTCAGAGGGCGTGACATCTCGAAACGCAATTTAGCCCGGTGGAGATATCATCCTCAATCATTGTCAAAATCCTTTCGATTTCGTCCCTTAACTCGTATAAGGTAGACAGTTCTGGTGACAGGCTGCCGCAACGTGCGAGTCATAGAAAAGTCGAGGTTTCTTCTTTGTCTGTGAAAAAAAAAAAAAAAGATAAAGAAAAATTTCGAACTGACAAAAGATAAGCGAAGGGTTAGGTTAGGTTGTCAGAATGCCTTGCCTATAGAATACCGTTACGTTTGTAAATACCGAGCGAGGCGGATTTGATGAATTATAAATTTAGGCCATTTGTATCCACAGAGAATAGGGAAGGCAGGGTGGAAAGGTTTCCATTGATGGGAAATAATGTCACGAATATAGGGTAGTTGGTCGTTTAATGGCAATTCGCCCTGCCCCGTTAAGCCTTCGAGGCTTTTCATGGCATAGAAACCAGCGCCACGACTCTTGATTCTCACGAATTAGTCTCTTTGCTCGATAATGGAAAGACGAATTAATTGGGGTGGAATAACGCACGGATCGGCGTGAACTTAGCTACGAGGATACCTTGAAAAGGGTGAAGCGAAACGGAAAGCCAACCGAACGGTCCAACTCGAGTTCCTGCTTTTTGTATCATACCCACAGGTACCGTATTGGGTAATGAAAAGTAATACCACCCCAGTGCAGCCAACGAAACATATCTGCCCTCTCGGTGTTCGCCCTTCCTCGTCTCCGGTAGCCTTCGGCTGGGTACAATGTCCTGTATGGCTTGTATCTGCACCCTCAGCCCGTAGACCCACCGGCGTCGTCCCAGCTCTGGCAAGAGTCCCGGGTGTCCTGAAATGAAAAAGAATCGACTTAGGCCGTCGAGCACCTAGAGTACCTAGGGTATAATGTGTACCAACCCTCCCAGCGTCGCCAACAGTGGCACAGTGCACCCTGGGGACTATTTTCTGTCGCGGGGAACCGAGCCGTGGGGCCATCGAGGTTGTACACGTGGATACGGAGTCGCCAGTTGGTACGTGGGTGGCGAACGAATGGCGAAGAGGCTGAAGAGGGTTCAAACGGTAGACGTAGAAATGGGGTTTGAGCGGGGGATGACGTCGAGCGTGTTGCCGATGTCAGACCGTGAACGTGCATAGAATGTCTTGGCTGCCGGAAAACGCGACGTCACGCAACAATGTCTATACGTATATGGATAATTCGTGTTGCTGTAGTACTCGAGCCAGTCTACTACCACTACACGTACGTAGGGGGGTAACTCGTGTTAATGCACGGTGCCAGCCTTACCCGAAGGTAGCTTTACCTGTCCCTAACCCCCAAGTAAACCGATTATTTTATTCATAATGCTTGGCTGGGTAAGGCGCGAAGATACAAGGGACGTTGCCGGTCTTTGCGTTAAAGGACCAGCCGAGTTATTGTGAAAATCTTACGAGACGAACAAGGCTCTCTTTCGATGGCACTGAAGAACCGACTGCCGATTAATTGAGGGTCTGTCTTAATGATCGCAGCTAAGGATCCTAATTCTAGCTAGGATTCAAATTCTTTCTAACCAACCGTATTTTTTTTTTTTTTTTTCCTTTTAGGTAATAAAAGGAAATACCAACACCTACTTGGAATCCAAACACGAACTCGAACCACCAATCTGGGCCAGTAAAATTCGATTCGTGCCATACAGCTATTACAGGCGTACAGTCTGCATGCGAGTGGAACTTTACGGATGTTACTGGAGTGGTGAGTAGATTTTTTTTTTAAATTTTCAAAATCAATATTCATCCCGATTCTAATCGAACGTCACAGTCGTATAATACGGTTTTTCATATTTGAAATTAACAAGGCAATAATCTCGACTGTCTCGCGGACCACGAATGTTCAATCTGAATTCAACTGAGATGCCAGCAACAGGCTTCTTTCCCCGCCTGTCAACGTTAACTTCTCCAGATATTAAGCGCGTCGTTCGCGTTACAGATGGCGTAGTTTCCTACTCGATGCCTCAGGGAGATAAAAGAGGCAACGAGTGGGAATTCTTCGACGTGACCTACGACGGCCATTGGGATGCTGAACTACGTCGAGGTCTTGGCCAGTTGACAGATGGTAGGACTGGACCAGACGACTTCAAAATGGGCTACTACGATTACGATCGCGGACAAGGATGGGTCGGCTGGAGAAACGATGGCAGATCTGGACATCCATTGGAGATCAAATTTGAGTTTGATAAAGTTCGAGAATTCTCCGCGGTCCATATCTACTGCAACAACCAGTTTTCTCGAGACGTTCAGGTAGGAAATATTCATCGCTGCGTTTTCTCCGGGACGGAAACAGAGAGAGAGTGAGAGAGAGAGAGTGAGAGAGAGAGAGAGAGAGAGAGAGAGAGAGAGAGAGAGAGAGAGAATTTGCAAATAGAATTCGTACAGATAACAATTCGAGGCCGATCCCACGTTATATTGGATGCGACCCAATTCACTTTTAGATACTCCGAAAGTTCTCCGTTATCTCCACGGTAGAGTTCAATGATAGGAAATAGTTATCAGAAATAGGAAATGCACAAGTCAGCGAAGCGACCGACGATCAACAGGCTCAGTTACTACCGACGTCTCACGCCCACCCGAGTGAGTCGACGCCAAGCGTCGCGTCCCCCCTCCACTCAGTTTGCTACACGGATGCTGCTCCATACCTGCTTGATTGAATATTCCACTCAATGTTTTATCAAGGGAATGCCTGTCGAATTCCAACGTGCCTTCCCCTACCAGCAGACAACGTGCTTCGATACCCACATTCCCTATTGCTTCATTGACATCGTCCCATTACTTCCGGTCTTGGTCAAATCCATTCCACTTTGCGACTTTCTTAAAAATCAGTCAAAAAAAAATTTTCACTCAATCATCATTGACATTAAATATCCTAGACCCAGGTAGCTACCAAGGAGCACCATTAAAATTCGCTGTACAAAGTTCGCGAATGTGCATATAATAATAATAATAAGTAAAAAAAATATTGGCACGAACGATTCATCATGTTAAAATATCATTCCCCAGCGTATCTCCACTTCGTATCCGATATCATATCGTTCGACGGAAATGAGTCCGATCAGCTTATCAAGCGCGCTATTCTTTGTACCAGCGTGGAATTCAATTCATACAATTTCCTGGTCGATCGTTGATCCGATACCAGATTCCGGATAAGTCTGTTAATGCAATGCGAATGCCTACCAAGCCACTGGGGTATATCTGACACGTTACAGTCGCACTCCGGCAAAGCATGGTTATCCGGAATCGAGAATCCAGACTCTCCACTCTCCCGGATATTGACAATGGCCGAGCGCGTAACACGTTCTCTCACGTAGCTGCATAGAAACTAACCATAAACAGGCTTTTGTCCACCCCTGTCCTTATCCACTGACTCGTCACTGGGATCGGCAAACCTCTTCTTTTTTTTTTTTCAACCGTATCCTCCTCTCATCCTCTTTCGTGAAAAAAAAAAAAAAATGTTCACCACTGAAACCAAGAATCGACCAACCTTCATTCTCACGCATACCAACCCTCCACACCAACCCCGATCATGAAGCTCTCTTCCACATCGGCAGTTTTATGCCTCCTCTCTTGGCGAACGTCGAACGCCGAGCTCTCATAAACCCACCCTCACAATAGCTCTGTCAGGGTTTAGGGGCTTTTGCCGCGGCGCATCTTTGATATCCAAATAACATTTTCCCCTTCGGCGGAAGCCACCGCGAATGAAACATGGCGGCGTTACGTGATAATAGACTGTGATACGCAACGGGCGACACGTCGAAACACCGTCCCTTCCGCACTCGAAAAATGATATGTGGCTGTAAGATAGAGAAAAAAAAATCATACAAGCTGTACACAGGCATACCAACGTATACACGTGAAAAGATGCGTACAGTCAGTAAAATTCACGCGAAAGCCTGTCAAACGCTGTTTAATCTACGTTTCCTACGTACTCGTTAATTCCACCTTTTCAAATTTTCCCGCCTCCGAGACTTGCCGTTTTTTCCAGGGTACACACGGTCTGGGTACATAACAGGAAATGCCTCAAGAGCGCCTATACTCTTTTCGCAATTCTTTTACCTTCCTCCTTTCTCCTTTCCATTCAGTTTCTCTATTTACCTTTCGATTTAATCACGCGAAATGGCCTTTTGTAGCAAGCATCAGAGACCTCTGGTGACAGTTTCGGTTACTACGGTCCAACCTGACCATATTTGAATACGTCGCTACGGTTGTACGAACGATGTCGCTGCCTGTGTCTGACTCCTACACAGGCAACGCGTATCAATCGGATACAGTGCAGAATCCAACTTTTGACATTGTCATATATACCTAAAGGCTCTATCGCAAATGAATACTCTTTCCCTGGGATACGTCGGGAAGTCGCGAGGCTCCAGCCATTGACGTTCCCTCGCAGCTTGGCTTCGGTCCCGAATCCATCCATCTATATCTATACGGTGCATTTGAGGTTATGTATACGCCATTGCCATACTTCTTTACTACGTCGATATCGTACGTCACCTCGGTTGGGCCGTTATATTTCGTACCGGCAAGATACTGAAATTGAATTTACCTATATACAGTCCCCATTACGTAGGGAGGATGCGCATACACGCGATACCATCGAAAGTCTGTCGCTGACATTTTACTCGCAAACTGGCAGAGAATGGTACGACGAATCGAATCAGACTGTACCTACTTATTGCGAACGAATAAGAAACGTTTACCTATTCAGCAGCGGGGACCATTTTTATCCTTTAAAAAACTTCAATAGAAAATGTCAGGTCACGTGACGCGACCCGATCGTTATCACCGAATGATATCAATGCGTGAGAATATTTCCTTTGAAATCTATAGAGCTACGCGATAACTGCCCGGACAATTGTACTGTAGCTATCGGTCATGCCGATGGACGCGGTGGCCGTTATCGGGTCAAATATATGTACATAAGGACACCCGGTAGCAGATGGGACCATACGGAAGGTAATGGATCGATTGTAAATCATAAGGAAAGCAAAGGCATCGACTGTACAGTCAATGTAGAGGGGAAACGGATTTCACTGCGACTGTAATACCAGGAGTCTAGGAGAAACGTCCGTAGGAACTCACGGGCAAATAACGTGTCTGATTTATAACCGGATCACATACCCCATCAAACTTTAAGAACACATTAAACTTTTATAACGTCTATGGAAATTACGGGATTTAACCTTAGACAAAGTTATATGCCTTATAGCACGCAGCATATAGAACTGGCATCTTTCTTTCGCTTGGGTTACGAGACACGTGGTTTTCAACCCTGTCGCATCCATCAATGTCCTTTTGCACGATGTCAGGATATTTATGTTCAACCGCGATCCTTATGGAGCGACCGATATTGAACCTGCGTAGAGTATAGATGTGGATAGGGTAGATCCTGCCGTGGTAGGGTAGCTCGAGGTCTGGTCTCAAGCCGATGTCCTCGATGAAAAAGTGATCAAGAGCCTCCAATGATTATCGTCCTGACGATTTTAATTAGTCGCGTGAATTAGCTATTTTTGACACCCAGGACATTTTGTACGCAAAAGATTTTAGACGGTCTGGTTGACATAAAAATTTGCGTAAGGAGCGATCGTGCATGTGGGATAAGAAAGAGTGCGGGAATACGAAAAAAATGACACACCCGGTATATAACCATTCGGAACACGAAACCAGCGCAAAAATCGTGTCGAGTCTCTTGTTTGTCCTTGTTTCAGGTCTTCTCTCAGGTCGACGTCTTCTTCAGCATTGCTGGCCAAATCTATGCCGGAGAACCCATCACTTATACTTACATGGAGGACAAGATGTTCGAGACGTCGCGCAACATCACCATCAAACTTCATCATCGGGTCGGGAAGTTCGTCAAGCTCAGACTTCACTTCTCTGCCAGATGGATTATGATCAGCGAGATAACCTTTGACTCCGGTGAGCATTTCGATATGGTGCCTGTATACCTTATACATATACATATATATATATATGTGTACCTTAATTCTTCGATTTCGTCATGTCGATATCGAAGTTGTAAATTTCTACTTTATCGACATCTCTTAAAGATCCGAAGGATCAGTGACAACAGAATGCTTGTAGGTGGGTGTATAATTTTGAAAAAAAAAAATAATCAAGTGGATCGATTTTTGATTTAAACGAAATAGGCCTTCTGCGCATGACGGACGATAGCTTGCGTAACGATACGCGAAACGAATCCTCTCGCGGTCGATGACAACATTTTTTCTTCCTTTTCGTTTGCCTTCTCTTGGGTCTTTTATTATTCTCTCTCTCTCTCTTACTCTTCTTATTTTTTTTTCATTTCCATCCCTGTCTCTCCCATTCCCTCTTCCTTCGCATTCTGTCATGTGCCATCCCATTCCGACGCGACTAACCCTCGCTGCGTCTGTCAATCACGTAAAAATAAACCCTCCCCCCCACCCCCCACCCACCCTTCTAGTGGGTTAAATTGATATACAGTAACTGACAATGGTTTATCGAGAATCTGTCAGAGCGCGATTTAAATGAAGCAGTCCTCGATTTATCGACTGGATTGGAGTTTTAGCTACGCCAGACGTACGTATAATTGTTGTTATCGTTGCCGTTGTTGTTATTATTATACGCCACGAGACACCCCACGTACGTAAATAGTATCCTTTGCTGTTCGGTAACGAGATTTAAAACGCGTTACGCTCGATTATTCGTCACTGCTGAATTAACGAGACGCCATTCGTCGCGACGCTCGTTTCGTACCGACCACTCCTGAAAGGAAAGGTAAAGGAACCTCCGCTCTCGCAACTTCATCACGGAGACGGGATAGATCGCCGTGTTGAACTCGACAACTTCTTTTTTTCTCCCTCAAAGCCGCTAAACGAACGCACAGACGTCTCTGCGCAATTGCGTGGACTCTGAATATGCGTATGGTGTATGGGTAAACGTCGGTCGGTAATTCTATATGAAATAAGCTTAGAAAGTACGTCGATTGATGCCCCCCGCGTCTCTGCCATTCATTACACTTTTCGTCCTTTGTACGATCTGACGTAGTTGGCAACACTGTGGCGGTCGTGCAACCATGACGAGGGATGCCAGTGATACTGAAAGCTCGCACAGTGGATTGCTAATGACGCTGCTACCCGCTTTACTTTCATATTCCTGGTTTTGTCCATTTCGAATCCCCCTCGTGTACAAACTTGTAAATACGATTTGTATCCGCTCGTGCCAAAAGCCTGTGGGTATATCTATATACGTAGTGCGGGTAACGCGAATCGCGTAAGGGTTTCACGGTAATCTCTTGAAACTTACGAGAGTCCAAAAAAAACATGGCAGACCGAAGGGACCTTGTCAATAAGTTCGCGCCATTTAAATCCTGCCGTGTAACGTAACGAAGGCGTCTCTCGTGGGAGCTGAGAAAAAAAAAATAAAAAAAATAATGACGTCGAAAAATCGTTAAAGCCCACGGGATTGATACGGGCCTTTAATTAGATTTATATTTGAATTCGTTTGATTCCCTGGTGACTTTGGTCGCTGACGTGGAGATGGCGCCACGTGTCTCATTGGAAACCTCGCGAAATCTTACGCGTCGACGTTCACCGCACTACGTCACATCCTGTCGCTGTCGCGAACGCTTGACTTCTCATTAACGCCGTGTACCGGGTATGGGCGGGTACTCATGAATATACCTGCGCGTGCAATTTCACCGGTTCGGCGAAACGACGGAAGATTTTACCAGCGTTGTATCACGGATATAATTAGACAAAAGACAATTAACGGGGATGCTGTCGTAGCGGAAGATGCGGATGCTGCGTTTTCGTCACTCCGTTTCTCGTACTTGACTTATTGAAATCTCTCTCTCTCTCTCTCTCTCCTTACCAAACGCGGTCCATTCGATTCTCTCTCTCGTGAAATCTTCCGCATTTCTGAAATACAAATAATCTTAGTTCCAATACCTATACGTACACTGGGTATCTAGATATCCATTTTATACTTTCTTGAACACCCTATATATGTGGCCACTTGAAAGATTTCACATAAGAGTAGTTCTATAGATATACATATGCTGATACACGACTCTGTACGAAGGAACTAGCTTTAATCGCGGTTCGTTATTCTCGACCCACTTTTCAAAGCTCCCAGCATCCCGTTTCCTCGAGGAGATTCATCCTCGTTAAATCTTGGTTGAGATTGAAATGGAATAGCAAAAAAAGATTTTCACGTATCATCTTCACTGATTACACGTGCTGTGATGAAATCGTCATTAATTTAGACACTGTGTATATAACCTGTGAAAATTTTCCCACGCCCCACGACGTCCGTGACCTACGCAATCGCGTTATTCCGCGAGAATTCACCGAGAAATGGACAAAGCAATGATAAAAAGAGAAAGGGAGGGAGATAAGTCAAAAGAATCATCCTCCTAAATGAAGTTCACGGTGAATTTCCTTTTGCCGTCGTAAATCAAAGGGCTTAAAATTGGCAAGGAGAGCACTCGGCCGAGATCAAGGAGTACATTAGTTGAGTTTGACGTTGAGCGTCAGCTGCGGCTGCACGTGCGAGCGTCGTCGTCGACGACCACGACAACGACGTCGACGACGATCGTTTCCCATCCGGACCCGGTAAATAGGAGCCGACGCCATCAGAAATATATTTGATCGACGCTTCGTCTCGTAATTCGCGCCGAATATCTCGATAAGAAAAAAAAAAGCTCCCGTCACTGTGATCCAACGAATAAAGCAAAAGTCAAAAAAAAAAACCGCTTCGAACAGGGTCGAATGAAGTATCGTTAAAAAATTTGAAAAATCCAATACAGTGCATGATGTCAAAGATGAGTTATGAAATACCGCAGAAATTTTTGAGGCTATTTATCGCTCCTCCTTTTCTTTTTTTTTTTTTTCTTTTTTACCTATAACTATATATAGCCACCCTTCTCAGCTCGCTCATCCTGTAAAGAATGTTTAATATCAGACTTCATACGCGAGACTCTCCTCGGCACGCAAAGGCGGGTATCAAACACGACGACAGCTTTGTTTCTGCGGTATAATCCAGCGGGGAATTCGTAGCCGCATACCTCGAGCAATCTCATAGAAGCTTTTCGTAAACGGGATGTTAGATAGTGGATAGGTAAAGCAATACTCGGCGTTTGCATTTGTATCTAAAAATTCAGAGGACCCACCTGGCTTCCCCCACCGATACGTTTCCACGCATGAAAATAAGGTTTAAGATAATAAAAGTACCGAGGGGAATCAGATTCCAGAGTACAGGATACTTTTAGCGGATTTCGTCTGTCGGATGAAAAAAAAAAAAAAATATTAATAACTAGTAATATCTATTCGTCTCGCGCAAAGTCATCGACTCACTCTACATCCGATTTATACGTACCGAGTATCGCGGTATCCTTTAGAAATGCATTGAATCAGCGTTAGTGCAGTTTGCCAAAGTCCGTCACGAGTAGTCGGCATCAGGTCGCATACGCAATTAGCGACTGCGTCAACGTAGTTTCGATGTTCCTGTAGGCCGTTGGAAGTGGCTCGTACGAGTATGTGTAATATGGTCAACTCAGCTGTTATCAGGACTGAAGTATCCAGATAAGAGGATGGGATACTCAAAACGGTTCTAGGGTTTGAGGGAGGTTGACGAGGATGATGACAAGGCGGTATTTTCAGAGGCGACAGGACCGTCGCAGTTAAGCATTTCGCAAAAAGTATCTCGTCGGTCAACCGGAAGCGTCCTGGACCGGCTGGATGCTGCCCTGTATCGAGTCAGCCGTTGTTTGACTTTCTGGAAAGTGGTCCTGTGTCAACAAGGAGCGCGGAACTACTTTGTCTACGTCCTCGGTATACATCGGGTCTTTTATCGCTGAGAACTCATCAATATTAACGTCGCGATAACCTCCCGGCTATTTTCACGTCCGCGCTTCAAACCACTCGTACCAGGTACCTGCGTGGGCTAAGTCGTTGAGCAAGCAAGTTAACGGGAATTCGTAACTTGGTCACTGTGCTGCGGTACGCGTAGATGGGTACTGATACGTACAGCCAGGACGTTGGGTTGGTACTGGTCCGATGTGTATCGATAGGACGTGTGGAGCGATCGATAATAACATATGAGAAGCCATTGGTGCACGTATGCTGCACACGTGCATTAAACGTAGCACAGCTTTGGCCATTGCTGGTATCAGGGTGGTCATAACTTTTTGTGTATATACAGACATAGCCCATGGGAACTTTACACCGGAGGAACTGACGTCGACGGAATCGCCAGTGCTCAGCGACGTCTTGTTCAAGAAGGGTGGTGCATCCGAGGGGGAGCTTCCGGTATCCACAGCGAAGCACGACGATCCTACGTACATGGCCGTTGTAATTGGCGTCCTCACTGCGGTGATCCTTCTTCTGGCAGTTGCCATATTTCTCATCGTATCGCGTCACAGACAACGCAAGTGCTTCGCGAGTCCCATGACAGGAAAAGCTCCGTCTCACCTTGGATCCACCTGCGCTACCGTGGAAAAGGGTGCAGCACTCATGGCTTATACCTTGGAGGATGACGAAAGGTATAGATATGCAGGTTCAATCGTTTGTCCTTGGCGTATGAATTATTCCACGTTTAGTTCGGCGAATATCCGAAAGATGGCGCCAGTCGAGTCTTCCAATCGGTTTCTGGGTTCAAGGTATGCTGGCGGCTCTCTGCCCACCCTACCGCGGGACTTGGGTAATCGTCTTCTGGACATCGTGAAACTCGACGATTACCAGGAACCTTATCAGGCACTCAAGTACGCGCCGTATTATAGCTACAGCACTGTCGTTATGGAGATGAAAGACATGATGCTGAACAACAAGAGCATCAACATCAATCACTCAGGTATGCGCCGTTCGAACGCACACACGGTGGCTCTTGCGTTTACCGTGCCAACAACAAAGCATTCGCCTGACCGCAATCAATACCCCTTTGCTATATCACATCCCACAGCGGTCTACGCGAACGGTGCGGTTGACACATCCTACGATTACGCGGTACCGGAACTTGCCGCGGGTAAGGCGCCACTTTTGAATCCGGATCCCGGCACGTTGCGCGGATCTTCGAGCGACCAGGAGAGCGTCTTCTCGAGATTGTCATCCCGCAGCAGTAAGACCGAGGACAAGAAGGTAAGAGATGGATGATCGGTGACCTGGACCTTTGATCATCTGGGTCTGGGTCACTTTGACAATGAAGGGATCAGATCATCGCCTATCCGAGCTACACGATAAGAGCCAAACCGGGTATCCAAGGAGTCGTGGACGAATTATGCCCTGGACTTACTTGTCCATGTTCAATGTAACGCGTACACGTGTGGTCAAGCCCTAGGGTCCCCGACTGGCCATTACCTTGCATGACTGACCAGTCGAATTTCAGGAGTGCCCGTTAAACGTGCGTTGCACTCGCCAGGGAGGAGGGAAGCGGTTCGCGATTAATAATTTAAATCAATATGGCAGAACGGCCGTAGACCATTCGGGGTAGATATATCTCCCCGGGGGTCCTACGCTGTATTCCGTAACACCGGCGTCCCGGAATACACCGCCTGGGGTGGCAGGAACAGGAAGCCTGCGATAGGCTCCGTGCACCGTGATATCAGATACGTGCGCGTAACTATAACAGATATATTCCTGGTACGAAACGCATCCAAGTATTCTCCCTTCTATATCCCCGTACCACATACATACCTGGACACATATGCAGATCGCACCTAATCTCATGATCTCTTGGATACCAGGGTCAAAATCCTCGATCACCCGTTCTATGGTAATTTACGAATTTAACTTTTTTTCCCCAGTTCCCTCCGACCCTGTCCACACATTCACATATGGAATGTACGATCATTATGCGCTCCACTGGCTCTTCTCCTCTCTAAAATCCTTCGTTAATTGCACGGACAAAAGGGACCAGGACCATCGTCCATTTCGTTGCTGGTTTCAACCTGGGACACGGTTGGCACCGCTCCCTCTTCATATCTCGACCGCATGTGTCCCACGCATGCCAACATCGCAAAAATATCTGCGGACACACTTCTCCCCGTATCTTTCGACATAGCACGAGTGCCATCCTTTCCACGATAAATTCCTCCACAATGCCGCATTCAATGGAGCATTCCGCACTCGAAATTGCTCGTCTACGTCCTGATGTCTGCGCGTGATTGACGCGTGACGGCGCCACTCGAAACAGTCAAAACATTTCGCTCGAAATCCCTCAAATATCCTTCCGACCCTCCAACCATTCATACCAACCGTACCGCCTAATAACAATACACCCACAAATCGTTTCCCGTAGTTCGAACCCGCGCGGAGGCGAAGTAGTAGAGGCACTCGAGCACCAGACACCGATGGTGCTCATCGACTAGAATCTTGCGTTAGTTCCATTAAGGAGTTATTCCGTCGTGAAGCCAATATAGATACATACGCGAAGCTGCGCGTTAAGATACTCGTTTACCTAATTGACTTTGTATTACCCAGAAACGCTTTTTTTTTTTTTATTTATTCTCATATACATTGCCTCGGCGAAATCACTACAGGGACCAATGTTACTGATGTCTTTATAGCGTGGAGATTTTACACGTATAAAGTCATAGTCCTACAGCACTGGATACCCGTTTTGATTTATTACGTCCAGCAAAGCCGAGCGCGGGCTTTTTGAATTTCTTTTTTTTTTTAAACTGGCTCTCTCGTGTACGGATAGCGTGATCCCCGATCGTGTATTATCGAAGCTGCATGAGGATCGTCTTGCAGTCGCCGACGCAACAGGAGGTTCTTTCTGCTCTGAAGAGGCGCCTGGAACAGACGAGCGTGCCGCTCTTCCCACGCCATCGTCTTCGGATGCTCTCGAAGCTCGCCGAAGGGGCCTTCGGAACGGTAAACTCACGATCGTCGACGTAGAGCGTCGTAGCGGAGTCGAGGGAGCGTCATTATCGCTTCTTAATTTCCAATCGGGCTATATACAATATATATATATATATATAAGTTTTGTAAAGAAGGCCGGAGCAGCAGGTATACATACATACATATATATATATATATATACCTATTCCTAGACTGGAAACAACAATGGCGTCACGACGCGTCCATCTTCTCTATAAAGATAATTATGAAATCAATCCACTCTGGCACTTCGTGACGTCGACTGGTGAAACTTCGGTGTAACCACGAGTACAGGTACAATGGAGTTGCTTAACAAAGAATAACGTCGTATTATTCACGGGATAATGGGACCGCGTTGAATTCTTAATAATCAGTTTGGTCCGCATCGATGCAGCCAATAATTTCGTTTTGTCTTTTAGATGCAACCACGTGTAGCGACCATGTCTCGGCGCTCTTGTCGACGGCTTTATAAATCCTTATTTCGAATGCCAAGTCACACTTCACACTGTGAGCTCCATTGGCTCGTGATTTACCATCGTGCTCGAGACACGCACTCGGTCCGTAAAATATTATTTCGTGAACCGTGAGAAAGGCGGTGATTTCCTGATTCCAAAGATTTTCGATTATTAATAACATAACCCTACGTATGTATTACGCTGAGCTCGGCTCTGATACTGGCGACTGGTCATTCCGGCTGATCTATCGGCACCTCTTTTTTTTTTCTCAAATTTAAACGACCCTCTCCTCGGGATAGCTCGCGTAGATCCTTGTTGTCTATCTGCGGCCGACCTGTAAGAAAGACAAATGTATGCTAATAAAGGTATACGTGGCGGAAGCTGAAGGGATTCCGGAGTACGGGACGACAACCACCCTGGGCAAGAGGCTCGTCGCAGTCAAGTTTTTACTGCCTGAGGCTAGTGAAAAGGAAAAGTGAGTATACGTATATACATATATACACCATTCTGAATTTGCATTGTTCCTAGGGGTGGTAGTTCAATCGATCTTCGCTCTAAGTTACTGGCGTCTCTTTTCACTTGGACCGTCCTCTGACCCGACACTCTGGGTACCAGCCGCCATCATGGGTCATCAGCAAACTAGTAGCATAATGCAGCTGCTTTTTATCCATTAAAGCTTTTTCTCGTTGAATCTCTATGAGGAACTCTAATCCCACCCTGACGATCGATCACGCTGATACGACGTGCAATTATTATTAGTTGGTATTCTCTTGGCTCTGGCTCTTCTCCAAATTTATTGCAGATCCTTATACATATATATATATATATATGCTTGTATAATGGTATACGCCATTTCTTTTCGCATAATATTTCCAGTTCTTTCGTTTAATCTTGCCCGCCGTGGACCAGCCTCAGCTCCTCGATTAGCCCTTTCGGAAGCAGTCATCTAGATTCCGTGAGAACGATTATTTGTTCCTTATCCAGCTAGACATCAGAAAAGGGCGAGTATCCACTGTAGCTTCCTTCAGACGAGAGCAACGCATTTGCATACAATGACCGGGAGACGAGGAGACGCTCCTCGACTCCCAGACCAACCACCAAGTCGTATACCGACCTAGGATCAGGTTGCAGAGTCTCCCGAAGTTCTGCACCGGTTTGATTTTCATGAAAAGTCTTTGACGTCACCGCACGTGTCGTTGTTTTAGACGAAATTGCACTGACAGTACAGCATATAGATACCATAAGGCCAACTACAACCATCATCCGTTGCTGGAGTCTGAGGTCGCTTCCACCTTTGATTTTCTGCCGTTTACCTTCGGCAGATCCGTTCATCGGGTCTCTCTCAGGTTCATCAGGTCTTCTGGTACCTGCCTGTAGGACCTAGACTGGGGAACAGGATCTCTCTATGATCTATACCCTGTTCGCTATTACCATGGCCACATTTATCCCCGGGAACTTTCTATACGCGCCTGGATCAGGCTCCGTATTCAGGCTCATGGCCTATCATTTGCTAACACCATAGAAGTATGGAGAAACGACATCCACGTCGTATTGAGGTTTTTTATGCCGGATTATAAATGAGCCAAGCAGATGATCGTAGGTGGGCGACCAAGAGGTGTCGGCGTAGTCTGTGCTGACGGGAGATAAGGATGTTTTATGTGTCAGCGCTGGTATCACGTCCCGCAGCCCAACTCCTGCCAGACACTTTATTAAAAATAACATAGCGTGGCGTCGGCTCCCCTCTTTCTGGCGAATCTCACCCTTGCGCCGTTACCGGGTCCTGCCCGCCCCTGCCGACTATGGCTGTGCATACCATTTTCCTTAACGGCCGATTTTCTCGTGTTTCCTTACCCCAGTTGCAGACAGTGTTAAGACACCCGCTCTGAAGGAAGGACGTATGCAGATTACGTTGGCGTAGATTTTCTCGGATAGACCTTTTACACCCCCCCGAATAGCTGCTGGGATGCTGGATTTTATAGAGGATCCTGACAGGCTTGTCTGGTATTTCCGTTATGTATATTTATTTCGAATGGACCATGAATTTTTTTTAACGGTACACTAAACTCCATTATTATAAATTTTGATAGAATCTCGTGAAGCTACTATGAATTATTATTAAAAAAAAAAATAATTTTTCTACGACGCTCATTTAATTTATTATCAATTGTGCAATTGACAATGACAGCTGCTCTGCGAAACGACAGGGTCGTATACTTCGTGTTACAGTTTGACGGTACCCATTGGTAATATCTTGAACACACTGTATATGTATACTGGTTCGGCAACCTTCTGAGTTTATAGTTAATCAATGCCCGCTATAATTTCGTTAACAAGGGTATTAAGCCATCACGCGAGAATACCATTAGGGGGGGGGGACCCGTCGTAAATACGAAGCAGCATGGGGGACACGTAAACGCAGTTGGGATTCTCATTCGTGCCAAACTCGGCGAAAATTCAGGATTCTTATTTCGTTGATATTCATTCCGTTCCTCGTTCCTCGGTGCGGCTCGCATATGAGATATGCATTGATAAATTATACACACGCTAATCCCGTTCCCCTCTTTAGATTGGACTTTCAGCGAGACGTAAGAATCCTGGCGGCACTCGAGGATCGCAACATCGCCAGGGTCCTTGGCGCTTGCTGTCGCGAGGAGCCATTTTGCGTCGTAATGGAGTACCTTGAACACGGGGATCTCTGCCAGTTCCTGAAGACCCACATTACGGCCGAGGATGCTCACTCCATGCCGATCGGCGTCAAGACTCTAAGGTACGACCAGTTGTATCAATATTCATAATGCGTATACGTGTAATAATGTGCATGAGGATATACAAGTCGCGATGCGTATCTTAATAACAGTACCAAAAAATCCAATTGATATATCATTTGGCAGGTAATGGTAGTTTATAGATATGCGTGTGTGCATATATGTGTATTTATTGACGACTGATCTTTATCTTTGATTTTCAGCTTCAACTGCCTCATATACATGGCGGCGCAAATAGCATCGGGTATGCGCTACCTGGAGAACCTCAACTTCGTGCACCGTGATCTAGCGACGAGGTAAGTCGTAGCGTATGACAAATAAGAAGGTTCCTCCTGGTCAATCTCCAGTCCAGGATACCCAGGTGTTCGTTTAACCGGGTATAAGCTGGTAGCTTGTATATATGTATATATGAAAGCGGCAGAGAAGTGAATTCGCAGGCAGGCGTTGCAAATTCAATAAGAGCGTAGAGGTGCGCGTATCGATTTTTCTCTTGGACAAATTAAGTTATTCCGTCCTGGAGTGTATTTCCATAAGCCAAAAACAAATACCCCCCCGGCACGCCGAGAGAATCGCTGGGGAAATCATTGGTCGATTCGTTAGCGCGACTCGCCCAAGTCGACTCGTAAAGCGGGGGGCTCGTGTCGTTCCGAAGCGGCCGAAGCCAAAAGCATCTCCGGCACGCTTAAAGCCACAATTCTCAATGGGTATCGTGATGGATCTTTCTCGAAGATCTCTAGACTCCCCTGTGACTTTGTAGCCACGGCTGAGCATTGCCACCCTGGAGAAATTTACTTCTTTCAGGATTCACGGCCGGCAAATTGTCCGATAGTTACGTTACGCTTCCGTGAGGTCTGGTGGGTATGGAAGAATTTATAACAGATATCTACCTTATCTACGCGGCGTATAGACCCGCCCAGACAATTGAATTTTTATTACACGTGAATGCGAGTCCATGCGAATGAACTCGTGACGAAGTGGCAGATCTTTTAAATTGAAACCTATCGGCTGACTGTCAAATTTATATAATATTCTCCAGTGAGCATATGTTCTTTCAAGGTTAAGGTACTTACTTCTATCTGCCAGTTCTCTACGCGTTCGGGGGACGATCTGTCTCGCAGCGATGGCTTGTAAATCTTCCTGAAACACTCGTGGATTCTATTATACGAGTATTACGACTCTACAAATCTACCGGAGGATTCGATTTTAATAGTAGCGACGAAGAACGGACAACGCGCCGCGTCGCACTCGTGAAATTAATGTCTTTACGACTGTCTCGGAACTCGGAATAATTCAAGCAGCTGCCGGTAGGGGAGTGGCGGTAGAATTTTTACGAGAGCTTTGATTTCGAAATACAGACTGAAAACTTATGAATGTTAATATCTCGCACTGGTTCAATAAACGTTACCGTGTATACCCATGGACGTCGTACAGCGTACGTTTTGTCAGCAAAGAAAAATCAGTGAGTTAAGACGCACGGTTTTCTCGCTTTTCTTCTTCAATTTTTCCTACCGTACTCCGACGCGCATGCGCGTGACAAACGACAACGAACATTCGAATGACACCAAGCAGCGATGTATATCTCAATTGACTCAGGAGTTACAGCACCATAAATGTCTGAGGAGTCCACTAAAAATGACGTAGGGCATATGACGGTATACCGTGAAAGCATAAAAACAGTTTTCTACCTTATAACACGAATATGTGCACTGTCGGTAAAGAAGTTTCAAAGATGAAATTAAATGCACGTACCACGGGCTTTGAGGTTAGGACTCCTCCAGTACGGTAACGTACCGCAAAGCATGTAATATACCACCGCATACAGGTGCTTGCTCCAACCCACTGCCAGCCAATAGAAATCCTTTCCTTCGACTTGGGTTACAAATTTCGACAATTTTGGTTAGCCCTGCCAGAAACCCTCCTTGCATCTCATATCCTTTCTCCACGTGCACCCCGTATATCTCTATCTCGGTGCTACCTACCTATCCCATGGTCCAGCCAGCCACCAAGCACATACTCACCCCTCGTTGCGACTGAATCGAGCTCATTAATTATGCAGTCGTATGAATATTTCAACTGCAAATTCAGCATCGCCTGGTTACCCCCTATCGCCCAGGGTGACGGAAGGTCGCGCGAATGAGAAACATTCGCAGCCACCGCCATTCCCAACGTGTCCCAGACGGACCAATTGAAACCCCATAAAATAGTCGATCGAACGATCAACTCCCGTTAATCGTTTGCGACACCCCCGTAGAACCATTATTTCTACCCTTCCTATATACATACACATGGTGTATATATCTTTCACGTACTACGTGGGTGTATTATTACCACTCGTTCCGCTCTGCGAACTAACCTTTATAAAGTAGCACGTATGCTTTAACGACAGTTACATTTTCCAAAGTGCCTATGGCATTTATCCAAGTGCATTCGGATTATTTGTTAGCACGAAAAAGTTTTAACCTACGTATTTTAACGAACCCGTAGATGCATCTTGGTACGTAATTGTAATACATAGAGGGATTAATTTTCTAGAAAGCCACTGGTTACCCACTGGTACATAAACTGTGAATTTACTATAGTACATACCTGGGGGAGAACTTGGTACAGTAATGCCAATCTATTCAGATCGACTAAATACCTCGATAGTACAAATTGAAGCTTTGTTCTACGGTCATAATTGATTCCATCAACGTAATGACGTGAATCCTTGATGTTTGGCTACTCAAGCAGTTAGTGTCGTCCCCCCAGCCAGTTTCCACCTTAGGTGGCGTATATATATATATATATATCTGTATAGTATCTGTATACATAACGTTAGCTTCTCCGCTCTCTACCCCTTCGTGTTTCCTGGTGTAACTTAACTTTCCTCAGAACCCTATTTACATATCACAAAAGCCCTAATCCCTGATCGATACACCAAAGTTCATTTTCTGTTGGCAACCCTGCACACGGACGGTACAGATCCGTGGACGTCACTACGTCATCCGTCCATCGCTATGCGTATCGTTTCTACTTCCGGTTCGGTGCATGCGTAGAATGCGTACATGCATGTTGATATAGGAAGCCGAGCTATGCGCTGCATACCATCCGCATACAGGATCGATCTGACCCTTTGAATGTACAGCGCAAAACGAATTAAAAGCCATAGGGATTAAATTCTAACCGAATGCCAGTGTCCGGGAGCGAAACTTTCTAACGCTGTGAACTTGGCTCGATAAAGGCTAGTTTGAAGTTAGCTTTAAAAGGGTAAGGAAAAAAAAAAAGAAAAAGAAGAAGCGCATTATCCCCTTCAAGCACTTCGAGGCGAACGACTTTGAGCTTCTCGCGGAAAACGCCGAGGCGTCGATATTCCTCTGTAGGGCTCGGAGCGCCTCTATCGGCCCCACTCGAATTAAACCCTTATCCGACTCTCAATATCTCTCGTCGGACTTTTTCAGGAACTGCCTCGTCGGCAAGGCTTATCATATCAAGATATCCGACTTTGGCACCGACAACGAATTGTACGCCTGCGATTATTATAAGGCGGATGGGAATATGCCGTTGCCTGTACGCTGGATGGCGTGGGAATCCGTATTTCTGGTTGGTTTACATGACAGTGGCTGAGAGTAATTGTTAAATTTTTGTAATTTTTATTAATCTTTTTTTTTTTCTTTTTTCTTCATTTTTAGGGAAAATACACTACCAAAAGTGACGTCTGGTCGTTTGCCGTTACTCTGTGGGAAATATTGAATCTTGGAAGACGCGTGCCCTACGAACATCTTTCCGACCAGGAAGTCGTCGAGAGTCTCAGGCTGCTGCACTACGACGACAGTGTCGAGCTGTCCAGTAAGGATGACGTCAGGACACTTTTTAATTATCTCTCGCGACCCAATGCCTCCTCCAAGGACATCTACGATCTGATGCTGGAGTGCTGGAGACGGGAGGACAGTGAGAGACCGACTTTCCGTGAGATTTCGCTTTTCCTTCAACGAAAAAACCTCGGCTACGCTCCCACGTCTTGACATTAGAGCTGAATCTTGTGGAATTTTTGGAATCAAGTGCGGACGCCCTATCGGATCGAGTAAATTTTCATTTTTCGATCGTTTCACGTGAATTCGAATTTGAACAATTTTTTGCCAATTTTCACACGTTTCAACGTTAACTCTCTACTCTGAGTAAAGGCCAAAAATAAATTACCGAACAAAAAATCTAATCATATACATTCCTACATTTGTATATAAAAAAAAAAATACTCGTTACTCGAAGCAAATTAATTGTACTTTTTTTACGTCTCGCGACATCTTTACTTTTTACTTGTAAATTTATTTTTTTTTTTTCACCAACTACAAAAATTATGAGTCAGTGCAATTTTCTTTAAATTATATAAAGGCATTTTTTTTTTATAACTCACGTCCATGCAATATGCCAGTGTGAGTTATGACGTTGACATTTTTTGTCAACTCACAAGAAGATAACGAGGGTAGAGAAATGAAGAGATTCCACGAATTTCAGAAAATAATTATACAAATTCTCGCGCTCCTCCTATACTCCACTGAAGGGTATATCAGTGCTTGATACGCGAACGGCGTAGAGACTTGCGAAAATACTATCGAATTATGATCGCACGGAACACTCATCGTCAAAATTTCGTGTGCGCGATTAGTATCGTAATAAAATGACATAATGGAAACGTATGCATACGTAGAAGAAAAAAAAATTAGATCGGGAATACAGAAATAGACAATGAAAATTATTCGTATTCCACACCCCCACCCCCCTCCCCACTGATAAAAAAAAACACTAGTATGCTATGTAACCACGGCTATGACACATCATAATTATAACTTTATATAATAGGCGGGATCAATGAAACTAATATATTTATTGTAAATATAGAAATTAGTTGCGATAAGACACGTTATTGCAGTATGTAAGTAATCACGTAGAATTCGTGACGTCAGTCCCGATTTTTTCAACGACACAAACCGAACACGTCGCGGAGTCAAATTACCCAATCAATGAAAAAAAAAAAGAATCTATATGACCATTCCACAAATACAAAATATAAATCTCAAAATACCAAATTTCATTTTGCAATGACATATCTCCCTCCCCCCCGCCCCCCCCTCCGCCCGCCCGCAAATAAATACCCTGCAACTGAAAATTTTGCATAATCGAAAACTACAAATTTTGAAAACGTATAACGAAACGAGCAACGACGCATTGATCGAAAGTCATATCATTGGATTACAATAATGATAACCAAAAAAGACATATCGAAGAAGTTGCTTTTTTTTGTCTCATTAGACACGTCATGGCGCAAAGTAAAAAAAAACAAAAAGCGTACTTTCCAATACCTCAAAAAGAACCTAATACATGACGAGTGAGTAGAGTTTTTAGATTAAAAAAAAAAAATGAAAAAAAAAAGGAATTTTTTACACGTATCGATATTAAATCCATGAAAATGGCTTTCGACTCTTATCAGGAAGGCATGTGTGAAATATGCGCGTAGCACTCATGATATCTAATACTAAAATGATGTTACCGTTATATATTATTATAAAACACTATTTATATAATTAAAGGTAACTCTACGTATAAGACGTAAGTAGGTTGAGAATTAGTTGTATACGTATTTAATGTGTAAGCATAACGCTGCCTTTGGCTATAATGTTGCCCCTACTGCTAGCGAGTAACTTACTTGTCTACTCATGTGATAACTCATACGGACTGATTCTTGCAAGATAATCAATTAATATTTTAACGCCCATGCACGACGTATCAAGAGGATCGTAATTAAAGGAAAGCGAATGAGAGTGATTGAAGATGAGAAAAAAAATGTAAATTATTATTAGCATTATATCGGCGATGATTATGATTAGGCGTTAAATGGTAATTGATCTTTTTATGAGAATCGACCTATATATATATCTACGTGCATACCTATACCTACCAATTGTGGCTGTCGGTGAGAAAGGATAAAGGCTTGAAGCGTTATCAGTCCTATCTTAGAATTTTCCGTTATCACTCTTATCGATAATTTTTACGAAAAATTTTTACCACGAAGTGAAGTACGCGAGATGATTCGGAAATTTAATTTTTTTTTTTAATTATTAAAAAATTATACAGAGTCAATCGATCTCGCTATGAAATACCATTTTAATTCGTATTTTGATTTTATCGATTGAATCCAGAAAAAAATAAATAAAGCCGTATCCTTTCCCTCCCTAGATACCTCCTGCAAGTCTCTGGTCTCTTCCGTTTGATCGATAAGGAAGCACATTGCGCAAACGTGAACTATGCTTGATTATCAAAGAGGTCCGTCAAGTATAAAAAAAGAAAAATAGAATCGATTTTTTCCTTTAGAATTGATTAACTGGATATATCGATTATCGATAGATCCGATAATCAAGACTGATAAAAATTGAATATAAAAGTTCGATAACGACCAAGCTGATCCCTTCGAAATCATTGAATTACGAAAAATCGTAAAATAATATCAAAAAAAAATTTAATCCAGCATAATTGTTACACTGCTCGTGCACGAAACAAAAATATAAATGAATATCCAACGATTGAGAATGCGCATGCGCGAAGAGCATCCAGATCCTGCAGGACCTTCGTTCTCGTGTACACGTAAGATCGAACGGAATTTCAATAGTTGTTATCGATATAAATTAATTCCGCCAATCAATCGCGCCAGTGTTACCAATCGCGTACGTCGAAGTACCCACGTTTATTATTCTCGCACCTGTCGGTGAGCTCTACGTTAGTTTTTCGTTCACCATTGAATTCTCCCTTATCCACTATCTACGCGCATCTTCTTCGTTCCATTCCGGTCTTCTATCCCGCTGTCCTATTTACTTCTAACCTCTTGATTAGACCAACGAGACGAAACTGACGACGATCATTGATCATGATCCTCGCGCTCGTATGATTGACAATCGTATTTACGCCTTGAGACTGAAACGACTTTTTCGTGCAGATGGATTCGAATTCGAGAATCGCTGCTGCAGCTAGAGGAAACGTGTATTAGAATAAGTGACTATTATTTTTTTTTTTAGCATTTATCTCTCAAATATTTCTCCCTTTTACCTTCTCTCTCTCTCTCTCTCTCTCTCCCCCTATAAATTCCGGTCAAATCATCGCAATGACGTCACAGCTATCTCCTTTCGCACTGTACGTTGTTTTAACGCGAGTCACAGAGTCTCGCAGTTCCTCGCGAATATCCTACTTAAAAATCGATAACCTAACTTTTATTAACCTCGGGAGCATCTAGGTAAGTAACTCGTGCCGAGGATGACTAGCATCGGGATATTAATATTAAAAAATAAAAAAAATTAATTAGTAAATTGTAAAACTATACTAATTAGATATTTAATATGTACAGACAGTACTATCGGATTGTGGATTAATGAATTTTCTTGTATTATCGTTCAAGAGCATAGGTTGACAGTGGATCATGAGATAGAATATTTGGATTTGACAATTTTTCTTTTTTCCCCGTTTATTCGTCATTTGGCAGATCTTGTGGTTTATGAAAAAAAAAAAAAAAAAAAAAAAAAACCACTAAGGAATTGAAAGGCATATAGGTAAATTGCGGAAGACTGTGCAGAGCTCACCCGGTTACCGTCTACGCTACTATACCTAATTGTTGTAATCGTAAAATTATTTTGTACTAAGGACTGTTTATAATTTTTTATCTAATCTCTGTAAATATCAAGAGGAAAGAATTGTCTACGACTCGTGTAATGTTAAAGCGAACGATTAAATAGTCTATATAGTATAGTATATATATGTATACACTGTATGGATATATTTTAATCGATAACGAAAGGATAATTAAGAGTGTAATTATAATATAGAATTAATGACGAAATGGTAACGTAACGATGTACAACGACTTAGATAATATATCTGTATCATATAATATTATATCTACAGTGCTAAGGGACAAATCGATATAACTAACTCGAATGATATATAAGCGAAGGTATATATATATATATATATATTATTTGGTAGGTGTATATAATACTGTCTAGATTTTAACTAGTCATTTAGTGTACTTTGTAACGCATCTATATCCACATGAAATTAGTGTGCGCGATGAGTAAAAAAAAAAACCAGAAAAACAATTGTTAATTTCTAAATCAGGCAATTTTTTTTGTACGTTTGAATATGCAGATTTTGACACGCTCGGATCAGAATTTAATTTTTTCACAAATATTTATTATGTTAAAATTACGTACATAGATGCTGAAACAGTGACGAGTGAATTGTGGAGAATTTTTGAAAAATTTTTTTTTCGTGGCTGTTTTACCATTTATCGGTATAGGAATTTGCGTGAAAATTCTTTTGAAAATTTTGCCACAAAATTATTGCGGCTGGTCGTTAAAAATTGATCGAGCGCGAAACGTGCAGCACGAATAATTGCAATGAATAAAAATCGCACTATGATTTCTCTATTGTATCGCACACTCGTCGCTGACAATGAATAACTAAAGGGTGCTTTTAAAGCAAAGATTATTTAACGAGCAATAAGCGTGCATCGATAAAGTGACTAATGAAAATGGACGAAAAGCGACGCGATTACGTTCGCCCGTCTAGATTATTAATTAAACACGAGCCGTTGGGATTGTTAGGTAAAATGGATATGAGGTTATGACGATGGGAGATACTCAATGTTAAAAATTGATACACACGTAAGATCGATATCAAGTAATGATTTGCACGTATCACATGTTCTCGTTGATGTTTGTCGTTCGGCTACACAAATTAATGGACATACGCATTCCCATCTAGGCATTAAAAAAAAAAAAGATATTAAGGCACATCACGTTCCAATAATGTGTCCCGCAATTAATGCCGGCTTCTTACAAGAAATAATATCATTGTAAGATCTATACGTTACCTACGCTATACATTTCAATTTCGTAGCACATTAAACTAAACTGTAATTGCAATAATTATGAAAGAGTAATAAAAAAAGAATTGCTCAAATAACAATAATTATTTTAATATAAACGACACAACTGCACGTCACAACCTACCACGTTATTCGTTTAGTTCTAATAAGACTAGCAACTTCAGGTGGACCGGCATAGATGCGCAGGGAGATGCGCAATGACACGGTGTTAGACGATACGAAAAGCATAGCGCTAAATCGTAGCGGTGAGTTAGGGAGTAGGATTTCGTGATCATCACCTCCGTCGATAATGCAGATCCCGTCGTAGCCGAGCTGAATGTGACTATGAATGTGTAGCTTGGAGGGCAGAGGTTCACCGCTATTTAAACCTGGTTTCCAGAGCAACCCTTAGAACGAGGCCGCTCATCAGACAATGGATAAATATTTTTCTTTGCAATCTTAAATTCGAGTGCACAGTGTGAGCTCGATAAGATATACTTAGCCAAAAGTCACATCTCATGCTTGCCTACACTCAGGAGTGCAGCAATAAGGTGTTAGCTTCTTCAGAAAGAGTGGTCCAATTTGATTGCGACTAGGCGCATTCGA
>JARQSV010000348.1:1062471-1084434 GCA_030142285.1 Calameuta idolon | reverse complement strand
ATCGTTAGGTATGTTAACGTTTGACGATTATGTTCACCATGAGGAAGTGACTATTAGAATTTAAATAGCTTTTAGACAGTTTTTTTTTTCTCGTAGCTAATCTCTAACTTTTACAACTATTTTACTACCGTTGGGAAATGATCGGTCAGTCAAGGTTCGCTGTATCTTCATCTTCGATAGTAGAGATAGGATCGTTAGAAATGATTGATGAATTTTCCATAACTTCTTCAACTAATGTATACGCAGAGGCACGCTATTATAATCGAAGATCGCATTAATTAATCGAACGTATTAGAATTTATAATAAATATCGATTATCCTTGTACTTTACTTGCCACATCGTCTTAAGTAATATCACCTGTTCAAACCAAAGAACAAAACTCCTTAACGGCGCAAATAGCATATAAATGGGCTTCACCCACTTCGCGAAGTGGACGAAGCGGCATGATTAATTATATGATAACATGAAATACTGAAAATAGTATATAAAAAGTTCCCAGCTATTCACAATAAAAAAAAAGTGTCGCGAGCGAACTCGATTACGAGGAATTAACTGTATTAAAAAATGTTTACTGATCGAAAAGAAAAAGAAAAATGAAATTGAAAAACAAGAAGTAAATTGAACACGTTAAATGAAATATCTTTTCCTATTGATATGTTTCAGGTGTCTTTCTCGTACCTTACTTTCTAATACTCATAGTATGCGGTGTGCCATTGCTCTACATGGAACTGGCAATTGGCCAGTTTACACGACGCGGACCGATCGGTGCACTCGGACAGATCTGTCCCCTCTTCAAAGGTTGGTATTGATTGATCTAACGATCCTTTGATTCCTTTCAATAACATCCTAGAGTCTATCGATTAAATTTTATTGAGTACTCAGCGCTCGACGCGATTTTAATTCACTTTAACGTGACTGAAGATTAACCTAGTGTACACAAGACTTACGAGCTTGTTTTAACGCTTATAAAAACTCTTGAGTGAATATCTATTTATACTTGAACTGTCTATGGCTTCGATATCACGCACAGGATCGCCATGAATTCCACGCTAGTCTCGAACCAATCTACTTGTATGTCTTTAACAGGGGCCGGTTTATCGTCGGTCGTGATATCCTTCCTGATGTCGACCTACCACAACGTGATCATAGCATATGCTGTCTACTACTTCTTCGCGGCCTTCAAAGCGTACCAGCCATGGTCGGATTGCGACAACTCCTGGAACAGTGCAGCATGCTGGCTGCCGAGATTTACAGGTCTTGACAATCGCATCAGGCCTAATACTTCCAGGACGCCGTCTGAAGAGTTTTTCGAGTAATTACAAACATTGATAATACAACTAACTGATCGGTCCTAGACTGGGACAAGAGCGTCGCATCTTCACTTACGATCATGAACTATTTTGTCTCACTGACGGAGTGAATAACTTAACAATTAAATACGCAATATACATTTAACATTCGCTGTCGCCTGACCGAGTAGAGTAAATCAGGCTGATAAATATTTTTTTCTAAACGCATTTTTTTTTTTTATCGAATAACGAATTAAATAATTGGCATTGTTGTTATGCTTGATTTTCATAAAATCCGATCGGATTAATCTTCTCGTTATTTGGCTGGTTAGCAACAAAGTCCTGCAGATCAGTGGCGGTATAGAAGAACCTGGTGCACTGCGATGGGAACTGGTTGCCTGCCTGGTAACCGCATGGGTGATGGTTTACTTCTCGATCTGGAAGTCGATTAAATCCTCGGCACAAGTCAGGTACCTCACGGCCACACTTCCATTCCTTCTTATTGTCGTGTTTCTCACACGGTCCCTCACGCTCGAAGGTGCTGACAGAGGACTACGATATTTCTTCCGTCCACGATGGGAACTCCTCGGCGATGCTAAGGTACTCCTGTCGTTTACTTAATTATCATTTGATTTGACTTCGAGGTATTTCATCATGTCATTTGTTATCGGAAAGAACTGATTTATTTAACTTGAGCATAACTTCCATCGCAATTTAATGATATTGCTATTGATAAGTCTGTAAAAAAAAAAAAACCTTTAAAATGCATGAAAATATGTGAAAAATCATTAATAAAATGTTTCTACACCTTCCTGGGCTTTCCTGGAGTCAGTGAGGTAATCATACTTTTTACTCCAGATTTAATTATGCATTTACAACTAATGCGTTTACTATGTTTCTTATCAGCCGTCTTTTTATTAGTTTAAGTAGTATGTATCACGAAACTACAGTCGCTGCCTCTTTTCAGTAACATTTGGGACAATAATAGAATTAGCACTTGCTATTGACATGGTGTAATTATTTGTTGCCCATTGAGTTACACCTGAGTTAAGTTAAGGCTGAGTTGTCTACGTCAAAAGCCCCATTGCTGTACACTCAATATATTTTTACTCTGGATATGATTTTTATGTACCTACATTTTCCAGGTATGGGTAAATGCGGCAGCACAAATTTTCAACTCCGTCGGTATTGCTTTTGGCTCGATGATTTGCTTCGCGAGTTACAATAAGTTCCACAATAACATACTAGTGGACACTGTGGCTGTCTCGCTGATAAATGCATTTAGCAGTCTTTTAGTAGGCATATTCGCATTTGCTACTATTGGGAACATATCCCTGGAGCAAAACATGACAGTCGAGGCCGTACTCAGTGATGGTAAGTATCAGATCTATATGACTCCGCACGTGGCAAATTTATTATTCTTAAATTCACTTTATATCCAAATTACACTCGTTAATAGATCCTGTAGCTAATCCCGCAATAATCACGTGGCAATTCTTTGATTAAGATTTCGTGTCCCAGGAAAACATTGTACCAGGCACGAAGATTAGCCTGGATGGCTAGGATAGGATTTGTTTCCCTTTTTTGGTGCAATTTCTGTTTACTTATCCAATATTTGCTGGAGTAATTCGCCGAGAATGACTTGGCAACCACCTTTCCCTCGTGTGTAATTTGAGATAATTGTCACTTGGAGTTGAGAATTATCCCTTGCGTGAACTGCGGTAATTAATAAACGTATTCTCTTGATATCCGTTTAAGGACCCGGACTGGTATTCGTAGTATATCCACAAGCGTTGGCGAAGATGCCGGCGTCGCAACTGTGGGCCGTTCTTTTCTTCTTCATGTTGGTCTGCCTCTCGCTCAACAGTCAAGTATGTGCAATAAATTATTTCTGTGATACCGAAGATACGCTATCGTGTTTTCCAAGTGTATCGTTACTTGTGCCTGCAATACATTTTTCCTCCATTCGTTTCTTTATTTGTTATACTTCTGAAAAACAATTGGATACGTTATAACGTCGTATCCCAGTCGTGAAAAGAAAAATATGTTATGGGGTTGCGCTGTTGAAAAATAAATAATGTAATTCATTGACATATTTCTATCGTTAAATTGTGCTCTTTTTTTTCTGTATTGTATGGAACATACGACCTGCTATAAGTCTGGACGTTGTCTGTGATGTTGGAAAAGATAATTTGTACTGTTGTTTCACCAGACGTTTATAGGCAATATTTGTACAACTAAGCTAATAACTCTTGAAACCATTAATGGTTGCAAATGTTTATGTCGACAGTAAATTAATAATACATTCCGTAGACTTATAACGAGTTTAAAGACAAAGGATACTGGTACCGAAACGCCCCTTAATTAGTCATATCGTAATACGTATGTCAGCAGACTACACGCATTTTTAATAGCATAAGACACAGTATAAAAAATTATGATAGCTAATTATTCGTGATTTTTCTTTTTACTAATTGCAATGTTAATTTTTAACGTCTCTGATCTTACAGTTCGCCATAGTCGAGGTAGTGGTGACTTCGATACAAGATGGATTTCCAAATTGGGTAAAGAGACACCTTGTATGTCATGAGATACTCGTTCTACTAATATGCGTGGTCTCTTTCTTCTTTGGTTTACCAAACATAACACAGGTAAGAAATTCTGAAATTGTTAAAAATGTAGCACATAAAATTTTTAATGAAAACGAAGAAACAATCCAACAACTCTTAATAAATTTACAAATGTATTATACGCAGGGAGGTATATACTTCTTTCAACTAATCGACCACTACGCAGCGTCGATATCAATTATGTTCCTGGCCTTCTTCGAAGTGATCGCCATTTCCTGGTTCTACGGAGTACGAAGGTTGTGCAATAATGTTAAAGAAATGACTGGTCGAGTGCCGTCCATTTATTTTCGATTTTGCTGGCTCATCGCGTCGCCTCTTCTCATAATGGTAAATAATTGCCATGACATAACATCTTCTTCCAATCTATATTTCTCCTTATACGAAAATCTGTAAGAATCTTTCCCTTGTCTATATTAATAAGACATTTTTTTGAATGCAGGCCGTGTGGGTGTTCAGTTTAATTGATTACGAACCACCAACTTACCGTAACGGTTTGTACATTTATCCGTGGTGGGCCGAAGCCATCGGATGGGGAATTGCCTCGCTTTCTCTGGTATGCATTCCCGCCTTCGCCATCTACGTACTCATTAGAGCAGAAGGCAACACTTTCTCCCAGGTACGTCCTCTCCCTTGGTATATGTCAGTCTTGTTCCATCTTAAACGTCTTGTACCTTTTCTGAGTTAAACTGGTTTAGCTGCATCCCATACAAGAACCCCAGTACAATATATAACGCTTGAATCCGTTACCGGTATTCATAGAAATCGCAAAACGATCATGTATTCAAGGAACTCCTATAACCATGAGAGATACGCGGCATTTCTATTCTGAAGTAAACATGGACTTCTTTTTTTTTTCTAATTCACAGAAATTGCGAAACTCAATCAAGCCCCACTTTGAAGCATGCACATCATGCGGGCAGGAATATTGCACCGAACCAATGCATAATATTGACGAGGAATTGCTGAAGGAACCACTGCAAGAGATGAACAATACCGTACAGATGAATTCAAATTACTTGCCACCGAAGAATCCAGTATAATAACAGAGAGGACAGGCCTCACTGGTATTTAACAAAATTCAGTCTGTAGGGCTGTTTGGAGATCAGAGAGAATTGCAATTTGTATTTGAGTATGATTTATTCAACAGTGAAATGTCTTTTGAAGAAACCTGTTTCCAATACATTTCGAAGTAAAAGACTCCCTCAGACTTTGTATTTTACTTGCGAATCAATCATATGTAATACTTTGCGCTTAGGATTAGATATCTGTCAGTGCAGTTATACCTATCACCAAGAGACATTATAGAAAAAGGCTTTATTAGAATCATTCTTCTTTAAATGCATATCCTCATTATACAAACGATGTGTGATTTTCTAATTTTATGAACTTAATGTCTCGCAGTATATTGTAGAACCAGGCCTACTCAGATAAGTTATTCTTAATCGATAGTTTAGTATTATTTATATCATGCTCCGTGTCATTAATTAATTTCTAGCAACCTGTCGATCATGGGACTAAAATTACACTACCTATTGCATTTAGTCAGTGTAATAGGAAATTAATTGCATACACAGAATCAAATTGAGAAACAAAAAATAACTGCTGACCATAATTGCACATAAAAATTAATTGTTTACACAAGATTAAAAATTCATATTTGACCTATTACCAGTGTGTGCAATTGTGTAATTAATTTTTTTTAATATTAAACATTCCAACATGTTAAATGAGTGTGTACGGGAATATAAGTGTGCGTGAATGATGGCATCATTTTAATAATTCAACTGTTAAATGTATCATTTGATAAGTAACCATACATTCCATTGTACCATGGTATTTCTTTGTTAATACAATTGTAAACAAAGAATTAGTATATTAGAAGCGTCATGGAAAGTCAAATTTTTAATGATTTTTACATTGATTATATATTACGGTTTTAATGCAATATAATCAGATATTAGTAATGCAGGTTTATACAATTTAACTTCTACCATTGCCATTGGCAGTTAACGGTTATAATAATATTATGCCTTCAATATTAGCTGCCTGTTTCTTTTACAAATGCAATAAAATATTGTTTTTAGCTGATTGAAAATGTTATTTATTGATGAAAGAAATAATAGCTTGCTAAAAACTCTTCAGTAATTTAAGTTAAAGATTGTAGTTTAATTTTTCAAAACCTATTTAAATATTTACAAACAGAAACTTACAAAATCAATTGCGCAATACGTGATATTTAGAATATAGCAAATTATAGAACTACTGTATTTTTGTTACTACTCTTAAAAACATTAAATTGACAATTCAAATTGAATTATAGAATATCGGTGATGATATTGTTGATTGTGCAGTCAATCTGATTCAAAATATCTGTGGAATGCGCAAAAATATTATTGCGTCTTGTCGCCATAATGACGCCGAAGAAAAGACAGAATATAAACTAATCTTTCACTGAAGCTAAGACTGTGAGATACAAAACACAAAAGGAGTGCAATAAATTTGCAAAATTTTTTAAATAAACAAACATTTATACGTTAATAAATGTTAAATAAAATGGAAAACAATTGCATTATATTTTTTATACAACTCAAATATACATGTAAACGATGTAAATGAACCTAACGAACACATCTTGTCCAATGTTGTTCAGTATTCATTATGTAGGGCATTATGCAACAATCGCGTGAAACAAAAAATGCTGTTACTAAATTCGTAAAAATTGGTGCGCTTCAATGAATATCTATAATAAATATAAAAACACAGATTTATAGTTATTTATATTAAAAATTTTACCCCAATGTGTAGCGGTAATTAAGCATAACGGATGTCAACTTTGTATAGCGCCAGGATGTTGGATGCACTCGTTAAGACCTTGTAAGTATTTTTCTTTATCATAGGACACTTATTAAAAGATATAATATGAAAATTCAAAGGTTTAATAATCAAAAAAACACAAAGTTCCTAAATTCATAAAGACAGCAACTCAAACGACGTTATTTCCCGGGTCTTGTAACCATAAATCACAAAAACACTGTAGATTAAAGTCGTCATATCAAATGTCGTGTCGCATTTCTATGAAATTATGCTATTAATGCACTCTACTGTGAAATATTGGCAGCTACAATTTTTGTCCAAATCAAAACTACTCCAGATGGTGCTACTTTAGAATGCTCGTGTTTAATATCCGCTTAACAAAAAACAACCATTTTATTGGGCGGAGCAAGTGTTTCGCGCCCTTTTCTCATTCAAATAAACCGGAAGTTTTTATTTAGTTAGAGCAATGGCGTAACAATGAATTAATTTACAAACAGAAACAAACACAAAACATATTTAATCAATCATCCCGTTAACACGTGGAGATGATTCACACTGTTCGCCATGTGTCTCTGAACAGTATGAATTAGGTTGATGCATGTTTCCATTATGAAGAATACATACTTCCATCCTAACTGATAACTTCCTGATTGGAAATCTTAACAAGATATGTATAGCCACGTGTGTCCTTTATTTTAATTGTATAAATATTTAGGCATCGAACCACTTGTGGTTTTCGCGCCCGTACACAATTCAAGATCGACCGGACACGGAAGCTCACGCTTCGTGGTTGACGCAGTGGCGTAATCTTCTCTCGCGATTCGTTAACAGCCAAAGAACACATAAAATGGCGAAGTGCAGTTGTTATTTACTTACGTGAAAGATGAAAGAGTAGCAAAAGGACTGAAAGCAAGACAAGCCGAGACACTAGAACACGAAAATTTCCTTGAGAATCGACATACCAAACTGCCCGTAAGTCACCCATTCTCCGTACGAAGCTGCCGACAAAAATCGACAAGATTCTTCTACTGTCACGATCGGAGCTTCGGTTTACTATTGCAAATTTTCAAAATCTCGTGAAAATCCTAAATTAAATCATCCCTCTAAAATATTTACTATCCAACGATTATTTCATTTCATCTATGTTAGGCCTTCTGAACATTTTGACCTTAACACGTTAGTCGAGGTTATGAGACCCTTTTCTGAGATTCAACACATCTCGCGATGTTGCACTGGGCTTTGTTACATACTGCCTTTTTTAAATAACATATGAGAATGACGTTCTTTCTTTAATTTATGCAATTTTCATAATTTGTCGTAACGTAGGGTTCATCGTAAAACGTGGATAAAACAGCATACTGTAGATTTTTAGGTTAGTCCGTTAGGGTGTCTCTGACGCTGTCGGAATACTTAAGGGTTAATTATACGATTGCTATATGATAAATTAATCGCTCATAGGTAATATAAACTCCTATGTTAACTAAAATAATTATGAAACACTATTCAATCTTTCTATAAAATTTAAAGAGTGATTGTATTTATTGTTGACTAAATATATATATGGATCTGGTAAATAAGTCAGTACATACAATTATATTACTTCTATAATTACTTTGTTTGTTAATTCAATTTTAACTTACTGAACTATTTCAATTTTACCAATCCATTTTGCAGCAATTAACTAGCATGCCAATATCATATTGCAGTATTTAATTATTGAATATGTTCTGTTGCATAAACACAAGAGTATTAAAGGATTGTACATAGTACATGATCTAGGTGGAGATGAATGTAGAATATTTTACTAAAAATTGAAAAGAAATATAAATTCATAGGTATGTTGGAATTGTTTTATGAATGAACTTTTATAATTCACTTACAACTGTTTAAGATTTGTATTGAAACTGTTCCTCTTTTCTCATTACTGCTTTCCCTATCGTATTAATACAGTTACTCTAAAACTATACTTATGATATTGCAGACAGGATTATAACATTTACTATATTATCTATACTATTCAATTTGATTCCTACGTTAAATTTTAAGTAGAATTACAAGTAATTGAACATTGCTTAAAACATGTGATAAAATGAATAACTGTAACATAAAGAATACAGATATCTTACTCTTTATATGAATTAAAATGAACATTTATGGAAAGAATATAATCTTGTGGGGTATAACTAGAGGTTATATTAATTTCGATAGTTTGATTGGTGATTTAATATATTAGAGCATCACAAAATAGTATGAATTTATTCTTTTCACCAGGTTGTATTTTGCAAATATTGAATGCATCGCAGGGCAGACATGAATTTTCTGAAGAAGTGCATCTAAGTGCTAAACTAGAAAGAAAACTAATCAGTACGTGGGGAAATATTTGATTGGCTCATAAGCTTTTGGGAAGATGGCCCAATATTTCAATCTCGTGACTAATGCAAGCAACGCGATAACTATCGAGGAAGTGCAACGAATTTGTTCTGTAGAAGGACAGAGCGTGCAGTTCGTCGTCGAAGATATTAATAATGGTGGGAATGGTTCAACACAGTATGTTACATACACTCCTGCGGCACAGAATACCGATCAGGCAATTTTCTCACCACAAACTATAAATCTCGGTGGGCAGATTGCTACCGCGCCTTTAGATCAACGGTAATATATACAATATATATCGCTAAATATGCTGCCAAGGGCAATAACTAGCTTTAACCGAATTTCGCCAAGTAGTTAACTAGTAATACCTGATTGCAGACAAAATGTATACATAATCAAAACAAGCGATATGTCAACGACCCAGAATATATTGAAAACAAATACAGTTAATGTAGTAGGCGAGAACATCGTTAATATTGTGGATGATCGAGGTAATCATGCAAATTGCAAAGTGTATAAGCGTAGAGTATAATATCATACTGTATTATTAAGTAATAGCCGCCCTAACACCTTTAGGAATTAAAATACCAGTAAATAGTAATCCTGAGGGGCAGAATATGCAATGGATAAAGATGCCAGAAAACAATATCAACTTCGATGCAGTTTTGAAGCAAAACACGACGCCCATCAGGAATCAAGCTGCCACTCCGAACAGGAATCAGCAGCAAAACAATGTTACTACACCAGTAAGCATTTCGAATGTCTTTATTGGGATGCATTGTTTCCTGAAAAGGGCTCGAAAACATTCGCGTTTTTATTGTCTATTATAAATAAGTTAAAATAAAGTTCACTGTCTCTCCCTGTTACAGCTTTCATACCAGCAGGGTCAGCGTTCGCTATCTGAGGCCCAGTTCTGTTCGATGGAGAAAAAAACACCTAGACAATTTCAAAACCGGAATCGTCATTCATTCGTGCAAGGTGGAAGTCTGCTAAATACTCCACAGGGTGGGCATAACGTACACTCTCCAGGAGATCGAATGCTGCATCGAAATTCGGCACCAGGTTTCCAGACAAAAGCTTATGGTCTCGTACAGACAGTCCAGCAGACAGTGAAGACCAATCCCCCTGTGTTGCACTATCCTGAGAAAGAACATTTGAGTGAACGGATCAAACAGCAGGCTAAATTAAAAAAGGCATTACACACACAGATGCGTGATGAATTAAGCCCACCACACAAACAGTACAGTTCTGCTTTACAACAACGAAAGCAACAACTGCACCAACAGCAACACCAGCATTGTCAACCCAGTGTTTCACCTCAAATGAAGCAACAGCAACAACCTTTATTAGGTATTATCTTAGAAATATTACAAATTAAAGACGTTTTAATCTCAGTTACCACCCTTGATAATGTTGACATTAAAAAAATGCTTTTTCATTTGATGATGTATTAGGTACACAGTGTGCAAACCAGCAAGCCATGGACATTGACCAATCTGAAAACACTGAAGAACAGGCGAGTGTTAATCAAGAAAATTGTAACGCACAAGCCGAATCTGAGTGCAAATCCACCGAGAGTTTGGCATACTTACAAAAGATTATTCATGATCCGCATAATACTATAGTCCCACAGCAAATCGAAGGCAATACCGCGAAGATGCTGGTTCTTCTACCAGACGGAGAACAAAGACTCATTACGTTTGACATACCAAATGATGAGTGTACTGTTCAAGATCTTTTGGAACAGGTAAACTAAAAGTCTCCATTGTTACACAATAAAGAAATCAGTGATTAATTTAGAATTCTAACATTTTAATTTGCTTATGATTTCAGTCAAACATCTCATTTTGCGGGGATACGGTAATATCTTTAGTGTCAGATGCAACGTTGGGTATCAATTACATTGTAGAGGCTGGTCCAGGTACGTCAATGGCAACCCCAGATGAAACTGAACAAAGTAGTTTGGAAGTTGAAAATAGTTCCTTACAAGAGCATCCGAATATAGCTGCCGACGGTTCCTCGCCTAATTTCCAGTAAGTGATGAAGAATTAATATTATTACGCGCATTAACATATATACAAATGACAAATGGAGATTATAAATATTTTTAATCCTAAAATCGAAGTGCAGAAAAGTGAAATATTTTCTTGTTTTAGTGCTTCGAATGAAAACAGCAATTCCTCCGTAACACCGAACGAGGTAAGATATTGCTTTTTTTAATTATAATATGAACAGGTACCCAATAGAGGGAATGTATTAATTATACCTATATTGAAATTTATACAATATCCAAACCTGTAACTTGCAGTATTTTTAGACACACTGAAGATATTTCTGATATTCGGTACTTGTGAATATTCAATTTCATGTATCTGTATGCATAGTTTCTTAAATAATGTTGTACATGTATATCTGCCACGTGGAACATCAGTACAACGATACTACGCGTTTATCTGATATTATATCTTATTATCCAACAGTAAAGTTTATTGAGAAAAGAGTCGAGTACCTTAACTAGAAGTAGATCAAGCTAAAAAAGGTCACAAAATCTTAATATGAATATAATAAACCTATTAATATTATTCTTATACAGTTTATGTTTGCATTACAAAAGGCGATCAATTTTTATGTGTGGAATGAAATTCATCTTTTTCGCGTTGGAATGTATTAACCGTTTACACGCCTGGTTTCTACGCCTTTGCGTTGACAAGTCGCCGTCGATTGTGCGAAGTTTTATCATTTCAAGAAGTTGAATATTATTTTGTAGTATTATCTACTTCGTGTTCTTCATTGCTAATTATTATTTTCCATCAACGAAAATTGCATAACAACAGAATGTGACTACACATGTGAGTTGCACGAGTTATAGGTTAGATTGTTATAGGTTAGTTCTATTGAGTTCATAGAGGACATACATGTTCAAAAGATAAGACTACTTGTTGGTACTTATGTTTGATTATTTCAAGGAGTGCTGTGGGATATGAGATAGAAACAATATATATATACATGTGTTTATTAATTTGAATATATTTCTGACTGTTGTGTAATTGGATTAAATTTGTAAATATAGAAACTATCATTGGTAGTATTTTCCTCACAGAGTATAACCTTAATTTTAAAAATTAATATTGGTGAACAATTAGCATTGTTAAACAATGTAGAGAATATATAAGGTTTATTGCATTTTTATGATCACGTGAAAACTTGTAATGCTAGTAATTGCAAGTGTAAATTCTTGCTTATAGCAGAGTCTGACACATAAAACAAGAAAAGCAAACCCTACTGCTTGTACAAATATTAAGGAATTGAGATAAACTTTTATGCTTTAGTCAAGAATCGCTAGAATGTATTAATCCTTTTGCATAACTCAACCTACTATAGCTTTTGTATGGAACTAGGAGCCCAAATACGTCGATGGAAAACTTGCTGTGTGTCCTCACTGTGGCATCAGTTCAAGTGACTTCAACCGGTGCATGCGGTGTAAGACAAAATTGCCAAAGGATGTCAAGGCAATATCCATAACTATGGGTATACAAGCGAAGAACGAGAACATGCTGTCCGTCGATGTAAGGATCATGATTGAGATGCTCCAAAACAATACTAGAGCAGAAATCTTTTTAACAGCATTAATTTACTTACTACCGATTAGAATATCACATTTAAAGATAACTTATACCATTTTAGGATATTTAAAGATAACAAAAAATTCTATAGCACATTCCCTTACTTTATATTTTTCTTCGTCGTTGTAATTTCCCGGAATTAGTTTTGTCTTAGACTTTTCAGGTCACATTGGGAACGAGTTGCCACTTGGTTCCATCCTAGTAATTAAATATTTACCAAGATCTTTCACACGTGTCATGGTCTTCTGTTACTTTCAGACCTTTTATAAGAAAAACCCTGATCGTAACGCAACAGCTAAGCTAGACCAAGATGGTTCCGTTTGTAAACGTGGAAGAGGTAGAGCGAGAGGACTTGGATCTTCAAGATCAAAGCCAGTCAAAGAACCAGGTATAACAGTTGCACGACATCCGAAATTCTGTGACGTATTTAAAATTAATTGATAAATAACAATTAAACAATAAACATAGTTAACAAAGAATGTACATGTTTCTCCAAGAATGTTTAACAATATCATCGGACGAAGAAGAAGATGAGGAGATCAAAATAAAAAAGTCGGAAATGGATAACAATGTGACACACAATACCTCATCTGGTGGTGCGTCCACTGAAGAAATGGAAATGATTTCTGAAAAAGAACCAGTTATTACAAACAATTTAATATACACAGACATTGATCACACTGTCGATGGAGAAGAGGGAGTCAAAGGTTTTCGATCAATCTTTTTTTAATTTCATCATTCCTTACTTGGAAATTATTATACTAATACACGTTTTCAGGTGGTGGAAGAGAATCTGAAACAGATGACATCACCGATGGATCTATTCAAGCACCACATACATCTTTAGTATGTCGAACTGTCAGGATAGGATCCTACAAATATATCCCTCGAGAAAGAGTAGTAATATCACAGAATGGTATTAGATTAGGGGTGCCATTGCTCGAAGATGGTAAGTCAAATAAATTCTCTTATTACTGTTATCTTAGTGTTTAGCATTGACAGCGAAAGTATTAATAAACCGGTGCATTTGATTTGGCAGATACCAACTTTGTCACTCTAGACGTAAAATTCAAAAGCATAGTAAAAGTGTTAATTCACTTCGGAAAGTTAATGCCAGTTCTCTTTTTCTATACAACGCCGGGTACTGGTGCGATGATCCGAGAGTTGCTCGGTATGCAAGACCCAAAAGGACCTTATTATGATCCTGCTGGCAAAGGTAAGAGAGTCTAACTTGATATCTTAATGAGTGACAGTAATATATAATGACAAAACTTACTTAATAAACAGATAATACGCATAAACGGATTACCTTGCTACCAGAACTAATGACAGAAGAGACGAAACTATGCTTGAAAACTTTATTTCCATTAAAAAGAAAACTTGAGGAGCTCAGTCCAAAAGAGGCGAACGAAATTTTAGTTCGGTCTTCGCCACAATGCGTTAGTATATCTCTGATAGCAGTACGCGCTTAATGTCCTGCTCTTTTTAATGCTGTGATTAATACTAATTATTCTTTGATGGTTTTTTTTTTATAGCCCCCACAATCAGAAACCCTATCGAAGAGACAAAGTCAAGGATCCTCGTCAAACAGTAGTAATGTCAACGGCAAAATACAAACGTGAGTATCCATAATCGATACCATAACATAACGTGATTCTCTGTACGAATTTATTTTGTCTTATTTTTGTTCTGCTGACAGCATAATGGTATATCCACCGCCTCCTGCTAAAGGTGGTATTGCGATCAACACGGAGGATTATGCATGTCTCGGGGAAGATCAGTTTTTGAACGACGTGATTATAGACTTTTATTTAAAATACTTAACGCTGGAGGTTTTGTCGGAAACTGATCAAAGTAGGACCCACGTTTTTAGTTCATATTTTTACAAACGGTTGACCAGTCCACATGCCCAGGCGGCTGAGAATACCACCCCATTATCCCCCGCTGCCAAAAGACACGCGAGAGTTCAGAAATGGACAAAAAACGTTAATATTTTTGAGAAGGATTTCATCGTTATACCAATTAATGAACAGTGAGTTTTAACAAGTATCTAATTACTTGGTAATTTTATATCGATTTCTTTATACTGAACTATTTACCACTCTTGAACTTCCATTGTAGTGCTCACTGGTTCCTAGCCATAATTTGCTTTCCGGGATTGGTGGGCAAAGTTCCTGTATCCACACAAAGTTCGAAGGAACAGGACGTTTACAAGACTGTCCAAAAAAGTAAAAAACTTAAGGAATTGAAACTTCAGGCAGTCACCATTGGTAGCACAACCATTACACCTGTAGCTACAACTATAACATTAGATCCAGGAGACGATGGGTCAGAAAGGGATGAAGCTGAAGGTGATGATGAGGAAATGGAAATGGAGAGTGACGAAGAAGTGAGTAGTTAACATAGAAATTTCATTCATACTAATTTACTGATCATAAGAAAATGATTGTTTTTGCTAAGTACTAACATATTTTACTGTTTTAATTGAGGAGGATACGGAGAATCAAGAAGACAATACTAATCGACGAACGAAAGTAACTCAGACAGCAGCGCAACAGAAAGATATAGTCAAAATGTAAGAGCGACAACAATATTTGTTAATAGATAAGATGAAATGAACTCTTGAGGTGAATAATCTTTTAAATTTCTCTCTATAGTCCATGTATATTAATTTTCGATTCGCTGGCGGGTGCCAGCCGATCGCGTGTCGTTGCAACGCTGAGGGATTATTTGAGCTGCGAGCACTTAGCCAAAATGGGAGTCGACAAAGTGTTCTCGAAAGACACTATAAAAGGTTCCTGTCCAAAGGTTCCGCAACAATCAAATTTTACAGACTGTGGAGTCTATGTTCTACAGTATGTAGAGAGCTTCTTCAAAGATCCAATAAAGAATTACATGCCACCAATAAAAACACTAAAGACTTGGTTCGAGGAGATCGTCGTTACGCGTAAGCGCGAGGAGCTTTCGAAGCTTTTAATGAAATTAATGAACGCTACTAAAGGCGATAAGAATATAAACTTGCCGACACTGACGTTTCCTACACAAGATGGAAAGTTATTGCCGAGACCGGAAGCTCAAACGGCGGATCCCGCGACAGTGAAAACTGAAGCCGAGAACAAGAAGCCTAATTATAATGAAACGACAGAAAATCGTGTAACGCCAAGTGAACCAACAACGGAAAAGAATGCCGAGCAAATTAGCGAGGCACGTGCAAAAATTGCACCGTTCATTCCCTATTCGTCCTCTGCCAGTTCCAGCTCAAATGAAAGCAACCAAACCGATATGTTTACCGAGGTCAAGACGATGACTAGGTAAGAATATTTCAATTGCGTTCAAGATGTTTGTTTTGATTTATTATACTATTTATTGAAATCATGAATTTATAGATCTGACGCAGAAACAATGTCCTACCTGAAGGCGAAGAGGATTCCAAGGCTAATGCTGAGATCGAGTTCAGAGAGCCAGGACGATAAGAAGTCCTCTAAGAGACATAAGGGAGACAACTTCGATTCCTGTAAATAAATAATTTTTTTCTCCTACTCCATTTCTTTCTCCTACCTTCCCATCTTTTTTTTATAACGATAAAAACAACAATTAGTCCGCATTCATAAGTACGATCAGCCCAATTACCTATGTAACAAAGTATGTAGTTAGTACTTCGTAAGGTGAATAAAAACACGAAATATGCAAATATGAACATGCGTTTCTTGGAAATTCAGTTGTTTTGATAAAGCGTTTGGGAGTGCTTTATACAGTTACTAAAAAAAATTATGGCGATTGCTCTATTTTAAGAATCTCGTAATAAAGAATCTGTTTGAATTTTTTTACGGAAAAGTTTCCAAATTGTTGAAGTAAAGCAATTATTGAAAATATTGATGTACTTCTAAGGATAAGAAGCCGACTGAAGCCGACCCACTGAAATCACTTGTTTTACTTTGCGTGTAATATTACTCATAAACCTTTTATTGGTAAAAATCATTATGTAATAAGTTCTATCGTGGCACTGCAATGAACACAGTGAGCAGCATAACACCAGCAATATTAAGAAACATGCATTTGCCATTTGTTACACATTGTTTGCAAATAGATATTTATTCAATTTTCTTTATTTTCGCCAACTATCACATATTCATCGCGCCATAGTGAACAGCATCGAAAACAAAATTTTTTTTATTTAGAAACAATGATCGTTTTTCAATAAATATCGGTCGAAATATACCGAAATGTTGCTCTTTATTTGTCCTAATTCGCAAAATCCTCATATCAAACTACCTTAATTACTATGCGTTTACTGTGCAGCAATAATGCACAATCATACGACTGAATAACATTCCACTGTAAAAAAAAAAACATCAATGTCCAACAATCAATTTTAATTGATCATAATAGTTAAGGAAATAAATATTGTAAGATGTGACTGTATTAATGCGTAAGGATAACGATTACTCAATGGATCATTGACTTTCCATTGAAATTACTGGATTATATACATGGAGAATGTATTAAACAAAAGCAACAAGAATTCTGAGAAAGCATTTATTCGTTTAAATAATCATCTAATATTCATATCATCACATCATACACATATCTGTCTTTTGTACACGTATGTAAAAATATCCGCAATGTTCGGTAAACCGAACCTTAGCGGTGCTAACGAGGGAAACCTCTAAGGAAACCAACTCGGTATTGACGAGCCAGCAGTTCAATCAACGAGATATCAGTCGTCTTTAGGTAATAAACATTTTACTAGGAAGTTACCGTGTACAATGAGTACGCTGCGTACGGCGTTTTAAATTATCCTGGGGACAAAATGGGAAAAGATAGAGAAACGTGCTTTTAGGATAGGAATAAAGGAATAAGAGGACGAGTTAGAGGTGACCCGCTTCATAATCGCTTAAGCGTCCGTTTCTTTTCTTTTAACATTTTTTTCTTTTCAGCTGTTAATTTTTTGTCTCCAGCATGTTTCTTCGGCAACGGGCCACCAGCCATGTCTGAGGAAGCACAGCTTTGCAGACCAGCCTTGCTGCCCTTTCCAACTCCCTAAACGAATATTAATGATGTTAGGAAGATAATAATAAAAATTCGACTGATTTTATCTTACCTGAGCATGAATTTCTGTCATCATTTTCGCTCGTTCTGAATAATCATCGTACCTCTCCAAGAGGAGTTTACCAGCCTCTTCGTTCAATGCAGATTCCGCGTTTGGAACGATCAGTAGGCATTTCACAGTCTGAAAAATTTTCTTGTTAAGGGATTGACTACACACTTTAGTACTCATAACTAGTTACCAGTAGTATATGCTTAATGCCAAGATCAGATTTCCAGTCCTTCTTCAGAGTGTTCACACAAATTTCACCATTCTTTGCTACATTTGGATGGAAGATCTTTGTAAGGAAAAAGGCCTTTGGAGGTCCCTGTGGAAAGTCCTTTCCCAATGCTAACTTCACCCGAAAGAAACCTCCTGTGTACGGAGTTCCAGCTATAACCCAACATAAGTACACATATTAAGTGACTGGCAGAAATTATCCATAAAAAAAAAGTATAGGTAATATACAGAACCTTCCTCGAGAAGTGATAAAAACAATTTATAACTACTGATGAAATATTAAATTAGAAAGCAAGAAATCCATCCTACAGCTGCTAAAGCTCGCTTCTCCAGTTAACAGCAAACACTGACTACCGCAAGCAGCATAAAATACAAGAAATATTCTGAAACAACCTTGTCCTATTGAATTGGAATAAGATAGTTATACCAGGTCCTTCAATAACTGCTTGGATATCAGTGACGTCCTCGTCGTTGATGATTACACGAATTCCTTCGGGTGGCTGCTCCACAAGCTCGCTCATTTCCTTAGCGACCCTGCGTATGATTTGTGGCGACAAGTTCTCGACATTGGAGATCTGAATTTCAGAAAAGTTGTTAAAACTCACTGAACGAACGGCAGGGCTTCTCGCATGGCGAGGTAGGTGAAGTAAACAAGAAGGCCAATACATGGCACAGAATAAAATGTTTATTGTAAAACTCACGGAGCTGACAGCAGCCATCTTCGACGTCGGGCGGACCTTATTACACGGAATATCGGTAGAGAATATTTCTCGCTGGTAATTCCTTGTCGTCCAAGAAGAATAAGCTCAGGTCTCAAACACTCCTTCTTAACGTCAGAACATCAGCGCGGCATCGACCATGATGGCGATAACTGGCGTTTGAACGAAACACCAATAGGCGCTAGAGGACTAGGGCCATTTTGAACCCTTGGCTAATGGAAGCATGTGATAAGCAGCGGTTTAAATCGCAGACCAATCCGCATCGAAACGGTCGTCGCCTCCATGGCCAAGCTCAGCAGAAAGAACAAAAGTGCGAAGCGCGACGGTCTGAAAAATTCTACAACGAAAGACGTCAGTTCCATTGAATTTATTGAAACTCTTTGGATGACTTGAGCATATTCGGTATATTAATTAATTCTCAAGACTGCGTAGTTCACGATAACGAAATGCCGGAGACAGTGTCGAATGGCAAGGTACAGTTTATTTTATTTGCTGCGTATCGGTGTTTGTGTTATCTCCTCTTGTCATTAGGTTAGACCATTCTTCATAGCAACAATGAAAAGCTTCTGTTAAGCAATTACATTTTGTCTCTGCAGTTTTTATTAATGAATGGGATAGATTTCTCTTAAAAGCTTTTGGTTTCAAGTAGGTATACGCGGAGCATTTGATTGTGTTGGACATTTTGAAATTGTCTTTTATTATTTGTTTCAGGAAAAGCATACGAAGCAGTTGAAAAGAAGGATGGAGTGCTGGAGAGAAATTATTTTACCACTAAACTCAATTCTGTTGTGGGAGAGATCATGGCATCCTGGTTTAATATTAGGAATCACAACATCCGTCTTTATGTAATGATTAGTATTTATATATTTTGTAATAATAACTAGACCATTGAAATATTATTCTATAGCATATTTTGGAGGTATTAATATACTAATTTTGTTGTAATCAATTTGATAACGTTCCTATCTTTAGGCTTATATGGTTTTTGGAGCCAGCATTACTTACAATGATCTCTATCTGTCTTTTGATACTGGCTTTGGTGGACTATCTAGTGCCAATCCTATCGTCAGCATTCATTTCAACAAATAGCTGGACAGGACAAAAAGAGAAGAAGTTGGATGATATTTGCCAAAATCTTTCTGTGACCATACTCCAATTGCAAAATGTTTGGGGAAAGATATTGCAGGCTCGTAATAATCGCCCAAATTTGGTAGGCTCAATTACTATATTTTGTTCTAACGATTGACAATAACTAGTAAATTGTATAAAGATATGATATGATCTTATTTTATTCTATGAAAATATTACTTATATCACTCATAACATTAGACTTAACACTTTTCTTTCCAGTATTATGGATCTATAACATTGTGCCTGCTATTACTTGCCTGGATTGGAAATACCATAAACAACCTGCTTCTTATCTACGTGGCTGGTAAGAATTTTATAAATATATTAAAATGAGTGATCATTTAGTATAAAATTAACGTCATGTATTTTTCGCAGTAAATGCCATATTGCTTGCGCCTGGTCTGAGACATAAAGGCAGAGTGCAGAAGGCAATTCAATTTCTCTGCAACTACATGACCCACCGCAAGCAGTCTTAATCGTAATATTTGTCACGTTTAAAGTTTGCACTGCGCAACGGACACCTAATAAAATTCGTTTTTTGTCGCCATTTTCATATTCGATGTCTCTCTTTCGCGTGCGCTTTTTGCACTCACAATCGTTTATGTACTGACAAAATTACCAATGAGGTACCAAAACAGTTTAGCGGATTACCAAATACCAGTCTCTAAAGCGAATATTTACATATATATCTAGTTATTAGAAATACTGGTACTTATATTTTATACTCGTCTTATTAATACAATCACTCGGTGTTATTGTCGAATGCATGTCGCTTGCGTATTCGCTTCCTGAAAGTCACGTGACATTATGATTTCAATTATGATATCTGGAAACTATTTCATAGTAGCATAGCAAGAGTATCTTGTATTTTAAAAATTTCAGTAGTACAAAAAGAAATACACCGAGGATACCACTGATGAAAGAAGTTTTAATGCAAGAACTGACTTAGTGTGTAACTTGAAATCATAGTAATAAGGCGTACATTTCAATTTCGTGCTTCTCGTCAGTCCTACAAGAAAATTGTAGTTGTTACGCAAGCGTATAACATTAAAGTGAAGTTAGACTATTTTTAAAATTTAAAAATATATTCTACTCCTGTAGCATGACGTATAGAGTATTAATTTGAAATGTACTTAATTATATTCATCATGATAATTAACAGTCTTCAATTAATAATCTCTATGTTATTTGCTGATTAACAATAGTCAGTCGCGCAGCATTGTATTCAGTGTATTAATGGAATGTAAGAGATCACAAATAGTTATTTAGTTCTTTATAGATTCGTCAGAGAATGACAACAATCAATATAAAAAGTTGAAAGCTTTTGTTAAATACTTTCGGCTAATTAGAAATCAGACTGATTGAAAACAAATTTCATATTGTTTTTAGAAATCGCCGTGATTGCAGGCAATAAATAATGGTTCATTTTCTACTTAATAAATATTGGATACACCCTTTGATTGGTTTATTAATGATTTAATAATTAAGGTTTAGTGATTTTAAAATAACTTGTGATGACTTAGTGATCCGCGCGATATTTTATTGCAAATTTACTAATAAATCAGTGTATATCTCAGTGCTGTAAATTTCTGAATCTCATATTTATTGATCTGTGTATTTAAGTTACTTTTTACAAGGTTTTCCCTCTGTACCACCAATAGTAATAAACTATAAGGTAATCAAGAACAATCAATTGGAGTATGCATCATGGTCCCAGTTAAAAAAAAATTATTACAAAACATAATTATCTATACCCTTTAACTATGCATATAAATTATTATTTCTAATCGTCATCGGCTTCGCTGGAAACTGCAATCATGACTTGCTCATTAGAAAAACTTCTTAAATGACTTGAAAGATATATATCCTCCCCGTCGGAGCTGACTTCCGAGTCATACACGTATTCAATTTTCGTCTTATTGGACGTTACTGGTAACAGTGGTCTAAAAAAATATTTTAAAAACTTCAATAAATCATAAATATCGATTTTATACATTTTCCTTCGTAACAAAACTGACTCTCTGTTAATCATATCCGAAGATAATTTAACCTCAGAA
>JARQSV010000348.1:998027-1062371 GCA_030142285.1 Calameuta idolon | reverse complement strand
GAAAAGAACTGAATAAAATACTTTGAAATTCGGCCGACCATAAAGACACATCATTTTCATTTCTTTATAATGTTTTGATTTTTTCATTTCTATTTGCGTGAATATTTCTTCAAGTTCCTGATTACGCTTTAAAAGTTTTAACATAGTATCACGTTCACGATCGTTAAGCTTACTATCAATCTCTCTGTTCTAATAGAAAAGATAATATTTTATTGGGATTAATGACATATGCATTAATTTTTTTAATGGAAGATTATATGATACGAGATTAAAATATATAGATGCAAACCTTGAGTCCCTCCAGATACTCAATTTCTTTATCTTTTTTATAAATATTACTTTGAAGTTTATGAATGTTTACTTTGAAAAGTTGATTTTCTCGAAGCGTCCTTGTGAGTTGCCGCTTTAAGGATATAAAATCTGATGGCAAATCGTCCTGTAAAAATAAATTTGCTGTTTTTTTTAAAACTGGGATCTTCTAAAACTAATTATTATAATTGAATCAGAAACATACCTGGTTTTTCATGATTTGCGCTGACGTTTATACTGACGATTCTTTTGAAGCAGAAAAATAATGTTGGAATGAAGAATAATAGTATTCATTCATTTATAAAAAATGTGCATCAATTTGGATAACGACAAACAATTTTATGTAATTTGACAGATTTGTTTATGACAGTTATATTATTTTCAATTTTAAGTGATTATTATGCACATTGTCAATTCTATTTAGCGTACATCTGCATGCATACAAATTGCAAGAGGTGTTTACCATATGAGCATATCTTTAGGTAAATATGTAGTAGATTTAAGAACGACTAATTTTCGAGAGAATAACTTGGAATCTTGGAATTCCACTGATAAACACGTATATTTTGATCAGCTGCTGCGTGCTCTTTGTGTCTTGCAATTTGTTTACACTGACTGGTAGTTCCCAGCAACACATAATACAAAACTAGTTTACGATGAGTGGAAAGTGTAGAAAAATCTTCTGATGATAGATCGCTGGTATTATATGTCGAATTTTCGGTAAATTTCTAAACGTATTATATACCTTAGACTAAGGTTACGTTTAAAACCTATCAATCCTTATCTAATGCACATAATAAAGTTAGATAACTTCGAAACGATTAGATGGGCTTTTAGTCCATTATGAGATAAAAAAATTCCTCAATATTTGGTATTTTAGTAATCTTCTATTTTAACGAAGCAGACTGTATAAGTTATTTGTTTGTGGAAATTTGCATCACTTCTCCATAGCTTGCAGTTATACCTTTTGTAGTGAAGGTGCATTTTTTTTTGGCAAACTTACAGTTATGTCCTACTTACATTTATTTGTTCGGTAGGATATATACAGTAGTTGATTCTTTTAGTTCACCACTTTTCTTTTAACGTAACTTATAAAGGAACAATGTTCTACAATTTCTATGTGTAAATAATATATAATTCATGCAATTTCTTGGATGGGTAAGATAAGTTTAAACAATAATTGGTAAGCATGATTTGTTGTTTATTGAATAACATTATCGTGTTATGCAAGAATGAGAATTAGAAAACATATAGTTACATGTTGCATATGTATCATCGTATAAACAGTGCATCAAACAAAAATTTGAAGCTATATGTAGTGTTGTGCTTATTTTATAACAGTATATATAATATGCAGTAAAAACGTTATTTGAAGTTATAAGAAGTGTGTTTCTTTAGATATCATCATTCACAGAGCAAATAGAAAATGGCTGTGAAGAGTGTAATAGATTGGACGGTCGATGATGTCCGGGAATGGTTAAGAGAAACTGGTAATGGCCAGTTTACATATCTCTTCCGTGACATACATGCAATTGATGGAAAAGTTCTTCTTACTATGAGAGAAGAAGACTTGAGGTCTGATTCTGTGAATATACGAAAAATTGGAGATTTGAAGAGACTTGCTATTAGTATTAAACAATTGCAAAGGGAAAATGTTGCTGCCTTATATGAACTGGGATACATCGATCTTCTTCCATCAACTAATTTTTATGCTCATCAACGGCACGAAGTTAGTGCAATACATAATCGTAGCATGCAGAATCCTTATGGTGGAAGAAAATTGAATGGTGTTTGTGTGGGACCGCAGATTCCAAGCAGCGGTGGTACGGTTAATAACGAGGGTTCAGTGGAGCATGAGTTTTACTCCACATCAGTTTCTGAAGATGGACATGCTTCGCACCTTCCTCCAGAAATATGGAAAGGATTCATCAGTTTAGCATATCTATTCGTCGTTACTTGGATCACTGCTTTTGTCATGGTTATCGTACACGACCGAGTTCCGGATATGAAGAAGTATCCCCCATTGCCTGACATTTTTCTTGACAATGTACCACACATTCCCTGGGCCTTCGATATGTGTGAGGTCACTGGTACTATTCTCTTCGCTATATGGCTTACTGTACTCATATTCCACAAGTATAGGTAAGTGGCCAATTAATGCTTTTTAGACAGTAAACTGCTCGAATAAATGACAGTGAATAAATTATAATTTTGGTTTTACAGATTCATATTGTTACGTCGGTTCTTTGCGCTATCCGGTACAGTTTTCTTACTACGCTGTGTAACAATGCTCATCACGTCGTTATCAGTGCCAGGTGCCCACCTTCAGTGTCAACCTCGAAACGTTCCAGCGGAAGAATGGTCGTCAGGGTACCAATCTATTTGTTTTTAATTACCGATCAGAAACTTCAGTAATCCAAGGTTAATGTTTATGACATCTGAAAACAATATTCGAATAATTTCAGTACAGCTTACAAGGAATTGTACAATAAAATTGCGATGGCTTATGTTATATGGAGAGGAGCTGGTATGTCCATTCAAGGCGTGCGAACATGTGGCGATTACATGTTCAGTGGTCACACTGTGGCCCTTACCATGCTCAACTTCTTTATTACGGAGTGTAAGCGACCACCATTTCCTGCCTAAAATCTAATTTTTGCTTTAGATTTTAAGTAGGTAAACTAATCGAAATTATTATTGTGAATTAAAATTATACAGATACCTCAAGACAGCTGTACTTCCTTCACACATTCACTTGGATGCTGAACATGTTCGGTATATTCTTCATTTTGGCTGCTCACGAGCATTACTCGATTGATGTATTTGTGGCTTTCTACATCACGTCCAGGCTGTTTCTCTATTATCACACCTTGGCAAACAATCAAGCCTTAATGCAGCGGGATTCGAACAGAACAAGGATTTGGTTTCCACTATTCAGTTTCTTCGAATCTTCGGTTGACGGAATTGTACCAAACGAATACGAGTCACCTTCTTCCATCATATTCAACTTAATTTGCACCTGCAAGGACACCTGGAATTACGTGCGGAGCTGCAATTGTTTCCAAAAGACTCAACGCAACCACAATAGCGACGCCAATTGCACAAAGAAGAAACTTTAACCTTGTGCTTTCGTTATTCCAGGGGCTTCCCATAGGCAACATCTTTCAGCCTCTTTTTTATAGGCATGTAGAAACACGCAAAGAAAGTTTCTACTGCAATTATCATTTTAAGATCCTTCCTATCTGTCCAATATGACTTTTGTATTTGGAGACGCATTTTATTGGGAAGTTTTTTTTTTTTTAGAAATTTGTACATTGTATGATTAATGGATTTCAAGCTGTACAAAGCCAAAAAAATTGAAATTAATGCGAAAGCAGACTTGAAAGTCTCATGTAAAAAGTTCTAGCTAGAAAATGGAATATGAACAAGTCAGGAATGCCCCTGGACGGTGCTTCAGCTCGTCAACTATATTTATATCTAGTGCAGATATTGAAAATCTGAGAGAAACCTTAGAATTTTGTAAAAACATTACCTACATAATGTATATGGAACAAAATGGTGTCATGCGAATGCAACACTAATGTAATTATTTATTACGTACGGTTAAAGACAAACTTTTACATAAGATCGCACAATGGAGACTATTTTGCCAAAGGCGCGAGATATACATGTGTAAATAGCGAAGAATGATATCTCGTGTTTATTTCAACGTTTTTGTCAATACATAAATTATTTTGCACATATCATGTATATATATATTTCTATGCATATATATATGTCCCACATAAAATTCTCCCCCATCGATGACCACCGGTAACGTACAAATGATCGATTGAAAGTAATAGAAAAACCATGGATACAGCGACGGCGATTCGCACTGTTTATATTGTTAAAAATTTTCAAAAAAAAATCGACATTCGCATCGCGCTCGTGCTTTTGAGAAATTGGAGAATTTTCAGGTGAGATAATCCAAGGGGTACTTATCGACTTGACTTAATTATGCGTTCTCTGCGAGATGTATTTCGTACTCTTTCCTTACAGCCTTTCGAAGAAAACGTCACAAAAAAAGATTCCGAAAGAAGTCAAATTGCCCAACGCAATTTGAAATTGACTCGTCCTTCGTCCAAGATCTGCGAAGCCTCTAGAAACGTTTGGTTGAAGAGAATTTTGAAGGAACCAGGCGAAGGACGGTGTCGTATCGAAGGTAAAAGAATGAAGGTAAAATTAATTAATAAAGAATGGTCAAGGATTTTCATCCGTTAAGCAGCAGTAATCATATCCGTATTATTTCTTGAATGCTCATTGATTTTTGCAGAAGCGTTGGCCGTGTACATTCAATCAATCACGATCGCCAAGAAATTCGCCAAGAAGATCGCCACTATCAAGAGCAAACGAAGCTACACTTACCAGAAGTAAAAGTTTCCACGATTCGAGAAAAAAACGTTTGCTGAGGAGCAATGCAAAATCACAATGCAGGAGTGGTGAAAATGGCGAGAGAAAGGATGTAAGGAAAGAAGTGTTCGGCTCCCTGGAATCTCTATTCGACGTAAAGAAACCCATAAATTTACCGGATCTACAATTACTACGTGGGAGGTACTACGGTGAAGGTGATACACCGAACTCCAGTCCAGATTCGCGAAGTCCCGGAAGTCCACGATCCCTGGTACCGTCGCTATTTCCGTTTTTTGAGGCAGAGACGAACCAAGAAGTTAACGCACATTTACAAGTAATTAAATATAAAAGAAATACAATACTTTTGTTCTATATAAAATTGATTTATTTAGTCTGAAAACTTGAGTGATCCTGATCCAAAGGAGTATGCTAGAGAGATAAATCAATTAGGAGAAATAGTAGAAGAGATTTCAGCGCAAGAATCTCCTGAGTTATCCAATAAAATGGATGCCGCCGAGGAGGAGGAGAATGTACAACAGGAAAGCGAAATAATAAAAGTAGCTGAAGATGCAGAGGAAGAAGATGCGAATGATGCTGATGAAACTGCAGAGGAAGAAGATACTCTTACTCCTACGCAGGAAATTGATAAAGAGCCAGATGCAGCGACTAATGGACATAAAGGAAAGGGAGACGATGAAGAACAAGGACCACCTCCTTATCCGATACCACCTGGTCTAGGCGAGGGTAGGGTCAAGTTCATTTTTTTTGTTTCAGTATGTGATAAGTATTAGAATTTATTTTTGAAGGTATTCCTGTGAAATCTGGGGGACGGCAAGATTCTATAATGAGTGCTATACCACTGACGGATGCTGCAGTTATGGAGGAGATGAAAGAGGCTGATGAGAGATGCACTGTGATTGCAGCAGAAATTGAAGAACTTAAAAAAGAATTAAATGAACTCACTAATGTTAGATTTCTTTATTTCAATCATAGTTTAATAATGGTTTTATAAATTTCTATTATTTTTTCTTGCTGCAGAAAGAAGACCTTACACAAGAAGATACGTTGAAGATTAAAGAAAAACAAGAAAGTATAATGGCAAAACTTGGAGAATTTGAAAAAATAACACGCAAATTACAGCGTTTATTAGGCCTGGCTGATCCATCTAGTCAAACGTTCGCTAAAATGTTTGAAATGCATCCTTATCCGTTTGGGAAATCAGGCACTGTACGTTGAGTCTGCTAAAAATAAGTTCTATTGGCGAAAAACTTCGCAATTCTTATATATAATTTAAGGGCATGGAAAGTATTCCCGAAGGAAAAGAGAAATTAAGCGAAGAAGAGAAGAAAAAAGCTAAGAAAACAGAAGATGAAAAGAAAAAGATAGAAGAAGAGAGCGAGTATAGTTTTGACATTCCTCAAATGGAATATCCAGAAGATAAGTAAGTTTTTTAATTTCAATCCATCGCACCACCATTTGTACTGTTTCGGTGTTATTTCTTTTTCTTAATTCAATAGACTTCCAAGAGTAATAGTGTGCGGTTACACGGAGGATAAAATTCCAAAAATCGTAGTAGGTGATAGTGAGAAAACAGGAAAGAAACGTTGTTTCCAAAATCTCACAGGAAAATTGAACGAGTCTTTAAACATGCAGGAAAAGCTAGTAAAGGAAAATGCCCAATTGGAGGGTGGCAAGTAAGTCTCAGCCTATTAAGAGTTTGAGGGTTATCTAAAAATTACTGTTAATTGTTATACAAAAAAAAAAAGACAATTGAACTTTAACTTAAGAAATCGAAGAGCGATCGGTCTCCCCGGAGATTGAGGCTGTTTTGTAAATGGAGACCGTTCAATTCGCGACAGGTAAAAAAAATTCGACATAAAATTCGAAGCATTTGAAACATCTTACAAGAATTCCTAGTACGACATATCGTAACATTCCTAATTGAACTGCGTACTGGAATTATATCGATTATACTCGAATCTCAAGATCGCTTTGCAGATACAAATTGGAGGAGGCTTTACTGGAGAAGGACAACGCGGTTGACAGTCTTCAAAGGAAGGTATGCGGCTTGCAGGCGGAAATGCGAATAGTTGTAAAGGAAAACACAGAATTGAGTCGACAAATAGCATCTTTAAATGAACGAGTAACAACGTCAGCCTGTTATACCATTTGTGACGAAGCATCCCCTCCCAGTTTAAAGGCACCACCTTCTCCAATAACGCTTGCAACAGTTAACCATAGCAAATCGTTTTCCCAGGAAGACAATTCCTGCCTGTGCAAGTGTTGTCTTCAGGAACAGATAGGAGACGGCAAAATATCCCAGCCACCGACCATATGCGGTATGAATAATAGAAATTAGGTTAATATCAATCTTAAAAATTATATTTAATATAATTTAATAATTAAAGTGGATCCAGATTCATTGAAATCTTACACAGTTTGCGGTAAGTCCTCGTACTGCTGTCACAACTGCTCTGATGAGAAGTTCTAAAATTTTATCTTCAGGATCACCTAGACTGTCAGGCGGTGCTTGTCGTCGTGAAAGTTACCAAGACATTTCTCAAAGAGAATCGGACATGTGTTGTAGAAGTCCTGCAGCTTCTAAAGCATCAGCGGGACCCCCGGCTCGAGGAGCATGTCCTGCGGAGCTAGAGAATAAGCTAACGCTCTATGGGAACAACACGAAACAACTAGTACGTAAAATATATCTCCATTGCGATTGTGGGTCCTTCATGAAAGTCTTTTCAGGAACAGCAACTCGGTAGTATGGAAACGGAAGTACGCAACATGCAAAAGGAGTTGGCGAATGTACAAAGAGAGAGGCAACAGCTCGAACAGCAGAGAAAACTATTAAAATGCACAGGTCCTTGTGCACCTTGCTCCTGTTGTCCTCCAGCTCCATCTTCCTCTACCTCAGTACAACCGCAATTAGTACCCTGCACTGCAAGTGCAAATCCTCTTCAGGGATCATCTCCTCCTAAGGTTGCAGCCATGTCTCTCGCCAAGGTACCCCAACAATTTCTCGATGGCAATGATTATAATTTGATCAAGCGTCACGTGAATCGATCAAACCGTTATGATGAGATGATCGATTGTTATCGTTATCATAATTGTCACGATAATACTCGTTAACAAGGATTTTCGTCGTGGGGTGTAAAAAGACAACTGGTACATCGTAGATTAGACTTCATCTTGCGTGAAGTCACCATCTTTCAGACTTCCTGTCGTTATCAGCACAGTAACTTTGTATGAAATAAACATATTCTTACAGAAAAAGATCGCACTTTTCTCTGGCTTGATAATATCAGCATGGCTGCCCTGTGTCAATGCCACATTATTCTGTACGTAATATAATCGCGCGTGCCCCAATGGTACGAATCTAAGATATGATTATTTCATATGAAATTCTGCGTTGAGTTTAAACTTTGCATGTTCAATTGTCAATTGCATCTCAAGTATTATGTACAGTATAGTGTAAGCATATGCTATAGCAGGCTTTGTAATTAATAATAAGGTATATACGTACGATCGTTTGATCGCACGCAGATGAAGCCTCCACAAGCTGTTCCCTCTTGCTCTGGTCCATGCACGAATGCACCCATGGTAATTATATGTGTACATAGTAATGGTTTGTATACTTACTAATTGTATAAGTAATAATGTATACTGTGAATCTATAATAAGGGTGGCAGTACCTGCCCTCAGCAGCAGCTGCGTGATCTTCGTGAACAGTATGCACGTCTTCAGGACGATTACAAGAGCAAGCTTTGCGAAGTATCATGCTTGAGAGCGGATGCTGAGAAGATGAAAAAGGAGACAAGAGAAGCTAAGGAGGAGAAGCAAAAGGCTGAGAATAAAGTGATAGATTTACAGGAACGATTAAAGATCGTTGAAGATGAGAAAAATAAATTGACTGGTAATTATACACCGTCTCTAATCTTTATATTGTGATACGTTATATCATCTTGGATGACAGGAAGCAAGGAGCAGCTAGTGGAACAGGAACAGGCCTTACTCGTGACCAAACAGCGCTTTCGAGAAGCTCAGGACGAACTGGAGGAATTGCGTTCCGTTATCCAGGATCAGGCTAGTCAGCTGGAGGATTATAGGAATAAATATCTGCAAGCGCAGGAACAAGTGGAGGAGCAAAGACGACAGCTGGAGCTTATGGAGATGGATAACGCGCGTATGAATGAGAATGTTACCCTCGAAATTGGTCGAGTGAAGAACCAGTTCCAGGAGAAGCTAGCTGAGCTTGCTCCACTGCCTGATATGTTGAAGCAGACTCAGATGAAGCTCCAGGAAGCACAGCAGATGCGTTTACTCGCGGAAAGGAATTGCGATGATCTTTCAAGGGAATTATTAAACTCTAAGGAGAAGCTTCAGGCTCTACAAAATCAAATGGACATCTTGGTTAAGGAAAATCAGAATCTTCAGGTTTGTCCTAACTTCATTATATTCTTTATGGTGATTATAACGTACGTTTTATTGTATTAGGATGAGCGAGGTCAATCTAATGGTCGATGGGAAGACCTAGAGAAGAACAACAGCGACCTCAGGAATGAAAATGAAAGATTGAAAAACTCCATATCACGGTTCGAAGAGCATATTGCAGCAATGCAAAAACGTATAGACGAGAAAATGCACGAGGTCACCCAATTGACATCAATGCTGGAACAAGTAAGGGAAGATTCAGCAAGACAGGTCGCTCGAACCAAGGAAAGGTGTGAAACAGTGAGAAGGACTATGCAAGGTCAAATTGCTGAAATGGAAAGACAACTTGCACAATGTAGAGCAACCGCTAGGACAGCACAGAAAGACAGAGATGAGGTTGGTCATCTTTGCTTTTAATTATTATTAAGGGACTAATGATAATTTTTGTACTTGCATAGATTCGACAGAAGATGCAGGGTCAAATAAATAACCTGAATGAGGCATTCGAACAGGCGCAGGGACGGATCAGATTATTACAGGGTCACGTAAATTACTTGAAGAATTCTTACAGCAATATTTTCAACGGCCAAGGTCAGGGCGAATCTCCAACCTCGATGGTAACTGGAGATCCTCCTAGTTCAGGACAAGGATACGACTCCTGTGACTGTAATTATTAGCATCAAACTACTATAATCAATCAATTATGGGTTTCAATACGTGGAATCGAAATTCCAGTAAGCCGAACGAAAATTGATTCACGATTGGTCCGTTACTGTTATATGTATGGAGTTCCAATGGCGACTGTCCGTGTATCACAAATGGTGTGCATTGTAATTTTAAAAATCTCCAATTTTCGGTTTATACGGTCTACGTGTCTCTGTCAATTGTAGTTTCGCGTTTTGATTGACAAAAAATTATATAGAAATATAAAATAATAATTACGACATACATCAATGCAAAATTACACAGGGACACATCATGTAATGCGAGGAGTGGAATACGGTATAAGTTTATATTACAGCCACATGTGTACTATATTTAATAAATCTACTATGTATTTCATAATTATATTTGCTGCGTTCACTTTTTCTGCATATTTTAATGGAATGTTCCTATTCCCAGGTTATTAAAATGAAAAGATAGCTCACGAGCGTAGATAAAGCTTTTAAAGTAGCGTGTAATCGCAAACAACGAGAACTAGCTTTCTGCGTTAGGGTTGCAGGTACGCAAGTTTGGTGTAACGATTTGGACTCAATTCAATTAGTACAACTTCAATTAGTACAAAAAGATTAAACACATCAGAATGAAAATCATTCTAACTTGCATCGCACAGAATATATTGAAAGAAAAGAATCACCACAGTAAAAAAAAATGAAAATAGGATTTAACTTTACAAGGAGTACCTAAAGAGAACACGAGGTGTTCTAGATCAAATAGATTAACTCGTTTTTGTGAGCATGATCGTCATAAGGATACTCGTCGAAAATCTAAATTAAACCAGATCACTATGTACAAGAGCAGAAAATCCGAGAGTTGCTTAGATTAGAGTCAGTCCTTTCAATTGAAGTCTGTTGAATATAGCACGTTGAGCATGTCCAGCACAGCATCCGAGCGTGAGCGCAGTCTTTCCATTTCAACTCTGAAGCATTCCAGTTGACTTTCAATTTCAACAGTCATTTCTACGCGACGATTACACGATTGACAATGTCTGCACAATAAAATATAAAAATATAATGTCTGAATGTTATAAAGGAAAGTGATAACATAAAGATAACTTACCTGTTACTCGTAGAACCGTTAATCTTTTGTTGAGGTTGTTTCATCTCGAAGGACATAGATTGTGGAGGTGTACAGGGTGTAATTCGAATCTGCGGATTGTGAGATTCCCTTTGATGACAATTCGTCTTGTTATTGTTACTAGTACTCGGACTACGACAGTCACCACATCCTTTAAAGAAGTCCATGAGTATACCCCTTACACGTTTTCCACTGAGTCTTCGACGTCTTGACTACAAGGGAAGAGTTAAGGATTTATAACCTGTTCGATGGATGAAATAATTGTGAAAAAAATGCAACGTTACCTCAGGAGTTTCACTTGACCGTTTAGAAAGTAAAGGAGCCTCCTCGTTATCGTTTCCTGAATTAGGACTATGAAAAGAACTTTCATTACTTCCATGGCAGTTATATTGACAAGGATTTTCTACCGATCTACAGTGATCTGTGTTTTCATGTGAATTACACTGCTTCGCACCATGTTGGCAGTCTTTTTCCTCTCCACTGCAAATCACACCCCTGCGACAAGTTGTATGATGCTTACAAGTACTTTCATTTATAGGATCTGGCAAATGATTTTTTATTGAACACGAATGCTTCCAATGATGACTATTATTGTGGTCGTTTGAAGACGAGCATCTATGTTCCTCTTGAACGTTACAAGAATGCCTTCTACAGGTATGACGATCATTATCCAATCTCTCCCGCGTATGCATAAAACCAGTATCCGGATTCAAACATTCTGGTAAATGAGAACAATGTGAATGATTATTTCTGGACGTAGATACCCGTTTGTTATTAGACCAAGGTAGTCGATTTTCAAAATTATTATCTTCACAATTACTCGTGGCTTCATTTGCACCAGTGGAGCAGTTAGTGCGACATCGTTCTTCCCCATCAATAAGAATCGAAGGTGATCGTGTATTCCTGGAACAACTAGGTTCTCCAAACCTTGCAGGCACCTTAGGTTTTTTAGTGGCGCAATGTGCTAAATGACTGCGGTTTAGCAAATGAGGGCGTGAAACTTTTTGAGAACAAGTACACTGTTTGGTATCATTTGATTTTTTTGAGACATCAACCTCTTCTTCTTCGTTCTTTTCTTCCTCCTCGCTATCCTGCAGAGAATCCTGACTAACTTCTTTTCCCCAAATATTTATCGTTCCATTTATTTCTGACATTCGAACCTCTACATTTCCTAATAAATAAGGACCACATTCACGTACAAATCCTTTGGCATTTCCAGCCTTGTCATTTTCCTCTGCCTGTATCAAGAAACTTCTATCTTTACTATTTTCATCTTCCTGATACATGATACACTTCACACCATTCTCGCTCCCATCATCTTCATCGTCATCATTATTCTTACTCGATTTTTCAGTATTCTCCGCGGTTTCTTGAGAAGGTTCAGAGTTTTCCGTACCATTAGTACGTTCTGGTGCTGTACCCAAATTAGTCCTGCCGTTGGAATTCTGATGATCTACAGGCCGTTTGAACTCACCATCCATTTCAGAAACTGAGCTGAGACTTCTTCTAGACTCGCTTGCAGTGTACGGTATCTTGAAAGGCTGAACAACAGCAGAAGTTCCTAGCATCTCCGTGGCTTTTCTCTTTTTCGATTTAGAAGAAGGATGGGGCGTTGAAGACGCGTACGTGGCCTGTGCTAAACCGGAAGTGTTTTTTGACGTATCTCTAAGAACGTCGTGCACGTCATTTCTAAGATTATTTGCTAACGGACTGTCCGGTTTAAATTTTCTTTGTGTGATTGACGACAATGTCTGGAGGATCCTCGAGGATGTAATGAAAGCACGCGACAAAGGGCGCACAGTTTTTCTTGGAGTTCTTTCGATTGCAACAGAACTTTCATCCGAAGTAAGAATGCCTGTTAAACTAGGTGGCCTTAATGAAATAGCTGGACTGTGACTGTAATCCGCCCAGGGATCATTCGAACTCACAGTAGAACCTATACTACTGGTCGACAATTTAACACCCAAATGTCTGGTTTCGCTAGTTTCCGAATTCGATATTGGATTCACTAAAATATCAGTTTGTACAGCTACAGCTTTTGTCTCAGGACGTTCATTTTCCTTCTGGTACATCAATACAACTTTTTTGAATTCCTCTAATTGTCGTGTGAGCTCGTACTTCTCAGCAAGCGTCTTTTCATACATATCTTGCATCTCGTTAAACTGGTTAGACTTTTGTCTGAGCTGTGCTTGAAGCATCGAGATATTTGAATTCTCTTGATCTATAAGGTCAGCTGATCGCTCCTCTTTTTCAGCAAAATTTGAATCGTTCTGAATCTCCTTAATTTCTGGTGTATTCATATGGATGCTCTTGACGCATTCTATTTTAAGAGCACATGGCTCATCATCATCGTTTACGATTTCTTGCTCCTCCATGTTGTTCTCACTGTATACTGATTCAACATATTCCTCAGATTCCACCAGTTCCATATTCATTTGTGGTTTTTCATCAGGATTTGCTGCACTCATATATTCCTCATAAGTCAAAGTACGCAGATTAAACAGTGCTGGTACATCAGCTTGACCATTGAAGAAACAAGCAACGTTTTGCTCATTAAGGATAACTCCATTTTCCATATGCAGATTATGGGAATTGTTTTCCACGGTTCCATTACGCTTTTCCGTTTTTGCTTCACAATTTATTAGGTTCTTTTGATTTTCCATGGGCTCGTGATCCATATCCACCACATCTGCATCATCAATATTTTTCTTATTCATAGATTTTACATTGGGAATCTCTTCTCCATTTTCTGTTATCTGGTTATGATTGTACATTGTATTGCCTTTTAACTCTTCTCTTTTTAAATCTTTTATAACTCGCTCTGCATAATCCTTAATATTGACATTCACTGTATTCTGATTATCAATAGGTTTATGAACGGTACCTGAAAGAAAAAAATAATTATTTTTATATTATTTTCATCGTATTTCGTGTTGTCCTCATTACCTTCAATATTCGGCAAAGGATTATTGTTCTGATTCTTTCTTTCCAAACGTCTCTCCTGTGATTGCCGGTTCTGTTCTTTGATTCCTCTAATATATAGTTTCACTTTACTTTCTACGTTACGATATTTCATACGTCCTGGAACAGAACGTCTACGTTCTTCATTTATAGAGTGGAGCACAGGATTGCGTAGAAAACTTGATTCATCCTCTATCAGTGCATCCATACTATGTCTCTTTCTATGAAATCTCTCTTCTAATCGCTCATTCATGACAGATATGTCCTGAAGAGAGCAACTTCTTCCTATTTGATGGCTTCCTATGCCATTATTACATGTTAACATCATATCGTCACAGGATCTTTTGTAAGAATCAAGTTCTAAGTCCCCATCGGTATCTTCCTCGTCCTCCTCCTCTTCTTCTTCAATGTCATCCTCCAAATCTACCTCTTCCATATCTGCTACAAAGGACGAAGCATAAATATACAAAACAGACAATCAACCCATTGGTTTCGTGCACAGATACTTACCATCGGAATCATCATAGTCTTCTTCACGATCATCCTCTTCGTCACTTGGTGGATGATCGCTTTCTTCTCCAGAAGATATTACGCAGACACTATGCTCACCCTGTTCATCACTGTGACAAGAATTACTGCTTCGATTATCTGCTCTAGATTCAGATTCCTGTTGACCACCATCGGTAGAACTGGAACTTGGTTGTCTAGTTGGAGTAGATACGGTGACAAAAGTCGGCATCTCCTCGTCTTCTAACATCGCCATTGTCGTCTCATTCCCAGGTTGATTCTCATGCTGATTTTCAGTCACCTCATTATCCGGTTGTGGTACGATTACCGCGTTACGCCCAGGTTGTTCCTCCTCTCTTTCGGTATCCTCACTGACAGCATCGTTCGGATCAGACATCTTCTCCACTAGGACGTAACAAATGAATAATGCCCGATAACCAGTTATCCGAAACTATTTATTCGGTATTCGTTTCCCTATGAACTGATCGGCTAATGCACTGTTTCACATTATTCGTTCCACTGTCGGCCATAATGGCGGTTCGTTACCAACGAGAATTCTTTTTTATATATATTTTCAAAGTTCTGAAGGTATTCTTGAAAATTTAACAATTTCCTCAGACTCATTATTCAAAAAATAATCCCATTGGAGTCTCGATTGAGAGCTTTCAAGTCCTTTTCATTTTACTGGAATAAACACAGCCCGCCTTTTCCTCTTGTTTGTATCGCACCAGTATAATGCAATAACCATGTACAGTTACCTACACGGCCGATTTTCGCGTAGAAACAAGGTTGGTACTCCGATCAAAGGGTAGAAACGGTAGGAACCACGGTATCGAAACGTATAAGCGCTACCACCAAAAACGTTGTCTTCTTTCAAGATGCTAGTAGAATACATGCGCAGCTTTCGCTTATTGGGTTGTGAAAAAGCGTTTGTTGTAGAGAAAGAATAATACGAGGATTAATTTTCATTCCAACGAGAATCCGGTGAAACGACCGCTTTGGATTCAATATGGATGACTCGAGGAATTCTGCGATTCGTGACGCTTCCCTGTACAGTAAGAGCCAAGAGAACGAACAGACTCTGTATGCGATTGTCAATATCATTTATTCTACAGATAAATAGAGATTTTATCAGTATATCAGAGTCGGTAAACGGTAGTTCTGAACGAGAAATATTATAAAGTGTAGCATGTCTTCAGGCGATGATGGATTACACGTAACAGTTGAATTCGGGTAAAAATCTAACGTTTCCTAACCTCTCAAACAACTTTAGACAAGGTTCAACCGTTTTGTATATTCTAGAGGGGGTGCCGAGTTGTTGTTCGATAAACAGAAGAGGCACATGGTGAATTTACCTGCTGATCGAGAATGTAAGTGCGATTTTTACGTCTCACGAATTTTTAATACGCCATTCGAATTCTTCGTAGGGACGTTGAAGTTGCTCCTCTTCTGGATCAGGGACAATCTCCTAAAGGAACGGCCAGAACTCTTTTTACAAGGGGACACGGTGTAAGTTATCTCTTGGAAAACTATTTTTCAGAATATTTTGTAAATGCGCGCGTTAAAGTAATACATCAATCGGCGGAAACGTGTGAGAAAACTTATATCGCGTGTGAACCATAGACATAAAATATAGACTGCGTGATTTCTAAACTACCTGTAAAAAATGTCTGCCCTGGAGTGAGAGAGATACAGCGAAAAGTACCCCACTCTCTGTCCCTTTCTAAGAATCCTATTGGTAGATGGTACCTAAACCAGGATCGTATGACTGCTGAAAGTCTCCCTCGAAATTGCTTAATGTTGACTGGTACTTTTAGTCGTCTTTCAAGTATGTTTATTTGTAAAGATGTGATGCTAATGTTAATTTTTAATGATGTAAATTAAATGCACATAGTTTGTTTCCTATTCGGTGCAATTTTATGAAAAATTATATACCCTATTCTCAAATGAGCATGGCATTGAATAATAAGATGCTGTACTCGATAAAAAGAGATGGATAGAAGGATACTTTAGTATCTGTCTCTTTCTTCTATGCTGACAAATTCTCCGACGGTACGCGCAAGTCCATACTATATCTCAATGTGTGAACGCGCGCAAACAGTATGCAACACTTGAAAAATTGTCGTGCGAGGAAATTTTCCATGGCGGGTAGATAGTTCTCGAATAAACTCACAGATGGCAGCACGAACAAGTTCCCAGTTAACGACGCCGCGTTTACAAGTGGTCAATCTATTTCGTATATTTAACTCGATAGACGGGGAAATCATCGGTGATACAAAGCCGTTTGTAGATAAAAGTGATATTAAGGAAGCTCTTAAAATTAATGAAGATCCCACTTAATCTTCCACATGCTTTTGTATTTACAGACGACCCGGTATTCTGGTCCTGGTAAACGACGCCGACTGGGAACTGCTGGTAAGAATTGTGTGCCCAAATGTACTATTCGTTAGCTTGCACTTGTTACGCGGCAGAAGGAGGTTCGCGGGTGGGTACGTTGTTAAGAAAAGAGAAGTTTAAGCACAGTCGTGGAATACAGGTGCGAGTGACGTCTGAGTAATGTCCGTTGCCGAAATGGCGGCTTGGGTTTTTTTTTTGCTAAGGCGGTTACGCGACCCTCTCTTTTCTTCTCTTCCTTTTCTTCCTCCTTTCTCATTCTACATCTTCTTCGCTGCTCGAGGAGTTGGAGAGTTGAGAAGGAATGAAAAAAATGCTGGAGATGGTGAAAGGGCGCAAATGACCTCAGTTTGCCACTCCCACCAGAAAATTATCATTTTAAATTTGTAAATGTACAAGCCGGAGCCGCTATTAGGATATGGGCTCTGAAGCGTCGAGCGACGGAGTGAGAGCCAGACAGGGGAAAGATGATGGCTTCAGCCATTATTATGATAATACCCACGTTTCGTGAAGGCTCTCTTGCATGCCTCACCCTTCTCTCACTTTCTTCCCTTACTTGGCCCTCCCGCTTCACAACTCCTCTTCTTAGCCTCCCCTTTATGCCAGTTTCGCGGCTTCCTACCCTCTACCACCTCATACCCCCATTGGCTCGTAAATTAAAAGGAAGGGCAACGCTCGCAGTCGGCCCCATTTTCGACTACATTATACCACCCGTGATTCGACTTGACGCGTAATTGATTCTCGAATAAGACTCACGTATTCGCATGTTTCAGGGACAAGGCGAGTACAGGCTGCAAAAGGGGGACACGATTCTTTTCATCTCTACTCTGCACGGAGGCTAATTTAATTGGAATGTGCTCCAGGTACAAACTGTACCTAACAATAGAAAATAAGACTATTCTCTAATTCCTTTGAAACATCAACTTGTCATTTCACTTAGATTATATTCCACCTCATGTTTCTCTTTAGCTGTGGTTAGTTTATGCATTTGAAGAAGCATTTTTAGTATTATATGTTAAGGTCGAAGATCATGTAAGGAAGGACAAACATCGACCTTCTTGGGATATGCGAAAATAAGTATAATGGATATTTGGTGAGAGAATAAAATGTTCACCCGTACGACGTACGTCTGGGATAAGTTCTATGTAATAGCTATAATATAACGGGTGACACTTTGGCCAGAATCCAAAAGTCTTCCGTGTTATTGCTTTAGCCTCTTCTTCGGTGGCGAACCCTTCTACCGTCACCACCACCATCACCGACACCAATACCACCGACCAACGAACCAACCAAGAGCATCCCCTTAGCCTTTTCACTGATACTCTCAACCTCCTCTCTCTCTCTCTCTCTCTTTCTCCTCTTTCCTACTCTTCATCCCGTAGAGCGTTACTTAGTTCTTACGACTCGGGCATGTACAGCTTTACATATATTACGTTACAATTAACATCATGAGCCGAAAGTTTCGCACTTTTGCGCGAAACTGCTCTTGGTACTTTATTGCCGAAAACTTGGCTCGTTAATTATTGCAGGAAGAATTCATTTCCCAGCCGAATGTAAATCGAGCAGAGTGTTCCGAGGGAAAGGGATGTACCACCAGTACTCTTCGAATGCTTTCCTGTTCCTGGCATTTATTCTTTGTGGGTGTTCGCAGGGTCCAAAGAGCATTACGTTACTGTCGATATATCGGTCGCCATCTTTGGTCACAGCCGATCGGTCCTGGTTTCCAGGAGAATAATTTCGAAGGAACAATGGCCCCAATTAATCATAGAGGGAGTCGCGCGAAAAATCGATGAAAAGAGTCTAACGAGCGTCCGTGGGAGCGAGCAGAAGGACGAGGAGCAGCAGTAGGTGGAAAAGAGGGTGCAGGAGTAGGTTGGTAGGTAGGTCGGTGGAAGAGGAAGAGTATGTGCCAGTGCTGTGTGAGCTAGCATACTTCTACATAGCCAGGAGTCTGAGTGTGGACCCAATCGCTAATGGCCTAGCGGGGCGGGAATCGCTTGGTGATTAATTGTGTCACCCATGATTACATAACAGCACATGCAGATTCGCCATATTATATAGATCCAAAAGGTAAAACTGTACGTGCGTTACGTATCTCTGCGATGCTTAATCAAATCGATTCTCTTATTCCCAGTGACCTGCGGATGCTGAGCACCAGGAGCCTCCCCCTACGAATTTTCCAATGAGAAAAGAATCAGCCAGGACGAGGACTTCCGGATATTCTCGCTGATGAAATCGAGCGGCTCGTGCTCGCGCGACGGAATTAAACTTTAGCGAAACGCTAACGGTTGTTTCACTTTGAAACGTACGTATAATTTCTGTTATCTTCACGGGCCGTAGGTCGCGCCACCGAAATATAAAATAATAAAAGCCTTCTGGAAGCTGCCTCGGAACTTTGGCTATTACGCCACGGCCGTTTCCCTGGCTAACGCGTCTCCAACTTTTAACGATTCACGTCCTGCAGGGCACATGGGTTTTTCGCGAGACTATCTGCCTTCACGTGTCAAAGAGCGTTCGAGTCCCAGCCGATACAGCCATTGCCGTATTTTGATCCCTGTAAAGGCGATAAAGCTTCCCAGGTAAAACCATGGCTGCTCTAATAATCGAACGGCCGCAGCCGCTTATAGCATAGATTATCGACGAGTGCATTAACGAAACGCTCCCTATCGCTTATCATAATAACTGGCAGCTCATTTCGGACTCTGCTCCACTCCTCTCTCTCTGCCAATAGTTTCCCAGAGCTGCTTCCACAAATCTATACTGATACCTAGTGCCACGAACATGAGCTTTAAAAAATGGCCACGGTACACTAGCCTTCTGTTTCTAACGAGTCAGTTACTCATGGTAATTATCCTTGAAACGGTTTGCATTCAGGTGCCGTATTTGTTTGAGGCCGTTTTCTAGTTATTTTTGAGTCTCTCCAGCCAACTTACTCATTTACCGTGCTCATGTTATTTATCTGTCATTAGGGCGCGCTCACACCGGCTGGTGCTCCTGGCGAGCAACATCAACGACGATATTGATACGTCTTCAGTTTACTTGGGAAGAAAAGTTACATCGTAGAATGCAAACTTCGCGACGATTGAACGACGTCCCGCGCGGATCGTTCCGTGATCGAAGAAAATTCATTCTTCAGGGTGGAACGAAGAGTATTACTGTAGAAAAGGAAGGAATCTCATTCGAATAACACCTGCCGTCTGCATTTGGCTCCGATGCCAAAATCATCCGAAATGAAGGCACGATATCAAAGAAAGAAAGAAGGATGGAGCTAGCGAATAGCTGCGATGGTACCGAGCTGTGTTCCTGACCGGACTGCGATGCCAGGCCTATCCTGAGCTTCTAGACTGGCTTTTTCTTTTCCCTTCTTCGTGACAATGTCTTGGAGATGCGAACCATCAGCATAAAACGCGACGTTTTACGAGGCGTAGCGAGCGGGAGGCATCGGCTTACATCTTTCTCAAATGCTCGACATCGTGTTTCGCCTTTGGCCAGGCTACAGAAGATTTCCACGATTTGCCGAGTAAGCTCTCAGTTCCTTCCAGACTTCTCTGATAGCTACTGCCTGTGTGATCACCGGAATTGAATTTTCTTTATTTCAACGTCGATCTGTACTGGACGATTGTCAACCGGGTACGATATTAACGAAAATTTCTCGTATTGCCTTGGCGTCGTATTGGCTTGGCGATGCAGGAATCGGTAGAGGCGAATGAAGATCGGAAAACATAGAAAAACTCAGAGTGAGAGAAAAAAAGGGAATGACAGAGGCGACCTACTCGACCGTTCCACGTACAATATCATGGGGAATTATTTGATGAGGGTTTATGGGTTGTTGGGCCTCGTAAACAGGGATCTTGACACATCGCACGTAAGCTGGGCTTAATTCCATCCATAAAAGCAAACACCTCTTTCTCACTGGCCCCTTTCTACTTCCAGGTCCATGCTCGGATTCGACCCTCGACCACCAGTCGCAATTTAAAATTCCATCGATACGACGAAAACCGTCATACGCATTATATATAGCCTATCTTTCTACGTATCTCCTACGTGGACGTTCCCGTATATCCACTGCTCTGATGCCCGGGAAAAATGGTGTTCGCGATAATGCGGAACGTGTTGACTTTCCGTCACCTGCACGAATCTCCCGTGAGAATTTCGATATTTCTCTGGCATTCACGAACTGCATAAACTGACAAATTGGAAGGTCTTTTTCCAGGGGCCAGTTGCACAATGCACGAGATTTCACCGGTCCATCGGGAATCCTGTCGCGTTCCCGTAGGTCACTATTAGGACGTGGGGATGCGGGGAGAGAGTCCTACAGAACGACTAGATAGAGGATAGAACAGGATAGGATAGGATAGGGGAGTCCAAGGGCTTCGAGGGAACGGTAGATAATTTGTCCAGTATCCCCGGGTCTCTGGGGGGCAGACAACCCTGCGCTGCTGACCCGAATCTTAACTAGGTGTCTATGTCTATTTTAGTTACTCTCTATGGGGCATCCGGCCGACGAGCTCCTCTACGTTTACTCCACCTACCCGGTCATCTCATGAGAGGCTGTTACAGAGGAACACAAACCGGAATGTAAGCTAACCGTATACTCTGATCTGCCTGTAAACAAACTTACAGAAGATTATCGAAGTACGCTATAAGAAGAAGAGACCTAGAAAAAATCAGGGTGATACGAAGAAACCATTGTGTCTTTGTTGCATGACGAAAGAGCTGCTTTTCCTGGGGCCAACCGACGAACACCTTACGCTGGGTAAGATCGCTGACTATCAAGACAAGTTCTTACTTTGGTAATACCTCTCCAGTGGCTGATTTTGTATAACTGCGGCTGAGAAAAGGGAGGAAAATTCGGAGGATTGTAGGTATCATGGTAAATGGTACTAAAGAGGCCAAGCAATTTGTATGTACAATAAGCCTCTGTAATTGCAAGCCCACCTATCTGCCTCTAACGCATAACAACCCCCAACGTCCTGGCTACATTTACATATTATAATTTATACGCGAAAGATATCTTCCCTCTACGAGTTACCTGCACTCATCGCAGATACGGATAGAATTTGATGGGAGACTTTGGTAATTTTTTTTTTTTTCCCCCTATTAAATTCTCATAGTGACATTACCAGCTCTCGTTCATTCACATTTCTTTATACTCTTTTTCTCGTCTGCTTTAGGTCGTTACCAGTCGAGACCAATCGAGTGGAGTCATTACGAGAATCTGGCATGGCCGCCGTTAAACGGGACAATGAAATATATTAGGAAAGGCAGAGACTAAAAGGTACAGGAAATCGCGTGACCATCGAACGTTACCCTGGTTCTTCCTGTCTCTTCGGTTTTTCAAGACTTGTCGGGAAGGCATCCCCTACCTGAATTCCTTTACTCTTGGTGTAAATCTAACAAGAGTTGATGCCAGTCGACAGGGATCATTAAGAAACACAAGTTTGCCATAATATTAGGGGCGAACGGACGGTATTAGATATTAATGACGATATTGGCCGGGGTTAGCAATTGTCAGCGGTACTTTTGGCACGAGTAACGGCTTAACGGCGTATACGCGTCTGAGTAACGGCCCTGCTGCCATTCCGGATCTTTATTGCGTTTCTTATTTATTTTTCGTCGTATTTATGCCCCGCCGCGATACGCCAGCTTTCCCGCAGAATGCGAGCAGTCAGGAAAATTGCCCGAAGATGCGCGTAAAACGAGCCAAAACCGCCTACATTGGAACGTCCGAGCCTCGTATGCGATTCGCAGGGGTTTAACGACGTCTCCCCCCTACCTATGTGCTCTCTCTCTCTCTCTTACACACGCAAACGCTCGCTCCTAGCCCCACCTACGGTTCTGATTCTTTCTGTCGAATCTCCGTAGGTATGGTTATGAGTTCCCATCGAGAAAAGAAAGTGCGTCCGAAGAAAGTACGAAAGGGTCTGGCAGGGTGTGCCGATCGTTTTCGGATGGGTTTAACGATTGCGAAAAAATTGCGATTATTCGAGAGGACGAAGTTTCTGGGTGGGTGGGATAGCGCTAAGGAAGATCGCAGAGGGACCTTAGCAAGGTGCTGGATGCTTCGAGATGGCAAGGGAGGGGGAGGCGGTAGTTAGGTTAGGAGAGGATGGAAAACGGATGGTGGGGGTTGTCCCGATCTCGAAATTCTGGGCATGAGTGTAACATTGAATATGCATTAGCGTCAGGTCGGCGAGAGATGCAACGCCGTTGGAAGGGGTGACTCACATTGTGACCAGAATAAGCAAACTTTCCCCTTAAGGCTCGCGCCGTCTAGGATCGACGCGACCCGCGACAGGACGACGAAGATCCTCGATTGAATTATCGTAATCACGCGTTCCCGAGTCCCTCTCTCTCTCTCTCTCTCTCTATCCTCTTCATCTCTTTCCAATCTCATTTACACCCTCAGCGAGCACCTTCTCCGTGAGTCGAATCTAATGTAAGATCCTTGGAAATTGACCCTGCAAGGATTCGTAAGGAGCGCTCGCGACTGCCCCCCCACGTAGAAAGTCTAGATTCTCCATCACGATGTTCCCCAGCAACAGGGAATCAATCGAGAGAGAGAGAGAGAGAGAGTAATTTTTGAAAAAACGCGAAAGGTCCCGCCGTTAGTTAACTGTAAATGAACCGAAGTGGAACCTAACCTTACATACGTGTCCGCATGTGTTACATGCAGGGAATCGCCGAATCTAAGGGTGGGCTTTACAGTTTGATATTACCCTGGCAAGTGTCCATGGAAATCTTATAACTCAAGTGCTCACTAGCTGTAATGCGTGGAGTGTATCCATGGAGGGAGATTTTACGTATAGGGCAGAGTGGTTTGAGGACAAGGAAATGGAGGGTAGTTAGGTACGTTAGAGGGGGTGGTCTGTCTCTGGCATACCACTACCACTACCACTACTACTAATACTATCACTGTGACACACGGAAGAAAGACGAGTCTGTCGTACAGCCATACCGCCAATACTACTGCAGATACCAACCAAGTCCCGAGGAACTTTTGCAGCTGTGTGTATTTAGAACGCGCCGAGTTTCTATAATACTTTTGGCAGCTGCCGCTACCTACGTGGACGGGGATCGACCGGCAAGTAACTTTAAGTTTAATTAACGTGCCACATCGAATCCATTTCGCGCGCACTACAGCCCTTACTGCATTCGGCTACAGAGATATGTATACGGATGCATATACCTATTACGTCTATGTATATTCAGTCAGTGAATTTGCCGTAGGGATGCACATGGTCTCTATGTGAGGAACCATTCGATCCCTTTGATCGGATGCCATTAACGTGGCTGGCACCAGCCCTAGCAATTAATTTGTTGCCAAAATCTCGAAAACCTACTACGGCGGGGAGATCCTTATAGACTTTTAATGGACATGCGAATCGAGCGTCATCAATTATACTTCATTTTGAAATAGTGTAATAAATTGATGTCCCTTTCATTGCAGGTGAGTTCGGGGCAATTTCTTTAGGAATATCCTGCACCCACGCGACCCTTGGAGTCAGTCATGGCCAACTAATTGAACCCGGAGAATGCGTACTCCTGAAAGAGATACGGGCTGCGAAAGGAAAACTAGTTATATCGCCAGGCTCTGTGCCAGAGTCCCGTGTAAAGCTACCCTGTGGCCTCATTATAATAAACCGCAAGCCGACATGACTTACGTTATAAACTGTCCGAAGCATTAGATAGCCATTAGAGAATCTTTCTTTGTTTTTAATTTTTTTTTTATTCTTTGTTTATTTAATGCCGTCTACCATTCAACACTTTGAATTTCGCGCCAATGGTAACTCTTGCCAAGTACCGTTTGGCTCTTTGTCACGAACACCTTTTTATATTCATTTGTTTCTCTTTCCTGTACCGTCAATTTCGTTTCTCTCGCTAATCGGTACGTGCGAATCAGGAAACACATTTTCGAAAAGCTTACGACTCCCGTGGGAATAGGCAGAGAGCTTCTTGTCTTTCGTCGAACGTCACGCAGAATTTGACGTGGGGTTGCCTTGGGCACCTTATGTCAAACTGGGGTTCAGACGCCATAGTCGACGAGGTAAATATTATCGTTTTGAGGCGGTGTCGTGTCACTACCCTGCTCAGGCTCTTGAAAAATCCAAAACGCACTCTTGTCTTTTTGTACAATTTTCAGAAATCGCTGTGGCACATTTTGGGATCCCAACGACTGGGATGTTGATTGGTTGAACGAGGAAGAGTGAACCCCCAAGGACAATTTTGGAGGGTGGTTTTAAAAGGACTCGGTGTCACCCTCTCTTTTCCTGCTTCTCTATCACCATGGATTTTCATGAGAATTTTGTACTCAAGGTGAATGTCATACTTTTTTCTTTTTTATTATTAAAAATGTGCTCCTGCTCGAAAATCGTCTTTGATTTAAAAAAAAAAAGTGAGTTACGCTTGAATTATTTACTAAAATTAATGAAATATAATTACTCGGAATGATTTTTTACCTCGTTTTTTCTTCCTTTCGAACTCTCGATATTATCACAATGGCATTGTCGGCGAAGCTGCGCAAAGTGGGCGAAAAATGGTGAAAATTTCGCACGCCATCAATTTCGCAATTTCCTGCCACTTTTTCATCGTCCAGAAGCACGTAAATTAACGTGAGGAAACGAATGGTTCGAGTCACGAGCTCGATATCTCACGGGGTTCGGAAATAGGTAAGAGTTCAATCTACCTATAGGTAGCTGTGCCAGAATCAGAGAAGGGTCGCAGCAAGTCATTTTATTCTCAGAAAATGCGTCGCAGATGCACGCGAATTCAAGATGTCGATGGAGTATCGAAAGGTGGCCTGGGGCGTCAATATCGAAGGACCGTAATGTAACTCCGTTCCAGTAAGAAAGTCCATGGGAGGTACGACGAGGGATCTCGAGGAGAAGGAATTTGAGGGAGGGAGTACATGAGATACAAAAGAAGGAATGAAAACTTCTGAAGAGACGAAGAAGGGGGGAGTAAAAGAGCGAGAGAATGACGAAAAGGAAAGACATTCGGCAAGAGGGCAATAAATAATGCTAATCTTGGATATTAACTCTCCTGCCTTGACAACAGGCAGACCCTGGAGCCAAGAATGCCTGGGACAATATTTAGACTTTATTATAAAGCCAGCCGAGGCACCCTACCTACCTAAGCATCTTCTCCGTCGGCGTAAGGACACCCCGTAGATGTTGTTTCCTTTTTGCCTGCGCCGACAATCCCACCACGGGCGGCCTGTTTCTTTCCACGTAGCCACTTACGTTCCTGGCCTCTATTAGTCTCTATTGCATTTAGTCTGAGTAGTGTTGCAGAAGACATGAAAAAAACAGGACCAGGCAGACTAGACAAGTTTGCAGGGGTGCCGACAGAAAGTAACAAAAGGTCCTGACAGGGTGGCGGGCGGGTTGCGACTTTGAGATGAATCGAGAATGGTTCTCTTGTCCAAAGGGCCGAAGAGAGTCCTTCCGGCGAAGGATCGATCGCGCTGTGGACGACCTTCCGGTTCTCCCGGGTCATCCCTCAGGTTTCGCATCCTAGCCAAGACACCTATTAAGGGAGAGGAGACGTATCACAGTGGCTGAGGTAGAGAGTAACGCGGATACCAAAGATAAGGCAAATTGAAACCTAAGGAGGTGATGGAGATGGGCGGTGCATGAGTAAGTAGAAGGTGGTAAGAAGACCAAGGGTGTTGCTAGGCTACTGGTTCTATGAGGATCAGGCCTATACTTTCGGCTAGTCGAGCGTACCTTAACCAATAAAATCGGGAGGGACTTTAACTACCCTTTGTCTCCTTAGCATTGAAACCTATACGTACCAGGAACCGTTCACCCTATCACCAGGAAAGGGTGAAAGCGTGAATTCCTCGCTTTACATTTACACGCGGTTTCCCTAAAAGTTCCTCTTTTCAACGGGGATTCCATCGTTTATGCTCTAACGCCCTTCTATTAGCCGAATCCTTACAAAGACCCGATACTCTCCCTGTTCTCTATATCGTCCCGGCTCCTACCGGTAGACAGGTTGCTACTATATTTGTTTCTTTTTTCCCACAGCATCCTTTCTCGTCGGCTCACACTCTACGGAGAGGATCGAATCTATGCGATTACCGAGTTTCCTGCGGTTTTCTATCCAGCATCCGTCTTCCCTAACTTACGAGCTAACGGTAGAGCGCGTGCTGGGTAACAGGTTGTTTTAATGCGACCGCATGTTGCGGCAGGAGGCGTATAACGCATTGGTTCGTGTATATCGCTATTCTACCTACTTGCTTGCTAGCCAGCCAGCCAGTCATCATCCAGCAGAGAGCAGCCATCGAGCCCAGCCACGTGACTCCATCGTCCGTGGCTATCAATATAGCTATCGAAGTTAGGTTAGGTACGTTAACGGTTAGCAACGCTTGCCAAAAGCCCCTGGATAGATCATTGATCCTATCGGTTCGTGATCCGGTCCCTCCTTTACCGTAAGGATCGATATACTCGGTTTACCACGGTGACCCGAGACAAGATGGTCTATCTTGTGAAATTCCAGAACCCTCACTCCTCCAGGAATCAAGTGACTAACCTAACTTGTAACATTTTTGTTAACAGTTATGATTAACCACTGGAGTGCTCGATGAAAAGTTACTGGTTATTGTTTCGTTGTCGGGTCCAGGCTCTGTTAGCCCCATAAATGGCTGTGGAATAAAGAGATATTAAATTTGTGGACTAAATATGAAATATAGATACCAACTTGCTACCGCCAAAGGCTCTCGATGCATGGGTGCTATCGGTGTAATTTTCATTTTGATGCCTGGCCCTTCCAATTCCGCAGCGAGTGGGTACATACTCGAGTTAACGACTTCATCCGGCCGCATGGGCGCAGAGTCGCTCTTACTCTCGGCCTCTCCCTTTCATAATACCATCCTAACAACCCGCCCCTGGAAACTAACCTAACCGATACTCCGTACTCTGGCTTCCCTTGAAATTACCAAGTTTTAGAAAATTAATTAATTCCTTCATTAGGAGAATCAATATTGTTTCAGATCCGAACGCGGACACCTTTCACCGTCAAGCCTGAACTGTTCACCTTTACTGGCTTGTCTACGAGACGCTGCGCTAATGTCGTAATACGGAGGAGACGGTCCATAAAGGGTGACCGAAGTCAAAGAGGAAAATGGGTTTGCAGGGGTGCAGGGAAAAGGTAAGCTCGACCGCCTCCAGTGTAATATACTTGGTGGGATGCTCCGGAGTAATTTTGGGAGCCGGGAAATTACTTCCGAAAGCTCCCCAAGGAGTGGTCGGGCACCGGGAGTTGACCAGTGCTTTTCGGGGTAGTCTGTCTCCCAGGAAAGTAAAAGGACCAGTCGTTCCGTCCAAGTAGTAAACTCTCACTCACCGGGCCTTTGACGAATACCGCTTAAAAATATAAGGGTGTCAAGTTCGCTCAGGTTGGGGGCGTTGAGGAGATAACGGTGTTACAGGGTTGGTCTGTAAAGCCGTGAACCCGCAGTTCGTAGCTAGAAGACTCTAGAGATGATGATACTCGAGAAACTGGGATGCTGGGATGGGATGGAAAGCCTATCGTAATCATCATAAGGGGATCCTTCTTCCCTCTTTGGACGTTGCTTCCTCCTCGTCATCTCACTTGGCACTCCCATCCTTCCACGCGCCTTTTACACCTCTCCGCTCTCTCTCCCGTTTATTCCTCCCGTGCGTTTTCCCACTCTGCCGAAGTGTGAAGAACTCGGAACCCTCGTCGAGCCTAATAGCTCCAGAGGGGATCGTGCTAGTCTTGCTTGAAAAAACAATTGCTGAATCTCTCTGGCAGGCACTCGTTACCCCGCTGTCGACCAGGGAGCAACGAAGGATAGAAGAAAGAAGAAGAAAAACAACAGAGAGAGAGAGAGAGAGAGAAAACCGTACCTCGTGCACCACCAAGACTGTAGACCTGCTTCGCGAGACATTTTGGTTGAGGTGGAACAAGATCCTCGCTACGTAGCTGGAGTTCAGGATGAAGAGGATCGGTGACGGATCAGGATCAAAGGAAGAACGTGTGCCGAGCACAGGACAGGTTCTACCTATAAATCGGTCCCGCTATACCTACGAGTATAAGGCAATACTTTCGGATATTGCTGCGCCGGGATGATTGATGGTCCGAGATATTCAATATCTGCAAAACTTCGTAACCCCTCAGCATCCCACGACCCCGTACCATCGTTCCCTCGTTCAACCGCCCGGCACCCATACTTACTTCTCTCTTACTTTATCCAGCCACTCCTTCCTCCTTCTGCCCTATGCTCCCGCGTCCCTTGCTCCACTCTATGATCCCATCCAGCTCTTATTCACGTCTCCTCGACGACCCGTGCACGAATTCGCCACTCGAACGAAACTTATTCCCGGAAATACAGTAGGTACCCCCAGCTTCCTACGTAGACACCCAGTACTGCCAACCCAACTTCCTGTGCTCTCCCTTTTTCACTGCCTTATACTTTTTCCCTATACCCTTTCACCCTAGCCAGACTTCTCACCCTGCGTAGAGTCGCTTAGGGATCTCCTCTCCCGTTTCCCTCTTTATTAAGCTCGTACCTAACACACTGCTCTCTCGCTTTCTGCCAATCCTTTCTGATTTTCTTCTAGCTTCTCTCCCGTCCTCGACATTTTACAGCACAACATACGTACCTGCAGTCGTATCGCCGAGAGCGCGTGGTATTCGTCTCTATTTTCCATCCGTGTTTGCTGCCTCCATGCTAGTCTGCTGGGAAATATTTTTTATTTCCCATAAGCAGAGTCCGCTCGCTTCCCCGGAATATATACATATATAGTAGCGCGTCGCTGTTGCGCTCACGTTATTCCCTGTGTCTGAGCGAAACGGGGCTGCTTTTATTTCTTCATTTGTTCGCTCGGCGTATGTCGCCGTGCCGCATTGAAATTCTCACAATTTGTCTGCCAGCCAGCCAAAGCGACCAGCCAGCCAGCCAGCCAACGAGCCGGGATAGCTAGTAGGGAAGCCAGTGAGCTAACCAGCCAGGATTCAGAAACCAACCAGTCATCAGACGGACCTGGAACTCCTTCTTTTGATCCCCCTCCTCCCCCCTCCTCCCCTCTCCTCCCCTCCAAAGCTCGCTCTCTTTTCTCACGTCCTCATCTTCAACGTCTTCTTACTCTAGACTCCTTTGCCCCAACCTACACTGGCAGTTATCTACTCGGCGCTCCTTCGAGACTTTCATCCTTCCAGAATTCACAAACTTATTTCGTCCTTCCTGCTCTTGGAAAGCGACACGCGACTTTGGCCAAACTATGAACCTTTGCCAGCTTTTCATTGAATTCTTTAGGGAAAATCCTTTGTTTCTCATTCATGAATCAAGTGAACTCTCGAACGGGTAGTAACGAACCTTTAAATAGTTCCTCCTGAAGCTTTGTAAAATTCTTCGTGGTTCTTTTCTTTTTTTTTTTTTTTCAAAGACCAAATGGTTGGCTCCATTTGCCAACAGGCTGAAATCTAATACCGAGGGATCTCGAAAGACGCTAAACGCCTATCGTTCCACCATCTAACATTCCCTAGTGCGTTCTACGGTTATATAAGTGTCCCTTGCAGGGTCTTCTCCTCGGTAGTGGGTGTCGTGGCAAGAAGCAAGAAGCACGAGACGCGATTCGGAAGGTCGAAGGACGGCGAGGGTGTAAAGCAAGGGCTGCTGGATGTCCCCAAGTTTCTTTATTAGATCCTGGATGTCCATTTGCCAGAAATGGACCAAACCCCTGGCACATTCGCGGCCTAACGCGCTTATACAAAAATGCAGAAGCATTCTACGCAGTCCTCTCTTCTCCACGATCTTCGGCTTTCTCTATGGGTCCTCTTCTCTCGGTTACCTTGCGCCGTCCATTCGTAGCCTCTATCGCCCTTGCAGAGCCCTCCTAGCCCGAGGGATAGGGGAGCAAGAAAAAAAGGGTGGGATCTAATAAAGAATAAAGATGGACCCTCCAGCCTCTTTTCGTTCCAAAAGTATCCAGGCTCCTTTCCTCGATCCACTCTTCATCTTTTTTTTTTCCTCCCTCCGATCCTCGAACTCGTCCTCGCCTCTCTCCTACCCACGATATTTTCTCCCTTTATGTATTTGCACAATCCTCTCCTCGCATCCTCGATCTTAGTTGGCCGAAAAGGAATGGGACACTCAAGAATCACGCTCTTACGCCACAGGCTTACACGGTTGTTTCGCATATCGGCCGCCAGGCGGCTGAGTCAGTTCCGTCCCTCGTAGCGTGGCATTGCAAAATGGCATTACGATCCGTCCGCACCTGTGTCTATCCTCCGATAACCCGTATATAGAGCCATAACTCCTGCGGGGATAACTTTACGGTCGTTTTACGTGGATTTTTATCGTTCTGTAAACTATGCGATACGAATATCCGTTTTTCGTCCCTCTCGAGGGACATTAGACGACGCGACGTCACGTCGTTGACCTTTATCCCACGGGGAATCGCGTTAGCCTTGCGAGATGAATTGATAAATCGCTTCAACGTCTATGAGGTCGTTAAAATAAAGCATACTCGTCCGTTTAGGGCTGTTTCCTTCATAGCAATGCTGCGCGGGACACTTTAACCTATACATGGGAACAGGATCTTCCATTGGACTTGAGTAGCGACGTCGGATGGAGAAACCTGGCACCGATAACTTTCATCAGGAAAAGGGCTGCGCCGCGTTCCAGGATGGTGTTAGTACCAGTGGATAGGTCCACTGTCAATGTGGTAGACCCAGTGGATAGGGCCACTGTCAATGTGGTAGTAGCAGTGGATAGGGTCACTGTCAATGTGGTAGTACCAGTGAATAGGGTCACTGTCAATGTGGTAGACCCAGTGGATAGGGCCACGGTCAATGTGGTAGTAGCAGTGGATAGGGCCACTGTCAATGTGGTAGACCCAGTGGATAGGGCCACTGTCAATGTGGTAGTAGCAGTGGATAGGGTCACTGTCAATGTGGTAGTACCAGTGAATAGGGTCACTGTCAATGTGGTAGACCCAGTGGATAGGGCCACGGTCAATGTGGTAGTAGCAGTGGATAGGGCCACTGTCAATGTGGTAGACCCAGTGGATAGGGCCACTGTCAATGTGGTAGTACCAGTGGATAGGGTCACTGTCAATGTGGTAGACCCAGTGGATAGGGCCACTGTCAATGTGGTAGTACCAGTGAATAGGGTCACTGTCAATGTGGTAGACCCAGTGGATAGGGCCACTGTCAATGTGGTAGTACCAGTGGATAGGGCCACTGTCAATGTGGTAGTACCAGTGGATAGGGCCACTGTCAATGTGGTAGCAACGGGAATGGTGCTGGTGAGTACGAGAGGGATGAAAGTTACCCTCGGAAACTCCGTTCCTGTGGCTAACAGTTTCGCCGAACTTTGACAATCTATATCGCTTACAGTCCGTGTCTCAACACCTGGCCACCCAGCAGAAAACTTCCGACTGAAATGGCGCCTCGTGAATGCTCCTCTAATACGACACCAGTGTCTATGGACGAGATTCTCCCATAGAATTCTAGTGGGACACGTATGAGGATCATTGGCAAATCAGAAACCCAGCTTGTCTCAATGCATGCGGATGGACGATCCTTGGGAATTAATTGGTACGTATGTAATTGTGACCAGTCTTCTTCCGTCCATCCGTGTACTTATGTATTTATGGTAGTACATAAGCGAATAGCTATATTGATATTTCGTATACCGTACAGATAAGCAGGTGGAATATCACGGGCCAATCGCATTCTCCTCACTCGAGCTTATCCTATTCCATTCTGTTCCAGCTAACCCGACTGAGTCCTGTCCTATCATCCGGCATTCATCGAGCGCATGTAATGCGGCCAGTCGGAAACGGAAATCGCCCAGTGCGCATAGTCGTGGATGCGTCGAAAGGGCGTAGGTATTCGGGGGATTATAAAACGTTACAAGCGAGGATCGAATAAGGATAGAGAAAAACACTAGGGTAAAAGAAGGTACAGTATATTCTTTTAAATCTTTGTATTTCCTAGTAGACTTTTATATATAAATATCTATATTATATATATATGATTATTTGGCAGTTAACGCAGGACTCTTTGATTGAATCTGCTTCTCGAGGCTCTCTCGTTCATCTACTGATCCCCTTTGGAAATCCTGGACGATTTCCTCTGGCACACTGCCAATATTCGGGCAGTTTGCGCCTCCGCCATTGGCTCTCTGACGTCGCTGCCATTTTCGGACAATCGCAGGAAAGCCCTTCTCAGTATTATACGCTTATTTCGCTCTCTGCACACGTAACGCCAGGACACCCTGACTCCCATTCTTCGCATATGTGCTTCCTTGCGCTTCAGATATGAAATAAGTATTCTTCCTTGCAGGGGAAAGCTGTTCCGAGGGTTAGCCTTGACTCGCCAAGTGACGTACAGTGCAGAATAGGATTAAGCAGTGGGAAGGAGATAGAGAGATGGGAAAAAGATGAGAGAAAAGTATACGCAAGTCCTTCTTGCTCTTATGTCCTTAGACAAACACCAGGATGTCGGAGTACCGTACCTATGACTTTCAGCACGGCTCCTATATAAGGGAACCAGTGTCCACAATATCTCGCATATTGCTCGGACCTTCACTTGGATCTATATTGGAACAAGGGCAAAGTATTATTATACCATGGCGTAGACACGGCTTACCTTATCATCCTTACTCCCAGGAAGGATATCCTCTATGTAATATTCTTACGTCGTTCTCGGTGCTATTTGATCCTTATTCTCGACTCGTAAGATCCCTTTGGTATTTTTCTTTGAAAATTTAAAAAATGCATAAACCTTCATTCATCGGCAGTAACTACTCCGGATAGGAAAATAGCTCGAGATTATATACCCGAAGTGAGTGCTACTTATTGTAACGAATATTGGTCTTATCTTTGCAGGAAGATGTATACCCGGAAGTGAAGTAAAAAATGTCTGCCGGTTTACTGACGGAAAATAAATATAGGCACGTCCAGGAATCAGAGAGATAGAGAGAGAGAGATGACGAAGCGAGTTCGAGAAAGGGAAAAAACCAGGATGGAGATAACCTCAGGGTAAGACCAGGGTACTCGGCGCCTGCTGGAAGCGCCATACCGCCCTCCATCGCTGAGAGCCATACATCATCATCGTGTCTGACGAGCAGACCTCTAAGTGCCTGGAATCGAGCCTCATCCTCTCCTTCCAGACCACCTCTTCTTGCTCAGCAGAAAACTCTGCACTTTTCCCAATACCGCGATTCGTTTGAACCCTGATTTTTAATGCTAACCTTCTTTTCCTTCGCGTTCCTAACCTCCCTTTCTGCTCTTAAAGCTACTTACGTATCCTTACTTACGTATTCGCTGGAAGTATCGACGAAAGAGAAAACAGTGTAGTACATACGTACCTGAAGTAACGAATTTATTAAATTATCTATTTTTAGCTCAGCCCCTGTTCAAGATCACAATGGAGCCCTCGGAGCTTACATTGTCTTAACTTACGGAAGACCGGGGATCGGGACACCTGAACATTCTCACTGATCACGGATCCGAGAGAAGGGAAACCGCCAGGACCGTTTTGAATACATTTCGTATTTCGCTTAGCTAACATGCTTTCGTATTAAAAAAAAAGCTACCAGAGCCTCTGCTGTGTTTCTTTTGACATCAGCATTAAAAATTTCGGTTAACCTGAAATAATGACAAAAAGAAAAAAAAACATGCCAGAGGATTATAATTGTACGTGGAAAATAGGGGTCTCCACCTGAGCTGGTACAGACTATCGTCGGAGCTAATTGTCTGACGTTTAACTCGATTAGTGGGATCTAATTGCGGACTGGTATTCGAGTGACTAATTTCATTAGTTGAAATTTTCATTAACTTTTACAATCGCTTTAATCAGCACGGCAATGGCGCCAGGTACCCGTCACTCAATCTCATCTCAAAATTCCATCAACAATGATTGGGCACAGAAGTACAATTGAAATACACAAAAGACATGATCCAGATGCGGCATGCACTCGGAACGCGTATTCTCATTGGAAGCAACTGGTAGGTTAAGATAGACACGAAATCCAAATACCGTCTCAGGATGCTACTAGGAAAAATGGCAGGAACCATAATCGTGGAAACTTTGAGGTCGATCTTTCCGGGTCACGTAACGGATCACGATACGCGACCCGAAGTCTCCTGGCGCACCAAGTAAGATCCCTCAAAATCCGCAGCCTCCTCTTTCCTCTCCTCCAGACGACTCACTCTCCCGTTGCGATCCTTCTTCCACCTATAACACCCTAAGCCCGACCCCCTACGAGCCCCTTGGGCGAGCAATTTTTCTCGGGACACTTCACCCGGAGCTCGCTCCTGCGTATATGCATAGGTAGCAGCTAACAAGTACATTATATCGTATAAAATCCGGGATGCATAATGTATCCGGTGTATCTATGCCACGTACACACGTACCTATTGTACCTATAAGCACATACGTACCCGTATCCACCCTTCGGCTTGCTAATGCAACCTCCATCTTAACCCTCCTGCTACTTTCGCTAGTCTTACTCCATTTTATTCCCCCGACACGTGCTCTATGCCTGTATCTACTTTTTTTTCCCTTCTTTTTTTTTTTTTTTTATTTATTCATACATCCTTACCGCTATTCACGCTAACGAAAAATGTCTACCAGCCATCTTTCCTTCGGGTTTCGCCACCCCTTTTGCTCTTGGTATTTACGTAATGCACCGATATTATCCCACGTCTTGCACCTAACCTCACTATTCCAGGATATTGAAATCCGGCAACGTCCGGACGGTCATTTTTCAGCGGCTCGTGTCTTCGCTTTCTTTTACTCCCTCTCTAACCGAGTTCATTCGTTCCTCTGCTTTTCTTTCGTTTTATCGGTCCACCGGAGGCAGATTGGGGTGGAGCTGTATCGATGGGGATTGAGAGAGCGGACACGGGAAGAATGGCTTCTGATTCCGTTCATGGCAGAAAGATCCTGCTGACCACGCCGTTTGTTCTTTACAATATTTTTTTTAACGTTTTTCTTTCTCCTTTCTTTTTTTTTATCTTTCCTCCTTTTCTCCGTTTCCTCGCCTATTTTACGTAGTACGGCGATGTACGTGTAAGTAGGTATATGCATGTGATGCAGGCATTACCAGCATAGCCGAGGATACATAGAAATTCTTACGAAAGAAAATTCATGAGAATATTTTGATGCAGTTTTGTATTCCTGGAATAAAGATGGTTTCTTTTATTGCTTAGGGTATACTGAGAATCTCTCTGTCGCTACTGTTACATGTGTGTATGTATACGATGATAATCACGGCTACGGATAGTAAAGAGTCTCGTAGGAGATCACAAAGTGCGCAAGATTTCCTTTATATTGACAAGTTACGATTCTAAAACGAATGCATTCTTGTTTCACTATCGTCCAAGCGTCCTTTATTTTTCTCATATTTCATTTCCCTTCGCGAAGATTGCAGGATCACCGGATTTCGTTGATTCCCGCCCCAAGCGCTGATGTCCCCACACAATTCTTGATTTTGTATCGTTCAGACAAGAATTGCGTTTGGACAATCATAGCCTGGGACACTGAAGCAGCCTTTATCCCTTATGTGGCCTTGGGGATTTTTCTTCTTCCTCCTCCTGTTCCTCTCTTAATGCTACCACTCGTGCGTCCAGCTATGAGAATGATTCTCTTCGTCTTTCAGATTCTTCCTTCGGGTTAATATATGGGTGCGTCCCTGTACGTTGCCGGTTACGGGGGACCGTCTGCTACAGTAGGAACGACGGTGGCGACACACGGCAAACTCTGGAAGCTTCAAACGAGAGACCAAAGACGTTTTCTTTGCCGGATTACTTACCTCAGCTTACCACAGCTCAGCCTCATATGACGACGTACTTACCCTACTTTGTGGATACCGCCTTGGCTCTCGAGAGTATCGACGTCTGACGCTGCTGGTACCCTGGAGGTTGGTAAGAATTTGCAAAGTTGCAACTTTCTTCGATATAACCACGCGTCCTTATACGTTACGGTCGAGAGGCGATGTTCTTAATCGTACCAAGATGGCCAAGCAACGTTACCTGGAACATTTGTCGGCACAATTTTCCAACAGGGATGCTGCGGTTCATTTCTGGGAAAAATAACAAGATCGGCAATTGGACGTGGAACGAAGTGGTATCTAGATGGGATCCTGTGCTGAAGGTAGAAAATGGGTGCTTCGGGGTGAAGTATCTATAGTAAGGGATGATGGGATGATTGGGTGAACCGTTTCTGATGTAATTTCGTTTATCACCGAATGGACCAATACAAACGGTCTGCACCATTGTGGGATCAGAGACGAAAAGAGCGACCATTGTCTGCGCGAGGTGAGCTTATATTTTTGATTTTATGTCTAATTCTCGATTTTTAACAAAACTTCCGGTATGAAACGGCGCGAAGCGGTCCGCTGGGAATCTCTGGAATCAAGAATGGCTCGTGGCATGGATTTTTAAAATTGTTCATCCTCGCTCGAGTCGCCTTGTAAATGGGTTTGCTTCCTGGTCTCGCTGAAAAAGACATCAGAAACAGCAACTAGCGACCAGGAGGTCTCACGGGAACTCGACGAAGAATGTGGTTGATACCTTGTGCGTCCTTGGTAGGAGTCAGCCTCTCGGTAGGAGTACCTACCCCTCTGTCATCTTTTTGCACCCTCGCTCAGTCCCTGCTTGGTTCTACAGGGGGATGTCTCGTACGAGGAAGTACCGTAAGGAATGACAGGAGAATAGTGAAGAAAGTCCAAAGCGAGAGGTGGCGGGATGGTAAAGAAGTTTCCTATGTCCCCGTGAAGACAGACAGCAACCCCCCCCCCCCCCTCTCCGCCCCTCCCGAAAAATAGATAAGTAAACCGGTATAAGTAAAGGGAGCGCAAGAGGGTAGGTAGAGCCCGTCGCAACGAAAGGGGTTGCTCGCTCTCGCATTGATCGCGAGCCACTTTCAGGACGGGCCCTCTTCTCTATAGGTAGCTACAGTGAAACCATCCCCTGGAAGACCAAGGAACGATAGACACGTAATGGATGCGATTCTATATACTGGCATCCTTAGTACATATATATATATGTATATGTTTGGGGTTGAAATTTTCAACGTCTGCAAGATCCCGGAGGACACTCCAGGGCGTCCAGTTTGGTTCTGTTCCGTCGGTTTCCATGGAACGACAAGTGGTTAGTCGAATATCCAGTCTCCTAGGAAGTTCCCAATCGATTTGAAATTCCACGATTTTACGACGTCGCGGAGGCCTCTCGCTGGGTTCGGATTTGCGCGCACGCCTTTACCCGGAAGTGAGAGCACTGCAGCGACTTCGCCGCCGTCCTGGACGCTTCTCGCGGCGCCACTTGAAAACGGAGTTGAAGGCAGAGACGGAAGGTGGTAATGGTGGTTGGCGGTTGGCGGTTGGCATTGGTAAAGGTGGCGGTAGCAGCTCCTGGGTAAAGGGGGAGGAAAATCAAGGGCGGCCGCTTTAACCGAGGACTAGAGGGAAATACTTTATAATTGAAAAGCTTCGGTTAAATGGAAGCGTTTCTCTCTTTGCGTTGGCGTCGAGTAAAAGTGAGAGCGAACCGACGCTCGAGGGGACGGATAAATGAATTTATCATCGAATAGACCGCATATACGTATATACAGGGTGTGCCCTTTTACTTGTATATCTCGACAAATACTCTACAGGATTTACTTTAACTTTCAAACTGTTCCACGTGGAACGCGAGCAATTCTCTTTGGACGGCTAATAACGTACCTAGGCATATACAGGGTGGTACCGTTCAATTGTACTCGTGCGATTTGACAGCTGTCATGTGAAAGTTGATTATGCGCTGTAGAGTCGGAAGAATGTGACGTATTCCCAAACTCTTTGACACGTCAGGCGCCAACCAACAGTAGGGAAAAGCGTATCAAAATGCTCTCAATCACAGGTGTAAAATTGTACGTTTTCGAATTAGCTATGCCTTCTGTGAGTGCAAGAGAGACGAACTTACGTGAGTTTATGTGTGCAAGAAAGAGACAGAGAGACGTACTGCCAGTCCGAATAAAATTAACTAGACCCGGCCTCTGCAGAATGAATTATTTAGTACTCTTTATTATTAATGATATTGAAACTTTCCAAACACTTTGGGCATCCAAATGATTCATTTAGCGCGTTTCCCTTTAGACGTTTCGCAATTTGAAAAATCTTTGTAACCAGCAATTTTCGGATTAAAATTCTAAAATATTACTTGTAAATTTTACTAGTGCACTCGAGCGCGGTATGTCTTTTTTTTTTTTTTTTTTTCTTCGCGAGTAATAGCCTCGCAATTTTTAAACTTCCCTGAAAGAATCTTAACTTCATCCCCCGTTTCTTTAGCTGGCAGGAATGGCGGCCATCCGTCGGGTCTACCAAGGTAAGAGAATTTACCGGGTAGTTGCAAACCTGCTGCGTTAGTAGTTTCTTGCTGTCATCAAACCACGATTCATCATCGGTTCTTTTGTTCGCTCGGTCCAGCCATAACGGGAACTTTTCACTGCCTGCGATTCAGCCTCCCATTCTCCGTCCCTGCCTCATTGCGCGTTCTGATTTCGAACGACTCCCTTCGTTCGGCCTCAAACAGTCTTCGGGTTCGTTCGTCGACCCATTTTCTTCGTCGTCGTCGACCGCTCGCCCGCGCCGCAGAAAAGTTCAGCAAATTCAGAAGAAAGGAAAACCGTGGAAATTCTGAAAATCGACGTAGCCGTCGCCACGCCTGCCCTTTGCCGTTTCGTTTAATCCAATTATCGTCAGTGACAATTTTACCCGAACCCGTTTCGTGGCGAGTGACTTGTAAAGAAAAGTAAAAGGACGTCCAGAGAGAAAGTAGAGAGAGAGAGTCGATCCTGCCGCGCTCTCTCTTCCTCCTCTTGGCATCCTCCCTTTGCCTTCTGGTGCTTCAGGCTTCGGGCGTCCCGACGTCCCGCCGTACATAAATTACTTCCCAATTCTCCGCGTCTACTCGGCGTAACTTCCCTTTGCGCCTCGCGTGTAACCACGTAGCTAACAGTGAAAACTTACGCTTTGTCTTGTCGTTCCATCCCACTTTTACCTCCAGCCTCACCACTTTCTACGGTCTTTGCTGCTTCGCTCGCTCCCAGTTATTGCCGGATTACGCAATGCTTTGATGTACAATACTGCCAATGGAAAGCACGATAATCAATACGCTGGCCGACTGCTCATGGAGCGAACACGTGCTTCGCCGAGAGGGATAAAGAGCTGGTAAGAGCGAAAGAGAAACTTAGATACGGGCTATGCGTTGCTTACGGGAAGAGCGAGAAGGACGCAAGATCCCTACAACTATGTACCAGTCGAAGGATCGAGACTGCATACTGGGTAAGGATGGAAAAGAAGCAGAGCCAGGAGGATACTTCGACAATAGGCAGAGGCTTCGTTGCCGTTTAAGATTGAAAAATGGCCGCCAAGTCTCTACTCTCTCTCTCTCGTGCCAGTTTGGCTCGGTCGTACCTTATGCGAAGCCAAACCGTTGACCCCGTAAATTGCGCGTTATTGCTTCAATAGAAAGAAGCTGGTGGCTCGAAGTCCTCGGCGATGCTTTAATATTCCAATGCAATAAAAGTCATACAGTGTATCTGGAGCATCTCCTCCGCGTAAACGTTATCCAGAAGGTGAATCCAGAAGATTTATATCCAGACTCGAAGACTCGAGAGCCAGGAGATGCCTCGGCTGGTCGATTGGTTTCCCCATTGGTATCGCTCTCTGGGATACTGCAAAATTAGAAAGCTTCGGGAAATCTCCGTTCGGCGCTGTCGGTTCCTGGCATAAAATGCCTTTCTTACTCGCGCTCGCCTATGACTTTTTTTTTTCTTCCCCATTCTTTGTCCCTCTTACTCCTCTCTGCTCTTTACCCTCGATTCTTTATTCATTCGTTACAGATACGCACACTATATGCTCGTATATACTTTTCCACGTTTCATCTCGCCTTTCACCGACTTTCGCTGGCTTTCACCCACGCGTTGGCCTAATGGCGGAAAAGACGTCGACGAACGCGGATTCATGTACGTCGTGTCGAGCACAATGGATTCCTAACCTCACCCCTGGAATATACTCCACTCAATTTTATACGTTTCCCATCCTCGTCGCTCTGGATCGTGTTACTGGAAAATATAGTATCGATCCAACGAGTATCTATACTACCTACCGCGCTATACTACTTGGCTGATGGAGTATTGGAGAGATTTAACCAAGCGGCTATAGGCGAGACCCCTCACCCTCTCGATCCTCCGTCCCTTGACTTTACGAGGAGATTCTCTGTGCTCGTATAGGTTAATTACTTCACTGACTTAGTTTCCGTTCCCTATAGACGACGTTTTCGCGCGATGCGATTTCACCCTATCAACGAGTCCGAATACCAACCCCAGCCTAGGAACATAGTAGCGCCCTGTCTTGGTGCGGTTGGTACGATATAAAGTAGTCGGACGATCTGGGACACCGCGCTGTGGTGTACGGGTATGTCGGTAAGGGTGGATCCAGGGTAAGGATGTGGCTGGGTGTCATATGGAAACTGGAAAGGAGCGAAACACCAGAGGTAGGCAGCTCGGCTCGTGCTGGTATGGAGGACCAGGGTGATTTGTGTGACAGATCGGGACCAAGCGAGCCTCGGGCCGACCGCAATCGCAATATATTTTCTTTCGCTCCCTCCGTCCCGACCAGAGACATCGGCCATTTTACCAATAACGTTAATACGACCATATATCGACAAATACGCATAAATAAACTGACATATCCACATATACCAAAGTACTTCTACCCTCCCGTCTGATATACTTTTTTAGAAATTTTATCATCTGCCGATACGGTCCATTGTGGATGCTGCGCGCATGGGAAAGGCTTCACCTGATACGACCTTTCGATCTATAATGCTTACCCATACTTGTAGCTACCTATTGTAACCGTGTAGCTGTCAGGTAATTAATTAAATTGGGCTTATTGATACACGCTGTATATTGATTTTTAATATTTAATTATTTATTGCCTCAAAATTAAGCAGCGACATTCACTGACGGTCATTGATCGATGACGCTATAGTTTATTAGCAATCAATATTAACGATCGAAAGATTATTAAATTTACAGTAACTCTCAGAGTCATCGTAGTATGAAAGAGTGTTTGTTTGCCCAGCGAAAATTTTTACGGATTTTTTGTAAAATTGTGTAATAAATATGTATATATATATTTTCATTGTTATTTACAAGGCTTATAGGTATCGCGTATAATATTTGTATTTGATCATCTAAATTAATTCGTATATGTATACAGGGACGTGGGAGATCAAAAGGTCGAGAATACCGGGAGCATTTGTTGCGCTCCGACGAATTGTAGCGCAGTGTGTATCAATTAAGGTAGGATTTGTCAGGCAAGAGAGACGAAGCAATTTGCAGAACGCGACGTATTAAAGGGTTCGGTCACGCGGTGCGAAATTGCAACGGAGGTTTCGCAAAGTCGCGATTCGCTTCTCGAGAGAGCAGGTAGGGTTTCCCGGCAACTCAATTCCGTCGCGGCTCTCGAGCTTTCCCTGAAATCTTACAACCACGAACGGAACGCAAGGACGCTCGTGGCGCTGGCGCTTGATTGCTTCGAAACTTAAGCAGGCAAACAAACAAATACGTGTCTCCAGCGGAACTCGCGAAACTGGCGGCTTTACGACCTCCGCTTTATGAGGAGAGAACGAGAGCAGCACGGGAGTGGGAGGCTAAGTCAAAGAGACAGTGGTGGTTTTAGCGAGAGTAAAACATATAGAAATGATGACGACTGTGAAAAAAGAGTAAAACTTTGTAAAATTTCAGGACAAAAAAAATAGAGCGATAAAGCGGAGGAAGAAATTGAAAAAAATAGAATTCAGTGGAAAAACAAACTACTCGATCGTGTTTGCCAGTCGGCTGTGTCCGATGCGACGAGTAAGTAGGTGAGTAAATTTATATTATATATAAATATATATATAAGTATATTATAAACTCTCTCTCGAAATTTGTTTTTTCTCAATACAAAAATTCCCATTATCCATCACAGACTGTCTCCCCGGAGCGGCTGCTGATTATCGAATTTAAAATGTTTCTTTATTCACGAGCTAAAATTCCCGTCGCGTTGAGCTTGAAGTAGATTTATTTTACGGTAGAAAAGTTTTTCGCGCGACATCAGCTCTCTGTCTGACCATAGAGAGCGAGAGAGAAGAAAGATGATTTTTTTCATTTGACAGTAGTTATTTTACAGGATGGAACATAGGTGTCTACGTCCTGCGGCATATCAAGCGCGAATTACGTATAACGATGACTCGCGCGTGAGGAGATCTTGGAAAAAGACGCCAAGAGAGAAAGCGAGTCTGGAAAGAAGAAGAAAAAAGAGACGGAGAAAGTATTCGACGAAGAAGTGGATGGAGGGGTTCGAAAAGAGGGTGCTGAGGTCGTAACTAGTATATAGGGACCATACGACTTTACTCCAGTCTACCGTACGGAGGCGCATTGTCCGCCAACGTTTTGCCCTGTCACGATGGCGAGACAATAGACGCCGTTAACACGCCCCGTAACCGTTTCATTGTTTGCTGACAATGCTGGAAATACGTGGACACCCGGCCTACGTATCACCCTGGATCGATCCTTGCACGGAGGAAGTGACGCGATTCGACTTTTATCCGTAACGGCACAGCGTAATACGTACAGGTACATGTGTGCGCGCACGAGGCGGCCATCCAAAGTTAAAAGGATATATAGTAGGTCCTTGTAAAAGATTATGGCTGAAAAGCTTCGTGAGAGCCTATAAATTAAGCTGGGAGCTTTAGGATGCCGGACATGCATATCCATATCTGTGCTTGGTTTTAACATCCTGAAGGTTTTCCAACCCCTGTGAGGTTTTACCTCCTTTCGCTATATCTATATACGTTTCGATGTACCGCACATGTATATGTGTACGTGTACACTCTTTACGTTGGTACCCCTCACTCTCCAGAAACCCTTGCACTGGGCTAGCTAAGGGGTATATATATATATATATATAGAGAGAGGGTGTGTATCGAGCGAAGAACCAGGCACGCTAAGCGAAAGGACTATTAGAATGAAACGAGCCGAAAAATGTCTACATCGTGCAACGAGCCACGGGATAGGTAAGATACCTATCCTGTACAGGACTGGGCTATAGAGTGGTACGGTAGTACAGTGGTACAGGATCCCAGTCGTACCATTGGGGTGGTTAAAGCGGCCGCGTCTTTATCGCCAAACAGGACTTCCAGGGGTGAACTCTTGATAAGGGTAGAAGCGACCTAGAGAATAAGAATGCTACCGCCGCAGAGTATTCTTGGTTGATATACGGTCTGAGAGTTTGGGGACCCTTGATGCAGCGTAGACAAAAAATATGATTTTTTAGCCCTAAGCGTGGCTGACCTGTAGGGTAGGTTTCTACTTCGTCGTTGTCACCTGGTCTGACTAGGTAACGCTCTTTGGATCTTTTTGAGCCTTTTGGGTAGGGCAACCATTGCCCTACCAAAAGGCTACAAATTCTGTTGTTTCCCTTGAATACCAGGACTAAAGGGGGTTTTCAGTCCTACCAACATCACGGGTCATGACATTGCTGCTGGTAGGCTCTTATGTTTAGGGGACTGCTGGAAAGCACCTTTCAACTCGACCATCCCTTATTTCCATTTTCTATCTATTCTCTACTTGTCCTAAGCTTTAGTACTGACGTTACTCCTATCTCCGCAATGCCTATGGTATAGGGGTTGCGTTTTATCGTTCTCTCTCTCTCTCTCTCTTTTGCTTTCTCTTCGAGTTCATTTGCCATGGCAGAAGGAAGGGGTGTCCTAACATTTAAATACCAAACCATCTACCATCCTTGCCGGTTACTACGGTTCCCTCTAATGCCACTGTCTTACCGAGTTCTCGACCAGTAGATTTATACTCTCTACTGTGCTACTTCGACCCCTTTACACCAACCCTGTACCATCCGAAACCCATATTTCCTATCTGTCGCTACCTTTACCTACCCAGCCCTAAGTTTAGCTTCGCGTGCTCGCGATCGGATTCGCATAGGAACAGGAACTCGAGTCCGCTGCCAGGTGGGCCTTGCCATTCTCTTTTGTTATAATAAAAGCAGCCGTTCCTATCATCCCTCATGGACAAAGTAGATATCATGTCCCTTGGAATCTCCCTCAAGAGCTCAGGATTATCTAGGAAATTCGCAGGATCGTCCCGTACGAGGATACCAGAGTATATAGGGGATGCTCTTAGTACGTTACGCAGTGACTGTACATTTTCATCCCCCTATTGTGTCTATATGGCTCACGTGCGCCTGTATGTATATAGCGAGAGTTGTACATAGCGAGGAGCTAGTAGAGGGTTGTTTTATGACCGAGATGAGTCTACGTGATCGGACTCGACTTCGTAGCTGGCTCAGCCCCGAGGCGCGGCGGTTTACTCTTAAAACTTTTTTAGAGGCCATTCCGTTTCTCGTTCTGCCCGAAAAGATTTGATTTTGGAATAACCTCCGGGTGATGGCGCGGGATTAGTTCGTTCGTGAAAAGAAAACCTTATACACCATAGAGATTCCAGATATCTGCTATTGAGACTATTATGTCTCTCTATGCGCCCTTGGTCTCATACAACCTTGGAATATTAATAACTACCTTCGATCGTTGGTCCGTGACTTTCGAGATGCTGGACCAATAATGGATGCTGTTGTGAAGACGCTAAGGGTTCATCAAGGTCCATGGTCTTGGGGACTCTTGAAGATCGACTGGGAACATACGTAAGAGCTAAAGAGGAAGTGTAGGATAGGACGTATGGCCAGAGGGGTGGCTAGGGGGTGGTTGGGGGATGAAAAGAAGAAATAAATAAGAAAAATATTGAAAGATTCGAATCCTACGCTTGAAATGTCGAGAGCTCGTCTAGCGGAGCTTTTTCACGTGAAAGAGCCACCCTGGGAGTGGAAGCCACCTCAGGGAGTAGCGACGTCGTGAAGGGATGAAAGAAAATGGAAAATAATGTGGACTCGGGATTAAGGCGGTAGGAAAAGATGCAGAGTCACGGCTACACGACCAAAGTTTTCAGAGTGTGGGGGGGGGGGATCTGCCGTTAAAAAAAAAGCCACTCGAAACAAAGGTTTGTTAATGCTGCGACAACGTCCGTCCCTTCCTCCTCCGTGACTCTAATAAATAGACATCTTGGCTTTGCAGCATCGACTAATAGCTACCCCGTCTCTTCTTGTTCGCGTAATAGGATATTCAGCGAATCGCCCGTATACTATATACCGGGTGCATCAAAGAAAAATATACGAACGAACCATGTATACCGGCATCTACGTACTTCGCGATGCTAAATATCGAGATTTATATTCCTTACGAGGATAAGAAATTTTCGAACGTGTCGGATTAAAAGATCTTTGCCAGCCTTCTTTTCGGCTATCCTCCTCGCCATGGAAATTGGTGGGAAAATGACGGCGAAGGATAAAACGGGGGGCCGATTGGTCGTAGAATAACAGTCACGGCTCTCCGACCAGGATAAACGAGGCTCACGTGTCCTGGATGGCAGGAGATTTCCCATAGGTTTTCAGGAATACGCGAGCCGTTTGACGTAGGTATATACGTGCTTGGCGAATGCGCATAAGTGTGACACGGGACTCCTGCACGGGGCGGATGGATATTCGCGCGGAGAGTTTCCCTCCGTTAAAACCCACAATAACAACCGGTGGCGTCCTAACAAAAAGAGTCGTAACGATGACGAGGATTTCTATGGGACTCTGGAGGAAAGCACCTTCTACGAGTATCCCATTCGCGGGGACGACTTGTTTCTATATATATATATATATATATATACATACATATGTATATACGTATAAACACACACAGACCCACTTTGAGACACACAGAATGTCCCCCCCTTTTTTTTTTTCAAGCCCCACAAGGAACAATACTGTCGCCCATAATACCCCTAGAAAGTAAAACACTCGATTGTATCTCGGTATTATAAATCCTGATTCATAAGTATCTAATACTACACGGGGGAATGGGGGTTTCCAAATTTTATATTCTCGCTCCAAGGCTTGCAAATTTCACACCTGGGTGTTATACGTCTGTATCTCTGTCTCTTTTTACTTCGCGTCGCTCGATGTAAACGGCGTCTGGCAATTTTCGCGAAATCTCAGTGTCGCACCTTTATACTGTACACAGGGGAGAACTCTACACTTTAAAACAATATCTTCGACATAGAGGGAAGAGCTGGGAGGTTGATGGGGTTGCTAGTAAGGATATAGGGTAGCGGGTGTCGATGGGATAAACTGAAGGGTAGGATAGTTGGTTAGGATGGGGGGGGGTGGAGGAGGGAGGGGGGGGGGGATGGTGGTCGTAAGACGACCAGGATACGAGATGTTATTTTTCCAATATGCAGACGGAAGGATGGAGGGTGGTTCAGGGCTGGATGACTTCAAGGGATCGAGGGGGGGGGGGTTGAGAGGGGGGTGACTTTCAAACCATGATACTCTCAGTCATCCCCAAGGGCGTGTAAACACTCGAGGTACTCGACGTCCTGTCAATCGGAGACGATGAAACTCCCTTCGATTTTTCTTGCTTGGAAGATCTTTTTCCTGAAATCGTTTCCGCTTTCACTGTACGAGTATCATCCCCATCGATTTTAACGTTCGGAAAATTCATTTCGCTCAAGATAAATTCTGGGCAAATGTGCCCTTTTTTACCTTGATCTCCAAATTTTTTCAGAAATCATTATTACTTGGATCAGCCTTTTGGATAATAAAAATTTGCGAAATTTAAAAATAAAATAAATATTGACAACATACTTGACACATGATACCATATACGTACACGTAACAGTAGATACGTGTATAATAACTAAAAGTCTACTGTCCATGGCGGAAGGATGCGCACCACAGCCAATCAACGTTTTACAATTTGCATCCCATTCAGCAGCGTCCACCCGGTAATAAATTAGTGAATTTTATTTGCATTCGGATAACCTCGTTAAATATTTATATTTATATTTGCGGAGCAGCCAATTGTAAATAGCAGCGTGCTCGTGGGGGGGGAGAGTCCGTGTTAAATATGTGGTCGAGGGTACAACGTGTGTGCAGGTATTCACGTGTGGACGTCGCCGTAGGAACTCACGTGTTTACGTGCGTGACGTAGAGAATCATGTGTATATCGATATGTGAGCTTGCATATGGAGTATGCGTGTGTGTATATAGAGTGTGGATGCGTGTTCAATGTGTGGCATCGGTTTTGAAGGGGATGAGAGAGATGGGTGAAGAGGGTGCTGGATCTGGCAGAGGGGATGGTGAGGGTTTATTCTGTATTTTATGGCGGCGTCGAGAGAAGGGATGAGGGGATGGAGGATAGCTAGCTGGGTATACCCATTGGCGATAAGGTGATAAGCTCAAATGTATTGGCTCCCATCAAATCGTACGGTTTACTGCTATAGGCAACCCCATAAACGCTGCCGCCATCCACTCACCTACCCTGTCGCACCTAACCTCATCCTCGGGTCACCTTTCCTCGTGTGTTTAGATCTACAGTGTCAGAATCATTTTGTAATAGGTTCTTGTCATTTGAAAGTCCTTTGGGAAAAATGTATATGTACTCCGGGACGTCCTTGGGCCATCGGGTACTTATCCCCGAAATTCCCGGGAGTAGCCTGGGTCGGATTGGTTGCCAGGAGAACGAGGGTGATGTTGTGTGATAACGAAATTAGTTAGGAATTAGATTGGTAGTCGGCACGGATCCTGGTGCTCTGGAGATCGTCATGGCGAGCCGATGAGTAAACGAGCCCTCGTTAGGGGTATTTCTAGGGACAAGGGTGATCGGAGGGTGGGTTCGTAAGGGACGACGGGTAAGGGCGAGGGATGGAGTTGCGTAAGTAGAAAAGTAGGGAAAATGAAGAGAGAACTAGTAAGAGGTCGGACGAGAGGTAATTCGGCTTCTGGTTCCTAGGCAGTCGGAAGGGTCCGATGGTGGTAAGGGTTGGCAAAGAAAAAAAAAAAATGGCAGAGTGTAATCGCGGAACAGCCGCTCTGGGCTTTTTAAGCAAACCCACCGACGGTTACAATTAGCGTCGCTGCCCTTCGCGCCGCTCCTGGAATCCCTTTCTTCTCGGTCTCTCTGCAGACCCTCGACCCTTTTCTTCCTCCCTTTTTTTTTTTTATTCTCGCCCTTCCCTTACACCAGCCACAGAACTCCCTTAAGGAGCTTCCAGTTGGATTGAGATCCTCGCAACCCACTTTGGAGACCCTGACCCTGAATTCCCGGTCCTGGCAAGCCCTTGGACGGCACGCCGCTATCCCGTCGGGCGGGCTCGCAGAGATAGCACAGGCTCGACTTAAGTGGGTGTAATTAAAGATGGCCGCTCAGTGCGCTGGTGCTCGTGAAGAAGGTAAGATGCGGAAAAAAAAACAACCCTCGAGATAAAGGGATGCGAGATACTCTCGCCATCACTCCCCCTGTTGGTTCTCTTATATTTTTCCCAAGCTTGGCTTTTCTTGTGACTCACCCTTTCTCCACGCGATCCCATAAGATTTCCCTTCCCTCTTTACTTCCATTACTTTTTTTTCCTCCCCCTCCCCACCTTCACCAATCTACCCTTTCTTTCATCCCTTTCACTCCTGACCCCGTTCGAGGGATCGCCTGTTTTGCCGCGCTTGGACTCAACCACGTGCAATCTGATCTCATTATTTTGCGGTTTAAATTACCCGCCATTATCTTTTCGCGGGTTTTCTCAGTCGGGCCTGCTACGTTCCAACTGTATTGTACAGAATGTCCTATTGAAGATCCCGGGCGTCCTGAACCTCCTCATCCCCGAGTCTATCACCCTATCCCCCTGTACCCCCTTCCCACAGTGTGTCCCGGTTGGTTAAGCATCCCCTGTCTCCGGCAGGTTCGCTAACACGCTCGGAATGAGAATCCCGCGATTTCATCCCTTACCGTCCTAGTCATCCCTTATACGTGCCGATTCCTTCGATTCCTCAGGAGAATGTCAATTACCGGGAACATAAGGCGAACTGCAACCACTTCCGCAGTAGGTATACCCTACCGCTGGAGTCAATTCCGATTTTATTTTACGAGAACGTCCTGCCGCGAAATTCTTCCTCGCATTGATAAGTATTCACTGCTGCACTTTCTTTTTTTTTTACTATCATCATCCTCTCGCTATCAAACTATTTCCCTAGCTCCTTCAGATACTCTCTAGCTATCTCGTACCAGCATCCATTACTCCTCTCTCTCTCTCTCTCTCTCTCTCTCGAGTCTCCATTCCCTTCCGTTTCAAGCTTACTAACTTTACACCCGTTGTAAACTTCAGCAGACTGTTATCGCGCTGCTACACGGACGACGTCCTTGTTCCTCCTTCGGTCAAACCTTCTTGCTTCTCTCACGGCTCGTCTAGACCAGCTAGGCCTTCCCCGTAGGTGCAGCAATGAAATAGCCAGGATATCGACCCGGCATAAACCAGACCACCTACCTGCACCAACAACCTGCTGAAATAAATCCCGACGATCTCACAGTCTAGTTTCCAAACGTAAGCACCAGATGTCGCCCTACTCGCACGCCTCTCTCCATGCTCAAGATCTTAACGGAAACCGCACAAGGAAACGAAGAGAATGGAAGTGACACGCGAATCCGGAAAACCATATCGGCGTAAAAGAAAAAAAACCTAGCAAAACGCATGGCTCCTGGACAAAGGCGCGGAAATGAAATCCTTGCGGGAAGCAAATGGACACGTCGGCTACCAGGGAATCCTACGGAGTGTCCGAGCACTGTCAATCTCTCTCCGTGGAATTTTCTCGGATATAAGCGCGCCAGATACGCCAGGAATCCCTTGGCGATATCGGCACACGGATCCCATAGATACTGGAGTCCTATCTCCGTCCTTCTCTCTCCCTCGGGCTGTCCCTTATATCTGATCGAGTGCAAGTGAGAAAAAGGATAAGCGGTGAAACGTTCCATAAATAAAGATAACAACCAAACGATTATCGTGTATATGGCTAGAGCGGAACTGACTGAGCCGAGTATGATTTTTAGGGGTGAATTTGGGGGGTGGCTAGAATAAAAAAAAAAATGAAAAAATAAGTGCAGGGAGCATTGGGCAGGAAAAAAAGCAGAATCGAATGATTCTAGCTCACTGGTCAATTTCATACGGTTGGGCCTCGTTTGCCGGGCAATCCATCACGTGGCATTCGAACCATTCCACCACCCTCCACATCCCTCCCTTCTATCCGAACCACCGCTATCTATATCTCTTTCCCACCAAACTCCCTTTATCCCTCTTCGAACCTCTTCGTCCACCGACACCATCAGCAGCGACGCTCTAGCGTAACCCCCCCCCTCCTCCCTCTGCTATGTGAACCTACGTAGGTGTATACATATGTATATATGTATATATTCCCTCTATCCCGTTCATACTCTTGCCTAAGGGCGAATCTACTATGCTCGCCAGTTATACATAATATCCCGGTGGGGTTACACGGATCACTTCCGGTGCGGGACAAAATGCTTACAAATTGCTACAACCTGCAAAAGTCCGATCCCACGCGTCACGAATGAATCACCCTCTCGCGACCCTCGGCATTCCTACATCTTTTTCACTCGTACCGTCGTCCACCCCTTTTACGTATTATTGTCCTTCCCTCCTGTAATTCTGTCCTAGGCATGAATGAGTACCTGGTGTCTCCCTCTTTGATCCGTAAACAAAGTTGATGCTGATACATGCCACGACTTCCTGATAACGTTATCCACTGATGCATTCTACAGCATTGCTGTAGAGTATTTGTAGTATCTCTACACGTGTATATATGTATATATATTTGAATACGTGTTTCTTGCTTCTTGGATGACTCTGTCTACCTGTCGCTTTTATCTATCCTGTTTCCGGTTCGCTTTTCTCTACCGCTGTACACGTATTGTCTGTTGAGAAAACTCTGGCAGATTCTGACGAACGCCGAGAACGTATACGAGCTCTCGGGAAGATGCTCGAACTCGAGCGTAGGCATCACTGTATTTCTGGCTGATATACGACACTTCAAACCTGTACGGTACGAGTACGTTACTTCCGTATAGAATGATGGATCCTTCGATTTTTCAAAGACGGATCGAAAATATCCGGGAGCAACTCTGGCTGTAACTCATCGAACCTTTTTGATATCGTCCTTCAGCCTGGGGCAATTTAGGTGTTTTGTAACTCGACGCTCTCCTGCCTTACGAGAATCGATTGGGATAACAAGCCCTTTTTTAAGGCCCGTAGGTATGTCGGGTATGAAGATTTTCTTTCTTTCTTTTTTTTTTTTTTTTTTTTTTTTTAATAAAGTTTCTCAAGGACCTTTTAAAGGCTGATATGAGGGAGATTTTCAATTTCATTATTTTTTCTTTTTTTTTTTTCGGCGAGTGGAGGGGGAGATTGTGGTTGTGACGTATATGTAACTCAGTCCGCAACTATGTATCAGGGTAAAAACGTTGTGTAAAAGAAAATTGCAATTTAGTGGCGAGAATAAAAATAAAAGAACCTTCTCAATTGGCTATTTCTGACTTCAATTTCTTTTTATTATTTTATTTTTGTTCCAGCCCCGCCACAAAATCCCGACGGACTGGCAGTCACTCTAGCGAAAATAGTCTATACTGATTTCGCTGGCAGACTACGCACGCGATAACTGGACCTTCCAGCAATTACCGCATGACTGATCATTACGCGATACGCGCGACTCCCAAGTATCGCGTTGCGCATGAAATTTTCAGTATTACTTAAATACTCGGCTGGTCTTGTTTTCAACGATTTGATCTTCGTTTTAACGATAACGACCGTCGAGTCGATTCGGTATTTCCCAACGGCTAAGCGGATACGTAGACAATCGCGGAACGTACAGCGACGTCGATAAGTCGAAACGAAGGGAAGTAAGCAGCTCTTCGTTTTTCAAGGGGCAAGGAAGGGTGAAAGGGTCAGGGGCGTAGATTTTAATTAGGCATTCGAAAGCTGCGCTTTCGTCCAAACGAATTGATCACAGGGTCGGATAGGCTTTACGGATAGGATTTAACTCACCATCGAGGGGTGGCTTGCCGATTTTGCGATCCGTGCACGTTTCCAAGTGCTACCGAAGTCAATCCCTCGTAGCCGATGGCGTTCAACCCTTCCGTAAAGGAAGCTTCTCTGAAATCAAAAATATAAATCCCAGTTAATTGATTGCTCCCGGACCCAATGCTTTCATCCGACTCAATCCACAGCTTCCCGTTCGCTGTTCCTGACTTTACCTACCGACCCCCTGTCATCCCTTAGGATCTTCCCCAGGTCCAGAATTCCATCCCTTCTCAGACTTCGCGAAAATTTGCTACCCCTCGAGCGACTTGGTTCCCCGCGTCAAAATGACTCCGACACCCTTCCTCCTCTTCAGGACTGGTCTACCTCGCGGAAATACCCCGGGTGCTACCTGGAGTGTAGTGGCGGGACTCGTTGGGGTCAGGTCGGTCCGAGATTCGTCCCACGGGATGTATCCGCAGAGATACGCGGCTCCAGGGAGCCATAGAGTTGCACGCGCTTCCCTATTCTGCTCTCCTATCTGAAGTCGCAACCCGCGGCTGCCAACTCCAGGGCTGAACTCGTGTGTTTCGACTTTTGGTCCCTCTCGCTCTCACTCGGCACTCTCTTGGCGTTTTCTCTCCTCGTTCCTCTCTCTCTCACGACCACTTTCTCCCGCTTCGCCTTGCACAGGCGAAACTCTACCTCGTAAACGAGAGGGTACGAAATTAAATGGTTTTGGAGGTGCGTAATCTTTTTGAATGGCACGTATACTCCTCCCCTTTCACCTTTCGTCCCCTTTCCACCCACCCTTTTTCTACTCGCTGCTTATCGTGCAGAGAATCCCTCGGTCCCCTAGTCCCGTTTGAAAATTCAAAGAGTATATTTTCAGCGAAGCCCATTGAAGCCAACCAGGTACATTTAACGACACTGTAGTGACGCACCTCAATCGTTCGTTCTGTGTATTTCGCGTTGGAGATTAAATCCCAGTCGGCACTTCTCCCGATACGATTTAAAATCCTGGCAAAGGGGAATCCGAATATAGCTAAGCAGTCGGATTTACGTCGCTACGTAATACTGATATAAAAAAGCTCATTTCACGTATACCACCCACAGGTATCCATATAAAATTTATATACATAATATACACGTGGTAATGACACATACTGCCGAGTCACGTGTCGCTTCGCTTCGACCGGACTAAATTTATCGTGTCGCGAGGAGCAAAGACGATGTTGAATTAAAAAAATATTTACACGCTCGCTGGACGAGAAAGAGAAAGAAATCAAGAGAAAGCCGGGACACGAAGAAGAAATGGAAAAAATAATAAAAAAAAATCGAGCAAAGAGAACCAGAGGCCGAGGGTTGGAACCCGAGTGGGGATCGGAGAAATCCTCAAATTGTCAGTTGTAAAAAATGCCGTGCGCTTGTCAGTGGCAGGTAGGAAGCCGTGGAAGCAGAACGAGAGGAACCAGTGGAGAAGAACCAGGATCAGAACCAGAAGTAAAAGCAGTAGCGGCAGCTCCTCCTCGGCGACGGGAGATCTCGGGCAATTTGTCTCTCCCTCCTTCAGCTCTTACATCATCCGCGTACCCTGCGCCTTCTACTTCCACCTTCGCTTCCACCTCCACCTCATCCCACTGCTCGTCTCCTCCTATACCTCGAGCTCGCGCTCTCGCCGAGTTTCGCAGAGGGTTGCCTATCGATCCGCAGCCCTTCCGAGGGTGTGGTGTGTTGCTCGGGTTGGCGCGACGCCCCGCGTACCGACGCCTTCACTGACGGCTGTACGGAGCCAGCCAGCACATGGCCTGCCCCGTGTACTACTGCTAGAAGTTACGAAGTTACCATACCGAGAGGCATGACTCTCTCCCTCGCTCACCCGTTACTCTATCTTTGTCTCCTACTCTCTCACCAGATACAATTCTCTCTCTCTCTCTCTTATTCTCTTTCCTTTCGCTCTCTCACATAGTACCGCTTGTTGTTATGGGGTTCGGTTAGCCGAACACCCGTCCTGAACATGTGACTTGGCTGCACGTTACGCCTCGTTATGCTGCATTATGCGCGTGCTACTCGTCAGCCGCCCATGGAAATTGATATGCAGTCGGCTGGTTAGGACGGCACCGGTTTCCCTCTGCCTATGATCTCTCTGTTCCCTATATTCGACTGTTTCAGCTGGCTCTAGCATTTACGTATTTCCGGGGAATTTATGTGCGTCCTACGTTCGGACGGTTTTGTTCTTTCTCTGGGATTCGATTTAAGCTGCGTATACGCGTGCAGCGTCGGACGAACGCATTGGGCATCAAAATTGTTTTCGACGCTTGAGATACGAATTACCGAAGGCAGAGCGAAGCATAGAGCGATTCTATGCCGGCTCAAGAGGGAGGATTAATAGGCCGTTTAAGGGGTGTTTACGGTTTACCGATGCTGGCTCCTATAGACTATGTACACATGACCCTTTTGTGTATATAGTCCCAAGTAGCTATTGGTCACGATACTACGAAACTTCCGGTCTATCCAGTTTGCGTTTTAGTGGCATACTTGCGGCTGTAAGGAGCCCTTAATAATTTAAACGAAAACCCCCTGTGGCTGCTGGGGAAGACCTGGAGATTCCGTGCTACTAGGGGGGGGAGATCAGACTTAAGCCTAGGAATAAATTGCACGAGGTTTTTGGAGATTTTCGAAATTTCTTTCGAACGACTGAAAACATTTTTTTTTTTCTCAAAGACTTTCCCCTTCCATATACCCGCGACACCCTTTCTACCCGTTCTTTTGTCTCTCCACCCTCTCTCATCTTTCTGTCACTTCTTCGCGATCCTGGGAAACCCGTCAACCAGACTCGGGGAACGACGTGGAAGATTAATAGAGGATCTCGCGACGTAGCCCCTGTCGCCCCGTCCTGGTTTTTCTTAATAGCCCAAGATATTCTAGGAGACACGGAGGAAGTCCCGGATGAAAAAAGAACAAGTGGCAGGGAGTGACGAAGAAAAGAGGAGAAAAAAAAGGGTTTTCTCACCGAAGGAATATGGTACGGGAGCCTCTGGGAGGGTTTGGGGATAAGGAACATATACCGGTGAAGGAGGCCGAGGATGAAGTCGGGGGTGAAAGGATCTCGCAGAAGCGATGAGTCCGGGCGCTTAGTGTCAGCAGCGTTCTTTCGTCATTACTATCGTCGGAGGGATAAGGGCGCCGAGTTAGGTGCGTAAATTGGCTTAAAGGATTTGGCTCAACGTGGCCAAGCTAAATAGTCACCGTCGTAGACGACGTACACGTCTACGTCGACGGAAGTGCCGGCGCACTCTGACTTCTACTGGGTACACCCGAGCATCCTGGTACACGTGTGTCACTGCTCCGGGGCTGAACAAGCTCAGTCCGTATGTCGGAAGTAAATCGTGGACGCTACCCCAGGAGTTGAAAACACTTTTAGACCTAAACTTTTTAAGGTCACATCCACCTAGTTCCCGAGTAACGTTGTCAGGGTGTACCTACCCTTGTTACCATGTGAACTTGATACGAATGGCCAGTTCCTGAGGAGGATTTGCCTCGGTGTAATTGTCCTGGGAAAAAGTTTCCAAGCTCCCAAAGTACCAGGGATGACAGAATAGGAGTGGATCCTGGGTAACGTAAGTAGCGGATAGCGGCACCCCAAGGACGAGAGTAAACTACTTCTAATGGATGCTGTCAGCGGGCGTCAGGATGCCCACGACATCCTCGTCCTTTTTGTCCTTCCACTCGTTTGTGTACACTCCGGTGCTACCGTGCTCTCCCATACTCCCTGCACGCACGCACGTAGATGAGATTTCAGAAGGTGACAGTGGGGAATTCTTGAAGGTTGTTACGATCCTTTTGATACCCGCTAAGTTACAGGTACTCCGCTGAAGACGAGTAGAGATGTACATATACCATGCGTATGGGGAACTTGCGAAGAGTCTGCCGTATAGCAATCACAGTCCGGATAGTGTTTCACTCCTGTTGCATTAAGCGACCTAGAGTTTCTCTTTGTCCAGGGTACAAGGGCAAAACGTACCTACGTCAGGTACAGCTGAACTTCTCTTGTTTTGGACTTTCCATGGAAGCCTTGAGGGGGCACCCTCCTTTCTCTAGCTCTGAGAATTTGTCCTCTCAGTCTCGGCGCCGTTGCTCCTCATTCTTCGCGTACATACGCACATGCCTTTAGTAGCTAAGCTAAGCCGATATCGTTACACGCTAACTTTTTGAGCGATCTGACTGTGTAAGAGTCCTTTAGGCAAGAGCTCTGTGTATGAGAGGCTGGATGGAAGAGAGGGGAAAAAAGGACCTTGGAGGATTGATCAGGAGTACGGGAAACGTATGCGTGGGCACGTTTAGGTCTAGAAGAAGGAGGGTCGTAGGAGGATTTTGGTAAAGACGGGGTTGAGGACCCGGTGGGATCCAGCTATCGAATTGTCGCAGTGCGGTAGAGTGTAGGTAGAGCTGTAGTCAGGAAGGCTGGCTGACTAGGAACGGAACAGGACTACTGTCAGCAATAGGAGCGTGAGTGGCTACCACGAATCGTCCATTGCGATCGGAGCTATCTCTTTGTCTCTCCTTCTCTTACTCTCTCTCTTTCTCTCTCTCTCTCTCTCTCTATATATATATATATGTATGTATATCTCTTTGACGCTCTCCCTTTTACCACAGTATCTCCCACTAGAGCTCGCACTCTGTACTCCCTTTTCTATCTTACTCGCTCCCCGATCCCTCTCCTTCTACACTCTCTCTCTCTCTCTCACGACTCTCCAATCTCCACTCCATTCCTCTCCTCTCGAGCCGCCACTCGACTCCCAAATACTGCAATTTCAGCCTTGTCGCCGTTACGGCACTTCAACTCTAAAATGATAAATTCCATCCCTTCCTGCCATTGCTCTTTCACTCGTTCACTTTCTGTATCTTACTTTCTCTCTCTCGCCTTTCTTCTATGCAATTCTCTCTCTGATTTTCGCACTTAATCATCAACAGACTTTTTTTTTCCTATCCTTCGACTCTTATTCATTTCTATATAATTCACTTACTCCATCGTGAACTTTCTTTTATAGGTGACATAATACCATTTTCATTTCCTTACAGAAAAATGTGGTTGAACGAGTGATCGAAGCAAATATACCGAAGGAAGACAAACAAGTCGATACTTGTACTCCGTACTCTCGTGTTTGACTACGTTTTCTTGCCATTAAAAACTGCTTGGCTTCTCATCCTTAAAATATCATGTCCTTGATCGTGGACCTATCCATCCAAGATATCCCGTTCCTGATCAAACGGAGACCCGTTTTGGTCCATTTTGTTTTGCCCTTAACTGAACATAAGTGCTCATGCTGGTCCCCATAGAGTGAATCAGGATGAAAGCTGCCTCGGCTCTTGTTTCCAGGGATCCTATTAACCTGTTTGCGGTATTTGCCCGGCCGGTTATCATCCCTATGTCAAGGTATTATTATACTATATATAGTGGATTTGGCTACGAGGGTGTAAGAATGTAAAGGTGTGTAGGAAGATATACGGAGAATGAGAAGTAAGTGGATGAATTCAGCACATGGGGGATGATGCTGTTAGAATATATATATATATACACACACACACGGGGAACCACGGAAGAGACTCTAAGTCACACTGGATTGTCCCTTGTTTACCGTAGATACAAATTTCAGGAGATTTTGCGCCACGTGAATTTGAAATGGATCCTTTGTTCCCGGCGATAACGTACTAAGGGTAGACTAGGCCCAAATTCTCAAAAATACCCAGTATCACTTCGAATGGATCGAACGGTAGCGAGTTTAAATTCTTTGGTAAAATTTAGTTAATTAACAAAGTTCCCTATAGTTATGTATATGCAAGGAGAGACCGGATATCGTGTAAAGCGGGTAAAAGAATAAAAATATTTGAGTTCCTTAATTTACGAAGTTACCCGCAAAATGTTCCTCCTAATTACTTTGAAATTAGTGAAAACCAATCGATTATTACCAAACCCGATAAAGCGCCGCTCCTGAGGGAGTCATGGCTTTCCTGCGAGCTCCGTCCGATCCTCCGGAAATTAATGGGTAGTGCATTTCCGTGCTCGAATTTTTTTATTTTTCCAAACAACCCACTACCACAAACGGATCCTCCGACGCTACCCTGATGCACAGGAGGCGATAGCGGTCGGGTAGCAATACCAGCAGAGACCCCAGCGCGCCAATAAGCGAAGGGCGAAGCAGGAGCACAAGCCGGCACTGGCTAGTGATAAATATCGCGACTACCTATAACCATTTATACGTGGGACGGTGGTTTTTTTAGCGATCCGCGAGGGGGTAGTTTTTAGAAGGGCCAAAGCAGCTCCCAGCAAGGGGGTGGAAGTAGTCGAGGAGAGTGGGCGGCAGGATTCTAGGGATACAAACAGGACGAAGGGGTGCTCCTGTCAGGAAAGCTCCATCAATCTTCAGCAAGGGATGACGTTAATACCCGAACCGTCTTCGAGCCCTTATCCCTGCACCCTTCTATATCATGCATTAGGCACCTGCCTGTGGATCCAGTGCGTGCGACTCTGACGCACCAGAACCTGGACTCTCTTAAGGGTAGAAAAAAAAGACATCCACTCCCTCGAAAAATGCGACTTCACCCTGGTCTGCCGCGTAACGGTAGCAACATCAGAAAATTCCACGGAAGAGAATGCCCGGTGTTTTCGCGAGCCGGCGCTATTATCGTTATTACCGTCCCCGTGAAACTGGATTATCGCTGATTGCGCCTCCTAGGAACAAAAAAAAAGTGCTCTTTCGCGATTTATCAATTTGAGCGCGAGACGAAACTTTTTAAATTACACTGGCTCGCTGATTGGGGCCTTCCTTTTACTTCGTAGTACCCACTTAGCTACCGACTTACTCTCTCGTTCCTTTTCGCTTCCCTGTGTGTATCTTAAGGCAGAGCCTCGTTATATCGACTCTTCAGTACCGGCAGAGTCATATTCTCTTGCTTATCGGGTATCCATTAGAACTTTACCTGCCGTTGGGTAGACACAGTGTTTACTCTCTTACACTCTTATTCTCCGACTGGTCGCTTCTATCATCATAGCTCAGCGAGTAACAACGAGTAATAATTACGTATCAAAGTGTGCAGCGAACTCTGCCTAACTCGAAACGCTAACTAATCCAGTTTACTAGCTTAGCCGTAGAAGAGGCCACCCCCTTGTAGTCTGATATCGCGGTATCTAATATTCTCGAACTCCATCTCGACGCGCCATCCCCTGTTAACCTCTCGAGCTCTCCCTGTACGAATTACCCGATGGCATAATCTGGGCCTGGGTGCTGGCGTCCTAAGTATCCCACGTTACCACCTATAGAACCTTAGGGGTTCTTAGTTACGACCCTTGTTACTTTTTCTGATGTTCGACTTGCACCCTCTAACTTTTTTTTTATTTCTTTTTTTTTTCTTCTTAATTATTTACCCAGGGGGAACTAAATAAGATGTCGGAAGGAGAGAACCGCCCGTTGTTGTATACCTTAATTAGATGTCTCTCCAGCTGCTACCGGCTTGCAACCCTTTTATTTTTCACCCTTAAAGATCAACGAGCGTTAACGTCGTACTGAAAGCGACGTCGCTGTTTATTTCAATATCACGAGGTGTGACCTGTTATTATTTACTGTGGATACCGGACTGTATGCCGACTGGAAAACGTGACCCGTACCTGGTTACTGGGATCACGGAATGAAAACCAGCCCTATGAATTCTCTTGGTTGGCCATGAGTAACATCGACCCCCCCTCCTATCGAACGTCCCGAGACCCGTACAGGATTTCCTCAGTCTACCCGTCAACTGGAAACTACATTGACTACGATAAATATGTATGCATCGTGGAAGGGGGTAGGGGGGGGGGGGTTGCTACCAAGTGCCGGAAGTGGTGGGGGTGGATATCAAGTGGCGGAAGTGGTGGGGGTGGACACCAAGTGGCGGAAGGATATCGGGGACGAAGGAAAGTCGATGGTCTTGCATAGTCTGGGTACAGACGAAGCCCAGGGTCGCTCTCGTGATAGACACTGGTAGAGGGCAGGGGGTCAGGGGTCACAGGAGAGGGTAGAAAAATTGGCTGTGCAGGTAACGGGATTAAGCGTGCTACTACTGTATGTACGACCGTTGCCGGGATCATCCCAAGAAACTTTGCACTTTGGGAACTTTTAATGCTCCGCACAAAATTCCATCCCACCCCTTCCGGTAGGTGCCCTCCTCTTACGGCCGCTATACTTCCAGAATACACCTTTATCCTTAACCCGTGACTCCCTCTCTTATTTCTCTCTCCTAGCCGCCAAGGGTACCCAGCCAGCACGGGACCAGCCCAACCTGCTCCCTCCACTTCCGCACTGAGCATCCCTCGGTGCCGTCGAAGACTTCCGAAGTTTAACCTATCCGCGGCATCGGTATCCCAGGATAATGGCCTTATCGGGGAAAATCGTCGGGGAGAATAGTACCCACCGCCGCGTATAGGAAACCCTGTACTCTGGATGGAAGCTTTTCTCGAAGGTTAACAGCGCCGATAGGGCCAGACCTCCCCTACGACTTGGACCTACCGATACGACTTTCTGGTGAACGGGACTGAAATCGTTCTCTCTGTCCCAGTCACCTTCCTATCTTTGATACTTTAAGGGTATCGCTAGCTATCGGTATTACTGCGGATCGGCTCGACGAAGATACGCTGTATCTATATCCTTTACGATGTAGGATATACCGTACCCGGCTCGACATTCTTTTTTTCGCCGTGGTACCTCGATGTTCTACGTTCTGTGGGACTTGGAAGGCGCTAGAGGGGAGGGTATATTTGCATGCAGAGGATCTTATTTGGGCCTTGTGCGTGGCACGTATTTTCATATTTTCGATTTTGAGGTTCGAAAGAGGACCTCTTGGGAGCCTTGTGAAAAAGGTTCTAAATCAAAGAAAAAAGAAACACGTTTTTCATGATTCGCAATGAATTCCTTCGTGTCAACTTTAAGCAGTCATCCAAAACGTATATACTCGTGTCGGATACTTTTAAAACTTGAAAAAGACAGCAAATAGCAATACATAAGTACGTGTGTATGGTCAAGTAGAAAATAAAAAAAAAATTATTTCGTAAACATGTTTTTCAATTTATTTTTAACCTTCAAGTAAGTCACCACACGGTAACACAGATTTTAGCAGACACAGACGTTCAAAATAGGTTAAAATTGGCATCGTGAAGAACCTCGAGTCACTGTCGAGGCACATTCGAGATACGAAGGATAGTCTCGAGGTAAGGTAAAGAAGAAAAAAAAATGTCGAATCTGATAACGCGTGGAGACTGAAATTCTTAAATACAAAAATAGCTTCCAAGGGTAGCTGAATATTGTTCGATGTATCCCATAAGTACGTATTACATTCTTCGTACATCCACGCACATACCGTATAGTGAACTAGCAGGATAGGTGGTCTCTCAAATGCACTAGCTCAAATCTGCAGGAGCAAATGCATTACGCGCTCAACGTGTCTGCATCCCGCGGCGAGATATACGGCGGAGACATAAAGGTATCATCCATCAAGCTGTCCTGCGACGGGGCTCGTACGTGGCCGTAGCCAAGGGGTGCCTCGATTCGTCGCACCCCTAGCTGGATACTGGATAGTCGGTTGGTCGATCGATCGGTAGCCATACTTTTTCCTACTGTTTCACGTACCCTCTTCTATCTCTTTTTCCTATTTCTCCTTATATCTCCCTTCCTTTTTTATCTCCTTCCTTACCTCGTACGTCTCTCCTCTACGTCTTCCGTTTTCTACGCTCGCTCATATATACATTCGTCATTCTACTTTTTCTTTATCTTTTACTATTTTTCCACATTATTTTTTTTTCTCCTCCTCCCACTCCCACCCTCGTCCGCCCCTCTTCTTATTGCTTTGGTCACGTTCTCAAAACTACCTAGACTACCACCGCTACAGGGTGGCTATCTGGCGTCCCCCCCGCGTTATCAAAAGTCTTACATCCGCCCCCATCTCGAGATACGAAACTATGATTGACACTGGCGATTTATCACGATCCCAAGGTTACCGTAGCGAATCCGCCATATTGCCGGATTTTAAATTATTCAGAATCGAGTCCGAGTCGCGATTCGGAAAGAACGAGAGACCCAATAGCGACTATGAGATTTATGGGCGAACCGATGAATCACGGTTGTATATCATAGAACGAGTGAAACGCTCTGAACAATGGTCCACGAGATAATTAGGCAGCTTCCAGTCTAATTAACCGGATTAACCGAGCCACCAGGAGAGCACCGACAGAACGTTAGACTGTGTATACGGTAACACCCTATATATACTCTGACCATAGAATTTTTATCGAGGGATCCATTTAACGGCGCGATACTGCATTTTAAAATTCTTTTACGTCCGACCGCCTTTACCTAATTCCATTCCAGCACGGCGGATCCGGTTACCCTTTAAAACAGGAGAAAAGTACAAAAGCCATTTTCTGATATCACGCACCTAACTCCTCTGTGTAATAACCGCGAAAGAACCACACACAAAAAGAAAAAGGACAAGTTTACTCTCTACTGTGTATACCTATATAGGTTATATCTTCTAGCATATAGGCACAACGTATTACGGGAATATCAAGTGAGCTCGCGCTAGCGTCTGACTATACCTATGTATTTTCCACTGAATTGGTTTTTTATATCGTGGGAACATCCAGGCTTTCCCGGAACCTCACGCATCCCAATTAGCACCTACTCTCTATCCATATGGATGATGTGTGTCTATATACATATATATACATCTATACCTATATTCGCACATGTATACATACGACGTCCCTATAACCGTATACACAAATATATATATATATACATACACAGCAATCCCGAAATATCCCTAGGGGAAAGTGAACCTCGACACGGCAACGGAGATTTCCAGCGTAAAATTCAACGTAAGCACCGTCAAAGGTCAAACTTAATCGATATCGATCTGCTATTGACAAACGTGACGTCCGATCATTTTACAATGAACTGTTCTCAGATAAATGGTCTCCACTCGCGTTCGCCTATGCAATCACACATGTACATATCCGGTACCGAGAGAAGTGCTTTCGTGCCAATCTGCCCCTATTCCACGCCCTTTGCCAGCCCTTTGGCAAAGTCCTATCTCGTTTTCCATGCTTCATCTTCTATGACGGATGCCCGATGCTTCGAGCTTTATAATCATGTTTCGGTTTCCAGCGTCGCGATCCTGTCAAACATCATTCATCGCTCGACGAGGATCCTACCTTCCAATTGGCTATTATTCGATCCGATCCAATTGCCCGGTATCGTTTCCAATAACCCCAGGCTTATCGGGTCACCACGGGTACCAACCCGACTTGCAGACTCGATAGCCAACCTGGCCACTTCGAAGTCGTTCGCTTTGCCATCGTTTATCGCTACGCGCGTGTGACTTACTGTCCCGTCAATATGGTAGATATCTACGTTACCTACCGCGTCTGTGATTAATAGTTTGATAATGTCAATTGTACGCTTTTTATATATATATATATATATATATATATAAACTTGTACAAGGGCAGTTTCGAGGACATGCGGCGTTCACAACGGCAAGCTC
>JARQSV010000348.1:950196-997927 GCA_030142285.1 Calameuta idolon | reverse complement strand
TTGCATATAGAATGTTACCAGAACCGGTCCGGAAACTGCCAGATGTCCTGGAACCTGCCAATACACATCAGAAATGGACCTGGAAACTGACTACTGACATATTTATATATATATATATATAGAATATTCAACGAAACTATTTACGAGCTACTATTGCTACGTGATTTTCATTATTAACGCTTATATCTCTTACGATGGTTAACTATACGTACTATGGCAGTATAGTTGGCAAATTATAGTAGATACCATTATACGGTTACCTATGAACCCACTACGTACAGAGTGTACGCCTCGGAATGTATATACAGTGGTCGGTCTGTTAGTCGGCTGAGCGTCGAACCGTGAAATTGCCATCCGATCCTGGATTCACGTTACCCGGTTTTATCCCCAAACCGTTACTACGGAGTCTGGTTATATACTGGGACTATTACTAGAGCCCACAGTCAGAGCCCTACGCCACCTCTTTTTGCATGTAGCTGATACAAGCTTGTATATAATATCCATAGACTGTATAATCGACATACATACACACATGTGTCCATTTGAATTGGACGATCAATTATTATCCGCTGCTTCCTGAAATTATTGACGGAGATCGTGATTCCAGGTACCGCCTACCGTCTCATTTATACAGCGCTATTCATCCCCACGGGATCCCGACAGTTCATGGGAATTTTGCGGCAGCTCAAAGAGATTCAATTTTCGGTTGCGCGAGCCAAATCGAATCTCCTTCGAAGTTTCAAGCTGGGAGCAGATTCTCGTTTCTCCCCGAAGCCTGGTCCAGGAGAGATGCTGTATCCATACTGTCTACGGTTATATAGTATACGACTATGTATATATATATCTATACCGTTGAACAACCCTTATATATATATATATATATATATTACATATAAGTTCGTATACATTCTACGTATAAAATCTCAGCCCCTGAATATTTAAATGCAAATTGAATATGGGTGTGGCCAGCTACGATCCCTTGGCTTCTTTCATCCTTCGCAATGTACCCGGGCAATGGTGGCATCGCCGCGTGCTGCCACCCACGCCGTGGGACACCCTTACGTTACGAGCCCCATTGCAGGGAATCTGTACCTACCCGGTGTACCAGGGGAGAGATCCTACGTAGCTAGGTAGGTAGGTAGGTAGGGGTAGCGGCACACAGATTTTACGCGAAATCGTGTATATTTCTACACGCTAATGTCATTCGCGGAAATAAGCCCCTGGGGAGCTTATCTTAACGTTACTACGCGAATTGGCTCCAGCGACGGCTAAACGAGTCCCGATGAAAATTCTATAATTGGATCCTGGACCAGCCACCCTTGTATCCTGACGTCCGTTAACGTTTTCGAAACCCATCTGCAACGCTTCCATCCGGCCCTCAGGTACACAGGCTGTCCCGACGCCATCTTCCCGTGACAATTTCTAACCCCCCCCCGTACTCGTGTATTTCCATCTTCCTGCTTTCCTTGATACATATATATGTGCTATCGTGGTTTCACTACCCTCAAAAGTCAGTACAGGCCAAAGGGCGAAGGTCGCTGACAAGTTCGTTCTAGAAGCTTCAGCTACCGGAGTTTCACCCTTTTAAGCCGTCGATTCGATTTTGAATTTTCAGTCCTCGCGATTCTACCGAATCTATTCGATTCTCAAGAGATTCCCAAGAGCTTCCTTCGAGATCCCTTCTTGTCGCTAGGGGATGCTGTATATAGTTATACACGTGTACAGCTGTACCCTCTAGTGAATACTCTATCTATATACCTATCTGTATAGCCCGTGCACATATATACATATACACATATATATATATATATAGCGCAAAGGAAACGTAGGGATTGCGTTTGATCGAAGGCCACGGTCCTGGTTACAGAACGAACCGAGTGGTGAACGTTGTCGAGAGGTTTCATCAGTCAACTGTCACTACCCTTACGATCCGCCCTTGGATTTCCCACTCGTTCTGTGATAGTGAAGGATTATATTCTCTCTCTCTCTCACTCACTCACTTTCACTCACCCCCCCTCTCCAACAGTACCATCAAACACAATAGACGGATGACATACACCTGATATCTGTAACTGAGGAATTATCCATGATAAGTGAAGAACTTGATAAGGGGCACCTTAATCCTCCCCATTACACCCCAAGATTTTTATTCGAACGACAGAAAGTATCCACATGGATTTTAAAGTAATCTGGCTAAGCTATTGCCCCCATTACGCGAACCGTCTGCTCGACCTGCTCAGGCACTTCGTATCAACCACCGACCCTCCGTTTCCACCACGACGTACAGCGAGAAACAGTGCGTAGCTCTCGCGTTAAATCTACTATATATGTGTATACATATACACTGTGTAAGTATAGTACGCTTCGAGTACTTCTAGTCTACCTTGATAAGGTAAGGCGCGTACTGTTATTTGGTGCCATTTCTCTTAGAACTTTTTTTTTATTTTCATCAATTTCTTTTTACACGTCGCCATCGCGATTTACGAGGAGACAGCGGAGCGTAATTTCGAGCGAGCAATACCCGAAGCCGACAGCGGTAATATTGCTATCAGTAGCCGTGTCCTGATTTTGATTATTAGAAGTCATGGAGACGTTAGAGGAAGGAAGGAACGTTCGTACTGTTGAAATACATGGAAACAGTCCCTAAGTGTAAAATGTACGCGCAACGTAACATCCCGGTGACTAGTCGCAAATATCCGTAGTGCGTTATAGGAGGGCCTTTTTTCTACCGTAATTTATCGCCCGATCGATACAGCCCCCGTTCTGTATTACGGCCGGATGACATTCGACGTGTAACAAACCCTCCCCGCGTCTGCACACCCCACTGGTTATTGCTTAACGCTGTTTCACGGGGGAGCGAATGCATCCGATCGTATCGGTCGATTGTTTTTCCCTCGTGTAACAGGGAGGGTAAAAAAAATAATAATAGAAAAAAAATATATATAGGACAAAAATACAGACGTTTCTGGCCCTTAAACGGTATGTCAATTTTAACATAGATATCGAACAAACTTTCATCCTTCCACCGTATCCGTATCAGAGCTGTGATAACGCTTCTAGATAAACGCAAAAGGTACGTCTGGTCGAATATAATATTTCATGTAAAGTCATACGTATACATATTTTTGCTGTATTCATATATACATATATATATACGTCAAAACAATATACATAGGTATACCGATATTTTTGAATGTAAAGTACATAAAAGTTTCCTACGTTACTTTGGTCGATTCTCGAAATACTTTGACGTCGACGTTCTTCTTTATGATCCATAGAAAAATTACACTCCGGCTGTCTGGATCGTTTGGATAATTTTACGAGAAACCGTGTACGTCGTAGCGGGACGATTTGAAGGTTCGCCGACGACGATGACGAGAACTAGGAAGTGGCAGTAGGATAGCAAGAGGTCGTCGGGACGGTTTGTCGGAGACACAAGAAGGACGCTGAATGTGCGTCTACGAGGAGGAGTGAGAAGAAGGTGAGGATTAGGTTAGGTTAGGTAGCATTTTCATATCGCGGCAATAACTTTGCGCGCGAGCGGCTAAGGTTTATCGCCAGGGAGCGATGCTGGCTCGCAGTCAAAGCTGATCCTGATCCCGACAGCATTGTTATGCTAAACCATCGTCCTGAGAGATAGGGAACGGTAGGAGGGAGGGAGGGGGAGTGGCGGGTAAGAAGAAGAAGGAGGAAGAGGGGTAGCGAGAGCAAGTGTACGGTTGATATGCAGTGAAAGGTGAGGAGAGAGAGGGGGTAGAGGGGAGGCATGAGACCTCAGAGGGGAAAACAGTACAAAGAGAAAGACAGAGAAAGGTTATAGGAAACAGGAATACAGATAGTATAAAGGATCGCGAAAGAGCGTCGCTAACCGACGGCCGCAAACACGGGAAAACGGCGTCCTGGGCTTTCGCGGCGGCTTTGTTGCACGGCTATAAGATAACGCAAGTGCTGCGCGAGCCGTACGCTAATCCACGTAGCCTAGGCAGGGCAAAGCCATAAGCCATAACCTTTCCTCTGCCTGATTCCAGTAGGAGAGGCTCTAGATCGGGGCTAACAATAAGTTAAAGTTCGAATGGGGTGGTCAAGAGATATATGTATGCTGTACTTACAGTGACGTGTTATTAATGCATTATAATGTGGAAACTGGATGGGGCTGCTACGTCATGAACTTGATGGGCTATACGGGCAACGTTATTACGTATTATTAACATCTACCGTTTATGCCTGGCCTGTCTGATCACTCAGTGACTATAACCACTGGCCATTGGTCTCTAACGTACGTAACCAGTGCTGCGTTCGTCGGATCCTTAAGCACGTTGTTATTGCTTCGCCATGCTCGTGTATCAGCATCCTGTATCCAAGGGAATCTGTGAGCTTTAGCAATTTTACGGCGATTATCCATATTCCGCTACGTACGGGAGAGTATGGAAACCGCCCACGTTAATTACGCCGACGGAGCTTTAATTTCAGATGGTGCGCGCCGATTAGAGTAAGCCCCTTAAGCTCCCCCGGGCCGTTATTTCAGCCGCGAGTACCGACAGGTGTGTGCACTGAGGTAGGCCAGGTAGGTTGGTAGCTTGTGGCGTGTATGTATATAGGGTACTGTCTAGGTCACAGCAATCCTCTTCTACTTAACCTCTTTATTAATAGAGGTAACCTTTCCTTATCGTGTGTAACGTTTCTACTGAAATTAATCGTCCTGGTAGTCTCGAGTTAACGTGATTGTATACCTTCCTGTCGTAATACAACAATCGTGCGACCCTTCGATTTTTATCTGCTTCGGGTGGGGTGGGGGGGCGGCGGGGTTGGATTGTCTAATTGTATTAAATGTCTCGTCTATGGGGTTTATACGATCGCGGAGCTGAGCATTGTTCGCGACGTTAAAGCCTAAGTAGGTAGCGACAATACCGACTGGGCTACCTCATACCCACCTACGCCATTCTCATACACTAACCCTCTGCTACCGGGGGTGACTCGATGAGAGCTGTTCTCACGTCAAGGGGTGAGAGCCGCGAATGTTTGCACAAGACCCGCCAACCGGCCAGACCGTAACCCACCCTTTTCTGGTTATAGTCTGACTTTCTTAGCCTTGGTACGTTACCACTGAATTATGCACTGAGCTTTGCTCAAGGGTGGGTCTTGCTATTCCGAGGGAGCATCTGTGGTTGAGCGTCGGTGCTGGACCTGGACGATCCTGGTACAAGCTTCTCTAGCGATTTTTGAGATTTTGAAATTCCGGAGGAATGGCTTTTTTGAAAATGAAATAAAGCGGAGGTGCGCTCTTGCTGAATAAAATGGAGAGTCGACGCACTTGACTTTTAAATCCTTTGCAAAGAGAAGGTCCCTCTGGGAAGTGTCCTCAGCTACCTGTGGAATTTCGTGATCTTTCTGCGACCTCGTCCCTTGTTCGTCTGGGTACTTGGAAAGGGGGAGAGACGTGGGGATGAAAACGAATGCCAGTTCGCTGCTGGGAGTCAGAATGAGGAGGGCGCGAAAGGTAGGAGGGTGACGGTTTGAGGGTATAAGAATTGACACGAGGGTCCTGCCCGAGTACGTTATAAACAATGACCTTTTCATCGCTTTTCTTATTTTGCCATGCTGTTCCTTTCAAATGTAATATGTATTATGGAAGTTGACGGTCTGACTATGCTACCGCTGTTACCACTGTTTCCACTGCCGCTAGGGAATAACGATAGACAAGGGTTTCAGGGGGTAGCTACGGGTCGGGGTTGTTACGATAAGTCAGAACGATATCCTGGAGTCGAGAAAGGGACCATAGCAAAAGGAGAACCCTTGGTCGAGGAGAAAAATAACCATGAGAGAAAAAAATAAATTATCAAATAAAATGACTCCCTTGCTTTGCAATACAATAAAATGTAAAATGTTACTAGGATTTTTTTTTTTATTTAAAATAATTTTTTTCAACTATCCCATTCGAGAATAAAGATCATGCAAGCTGATAACAAAGCGTTCTATATGCATACACATACTCAACACATGTACTCGTATTGTTGGAGACAGTATAAATTGTGTCTTGTTTCCAATGGAAGATTACACGTTTTTAGTACACAGGGTATAAGTTATAATATCGTGAAAACAGACTTTAAAAACGGGACATCGAGGGGTGTTAATTCTAAAACTATAAAAAAAAAAGAAAAAAACTAAATCACTGCTTTTCACTTTATTATTTTTTATCCTCATCCTTTGGGCCGTAAAACTCATCGCGTTACGCGTAACGGTGCGATAACATTCCAAAGCATTGTTACATGTACTGGGCGAAACAATTCAATTCATTGAAGCTTCACGACCGAGATAAGAGCCTTCGCAATTTCCCTTGAACAATGGCGGATGCCCCGAAACGTACCGGTGATTTTGTAAAAATTAACTCGTTTCGTAGATACCGTCTCGCAGGAAAGGCGCTTTTGAAGTGCGACCGGAATACGTGTCGAGCCGGAAATGGCTAAGCGGACAACCAGCCAAGTAAGCAGCTATTTCTTTAGAAATAGATACATACATATATATATATATATGTATATATAGAAAGCTACAATGTTTTAGGAAGCATCCAGCGGAAGAAGAACGAAGAAAAGGTTGAAGAGTTTAAGGTCCAAGGTGAGATGAAACGAGCCCGAGTAAGAGGAAGAGCATTAGAAAGCCTCAAGTAGAGAAAGCCCAGTGAAGATTCGGCAGAGAATAACACTCAGTGATGGCGGTAGAAGCAGCTTCCTGAGAAAAGGACAACGCCAGAGCACTCTGGCTGTGGTACTTGGTACCAGACACTCTACAGGTCTACGTACTGGCGTTACAGTAGACAACGAGAGCGAGGAAGAGTCCACGAGGATGCTGAGAGAGAGAGAGAGAGAGATGAAGTCAATGTAGAGTAGACGTATGTACCAAGAACGTGGACGAGTAAAAGAGAGCGAGATACGTATACAGGTAGAAGAACTAAGAGGGGGCAATGGAGTGAAAGGGAACGACAGAGAGAATAGTACGCAGAGGGAAGCCGCGAGAGGCGCTGCTGTCGCTACCGGGCCGAGGGAAATTAAGCAATTAGTAACTTTGCACCGCAGGCGCTCTCAGCGAGATTTGATTATGTTTTCGGTTTAAGCTTCCCGAAGTGAGTCTCCACTTCACTCTGGCTCAAGTGCTTCACCTTCGCGACCTCCGCAACCTTCCCGCAGACTCGCCAACCTCACGGTTCGCACGGTAACCTATTACGTGCTTTCACAGTAAATATACCTGTATACCGCACCTACGTCTGGTACATACGCGCACGTAGGTAGCAGCTATTTCAGACAGGTTAAAGTAACACGGAAGAACCTAAACTGAACTTTTACACGTAGAAACAAGGTTCTGGCAGCTGTACACGTGTCTCGTGCTCTTCGTTTTCTCTTCCGATCAGAAAGTTCGAGAGTTGAGCGTGAAGTGAGGTTAGGGAAGGTAACTACGCGAAGTGCCCGCGGGTGAAGTACCCACGAGAGAGGTAAAACGAAGTGGAACCATTAGAGAGGGGAAAAGGGAACGGGAGGGTTAACGGTGACCCGCGAACAGGAGGTTTAGAGGGAATTTGCCTCGTACGTCGTCTCGTACGTCTATAGTAACCGAACGCGTGTTGGTATAATTGAACGGCGTCCATCTTCTAGACAGCGCCACCCACCCTTGGCCGTCTGTCTATCTGTATGTCTATATACACACTCTCTCTCTCTCTCTCTCTCTCTCTCTCTCTCTCTCTACAGTACACTGTTTATTTTCGTAGCTACCCTTTACCTTACCAGCAACGTTCCCTCAACCCCTTGGTGCCATGACAGCATTGGATCCCCGGGGACACCGTTCCCCGTGGAATCGAATTTAACCCCCGAATAGAATCTCTATATCCGTTTCTAGGATAATACCTTCAGCAGTACCTACTTGTATACCGTGTGCGTACTGTCTCTTTGAAACATTTCTAAACGTCCGTACAGAGTAACTCAGCGAGACTCAATTCTCTGTAGCTTCAACGCGTCTCTATGACCCAACCCTACCTCTCTGACTTTGCATTAATACATTTTTCGGCAACTCCGTTGGTTCAGAAACTGTTCCGTCGACGCTTGAGTAAACAAGTGTTTCTTTAATTAAGTAGGTAGGACTACCACTTTGTGTACACCAGACTCCGTCCCTGCTGCTGGTGTCGCTGGTTGCTAATGTAGTTACTTATGCATGATCCTGTCTGTGTCTATGCCGGTAGCTGACGGCACCGTTACTACTGTCAGTCGTTACTCTCACGTTTCCGTGTTTGTACGCGGCTGGGTTGGATGAACGACAAAGAAGGGGGTCGGCCCTGGCTGTAGGTTCCCAGTGACACTCTGCCAGTAGAGTGGACAGTGGTCCCACGAGAGTTTCGTTAATTAACCGACTCCCCGTTCTTGTTTCTCTTGGTATATTAGCTGTTGCTGGGATCCAGCTAGGTAGCTGTGCGTGTATTCAAAGTAGCCCATTCTCTCTCTCTCTCTCTCTCTCTCTCTCTCTATTCGCTATCGGTAGAACTAATCCCTGAACTTCGTTCCTGTACTCGGATACACCCAGATCGGCGATCCCCCTGCGCGACTCCAAAAGCCAAAGCACAGATGAGAAAGTCTCTTTCTCGCGCGACAGGTGGACCTGTCGCTAAAAGTAATGGACCGGGTCCACCCATAGGAGAAGCCAAGGCAAGATCGAACGTACCGCTTTGGCACCAACCCTTTTTCACCATCATCATCCCCCATGGCATCCTGAACCCTCGAGCACTCTTTGCCCAGCAGCCGGTACACCCAGCAATTACTCGGTCCGGAATTGCTCTCGGAAATCATAACGCGACCTCCTGGATAAGCACGTCTCCGCCGAGTCCGAGGGAAAATTTCCACTTGGGTGAACCCACCCTTGACTAGGGGGGGTTGAGGAAACGGTGGCGACGTGAAATTTATATTATTTAATTCTCCGTCTGTCCTGAGTTCTCCTTCTTTTCTTTTTTTTTCTCGACTTCTCCAACTCTTCTTTCTCCGGCTAAGCCCAGGAACGTTACTCCTAAACGGAACCAGGGCTTTGGGTAGACCACGTCGAAATTCATTCTGAATTTTCATCGCCTTGACCTGGTTCCACCCTTCTTCCTACTTCCTATAAACTCACGACTATCGTCTCCCTTGGGTATTATCAGTGCTTATCCTGTATCTCCTTCCTTCGGAAAGATCTTCCGATCTGGATGACTATGGGGTGCGGATTCAAATCGACCCGGTCTATAATATCAATTCCTCAAAACGTTACTGTGCACCTCCTTATCCCATCGCCTGCGCTTGTGCTCCGTACTTTGCCTCGCTTCCTTTCAGTCCTTCGACAGGGATGCGTGCCAGGAATGCCCACGAGACCAGGACACTGCGTTCTCCTTCTCCACTTTACATACCGGATACTCTACACGCCACGGTAGAAACGTCGAGTTAACCTCAAATATGTCCAAGTATAATAAATACGAAACTCTGACGTGCATTCACGAAACACTGTAAAACAGAGACCTTTGAATTGAGAGTCTATAGCGAGCCCAACCGTGCCGTACAGGAAGTTTCGATCTTCTCGATGGAATACGATCTCAGTCTGAAATGGATTTCCTATTACTTCACAAAGTCATCCTCCATCAAGTAGTTACTATGCAGCAGAGTATTATAACTACTTCCTACCCGTAACGCTGTCTCTACCCGTCCTCTTGCCTGTAGGACGTAGAGTTTAAGGGCGCGACTTCGAGGGTGTCGGCTCTTCGGAAAGGAATTGTTTGAGGGTTGGACGGGTCGTGCGAGAGCCTGGCAATTGTGCATTCGTCGGGCGAGGGTCTCTAATTAAAACGCATTGTTTGTATTCTTCGCACGAGTTGCCCCGACGGGAACTTATTAGAACCGCTGGAAACACGTCCGGAACGATCTCCTTCCTTTATCCGTCCCTTTTTCGTCGGTACCTCCTTCTTCCACGAGACGTTGAAATCCTCGCGACGTCTGTCAGGACTCGTGGAATTACAAGACCCGATACAAATTGTAATTGCACGTAAAGGGTGTGCGAAAAATATAAGCTCCTATATTTTACGCTTAACGCTAGCAGTTAGCGACTCCTTACGGCTGCCTTTGCCCGTTACGTACTTTATTATATATTGCATATACACATATTCAAGAAGAGGTACGTGTCCTCTTCGTAGACCGGGGGTACCTGGGTCGCTAGATACGCTCTTGTATTAATATATATATATACATGTATAATATACGTAGTCAGGTATGAGACTTGGGTTCTCGCCTAATAAAAGTGGCAGACCGAGGCTATTCTATATAGCAGGAGCGTTCTAACCACCTATCTTGCCAGAGCCACCCTTATAGTGGCTACAAACTACCCTCACACCCTCAGTGGCGGCGGCGCTCGGCAGCCACCGCGTTAACAAGCATATTTTACATTTCATTGCGCCACTTAACGCAATACCCGGCAGCGGAATAAAAATCGACCCAGGTAATGTTCCCGCGGCAGAGGCACGTGCGCGACTTCCTACGTTTATAGAGGGAATGAAAGAAAGTCTGAAGAGAAAGTTAGAGCGACGCTTCTTGCATCGTTATTTTTCCCTCTCACTCTTTTTCTTTTTTCTTTTTTTTTTAATTCTCTGTACCTACCTCTTAACTCCCTCTCACTCCCTTCCTGCACGACCCTCAAGCCTCCCTAGTAACTTTCAAACTAACGGCATTATCGTAGCTACCTTACACGCAAAATGCCAAGCGCCAGCTACCTTCTCTCCGCCTTCGCTTCCGTATGGCCATCAAGATGGCCACCTACCCTTAATAGCAGTCTGGTACTTGCTCTATACCATGAGCGCGAGTCTCCACCTCTTTGGTCCTTATTATTTCCAATTTACAGTGACGGACGGCCGAGAGCTGGGCAAACAGAGGATAAAGGACGTCGGCCGTAGATCAATAATGGTGAAACGAGTAAACTAATTATCAAAGGCGCCGATGGGAAATTACAAGAGAAATAGGTGGCACTGGCACCGAGCTGGATGATCGGGAATAGGTGGGGAAAAAGAAAATAAAGGAACGAGAATAAAGAAGGAGAGCAGCTGTCCAATGGCGAAGGAACCTGTATGCGTATATATATATATATATATAATATGTTATCTAGGATATTTATGTACGCGATACGTGATTCCAGGAAAAGGACTATTCGGTGATTTTTCCTATCGCTCGAAAGCTCCTTGTCGATCCTGCCGATGGAAGCATCCTGCAGGATGGAAGGTTCTCTGGTTCGGAATATCAAACTGCGGGTGTTACCAGGGTCCGCTTGTACCGTACAGTAATAACGGGTGTTACCGAAGTCAGTAGTGTCCGACGGAGACTAGTGTGGTCGTAACGGTCTAGGACGGTACCTCACGTACGATGGAAACTGAAATATCGTCGTGTTTCGATTCTCCTGGTGGAAAAGCAAAGTTGTCTTTGTTATGTTTGTCGACGTTCGGTGCATACCAATTCGAATGAGAATAATATATAAACACTGTATATAGGTATATTATAGAGCCAGACTGGATACTCGGTGCGTACACGCGTGTACGAACGTTCCCGTGATTCCGCATCTCTTGTACACTGTACGTCCGTCTCTCTTTCCCTAGGTACGATCTATCGTCTCTCTTCGGCATCCACGCACGGCTCTCCACTCCATAGAGACTCTCTACGTATCCAGAGCTACTCCGGTTTATCCACAGTCAATAAAGGCAACCTGTCAGCATGAATACCAAAGCGGATCCGCAACCCCGAAGCCGAGAGATTTACCGTTACTGTATATCATATCGGTACAGGTATACAGATTCTAAAAAGGACGTATGCATATATATATATATACAGTGTGTACAGTTTCTGAAAGTACCAAGGGACGCTGAGTGCCTGCACGCTGGTACTAAGGCTTCCTAAGAGTCGTGTACAACCTGTACAGAGTCTAGTCGTAGGTAAGCAAAAGAAAGTTAAGACTGTACGAAATTACTGTAGGCATCTATATATATATATATATATATTTGTCATAGGAAAAAGGACTTTCACCTCGCGGACCGTTTCTGGTACCGTTTCCAAGCTCCTGTCCGTTCCGTGCCGTTTCTCTCGACGAAATGGCCGAGAACGTCGTTTACGGTAAAAGTTCCCGAAGGAAGCTCAAGCGTCCCGGATCGTTACTTTCTTCTCCGGAGTCTCGCGAAGCCGCGCGGGATTTGCATGTGAGAAATTCCATGAAAAATTCCGCCGGATGCGGAAACTCCGATATGGCTCGGTGTATGGATAGGAGAAACGAGCTGTAGAACCTGGTGGGACTTGGAACTCTTCGAAGTGAATAGACATGTATGCATATATGTATATATACGCGTATAAGACGTACCTATGTGTAGTCAGACGCTCGACGTCGCCTGTATTTATTTTCCACGTCTACGAGCTTCGTCTCCATCTACCACCCCCCCCCTGCCCTCTAACTGTATACACTGTCCAAACAGGTGACGTACTCGAGTGCGCATGCGCTGCCGCGCATTAATTTCAAATCGCTCCTACCTGTATTCTCATTGGGTAAAATACAGATCGAAAAATTGTCTGCACTGCACTGGCAGTCACTACTAGCGGGTAGAAGAACGCTACGCTGTCTGGCCGACTCCTTGCGGATTGTACCTACTTCTTTAACCGTTGAGCTACAGTGTCTTGGTAGGTATAGTGCGATACGACGAGAAAGGGGTTCTTCCTGTATCGGGAGACAAGCTTCTTGAAAACCACCCTCTGTATACCACCCTTACGCTACTCTCCTATCCACCCTCCTACCGGAGTCAGATAAAGAAAACCGTTTCAATTTCCCTAATGCTGCCGCCGTCTCACTTTTACATTACTCTCCATCATTTTACTTTATTTGTCTTTGTTCTTTTTGTTTTTCTTCTCTTCTCTCCTTTATTTTTTCCCTCTCTCTCTCTCTCTCTCTCTCTTTCTCTCTCTCTGTCTATCTATCTCTCTCTCTCTTACCTACTTTCGCTTCAACTATTTCATCGTTTTCCTCTCATTCTTTTCGCTCTCTCATACTATCTTTTAACCCCCCCCCCCCCTCCCTCCCACCCACCCCCCACCACTTCTGTCGTCTCCGTCAATCACGGGAAATCTACAGAGTCTGTCCCATCCTTCTATTATATTTTTACGGTACCTCCTATACAGTTGAGACCCACAGAGAATTCGGCCAGGGACGCATTATAAACACGAACAGGAAACGATATAAATGCAAATCAGCCAAAAAGGTGATATTTCTGGTGAGCTGAAACAAGGGATGCAGCTTCAGTATTAGAAAAGTGAACTCGGCCTTACAGTCCCTGTTCTCTGAATTCCGTCCTTTCGTACTATGGAACACACAGTAGTCCCCCCCACCCCCCTGCACGTGGATTTCTCCCCGGGACGGTACGGAGGTAGGAAGTTGGAACTAAGCCGGGCTAATGAAACGAATATATCATCGGCGTTGAATTCAAATCCGTTTCTCCTATTACGAGACACGTCATTACGTTCCTGATGCGGCATGTTAAGCGTTCCATTAAGCCAGACGCGCGACCTCGGAACGGAACCAGATCACGTGACCTGTAATAGTATTTTAACGTGAAATTGAAATCCTGCTTTCTCTCCGACAATAAGTTGTTTCAGGGTGCCGAAATCGTTCGAAGCGTGTGCCAGCATCCGACCCTGAGTATCAACCCTTAACGAGGACGAACTATTAAGCCTTGAAATTACGTTACATAACCCTCGTCGTTCCTTGATTACTTATATTTTAAATACTAACCTATATTACGTAACGATATATAAATTCATTTCGTTTACACCCACTTCGCTAGCTCACCGAACCAAGCGAGACTCCAGCGAAATCTTTTATCCCGTACGACCAAGCAGCAGTAGTAACGATCCCTTAACGATCAGACCCGAATGAATTGGGGGGAGGCTGCCGTACGAACAAATGGCAGAGTCTCTCCCAAGGGCGAGTATATATATATATATATATATATAGCGAATCCTATGCTGCAAGATAATCCATAGCTTAGCTGTTTAAAGTGAAATCTCTTTTAGACCGTCGCCCTTTCTATCCGCGCCACCTGAAAGCGGCAAGTGAAAGTGGAAGGATCGTAGGGATTGGAATCCTTGGCTTTCCTCAAATCGGAGAAAGCGAACTGGATCTTTGGAGATTGCTCGATTGGATACAGCGTGACTATACGGAGACACATCGACCCTGCGCACCAAACAGACACACCGAAGTAAGCTGGACCGAAATCGACTTTCCCCGAAGTACCTACGACTTTCTATTTTCTTCGACTCGTTCCATTCCTACGCTATGGCTGTGTCGGAAATTTTCAAAAACCCATAGCAAGAATACAAAGTCTCCGTCGTGCTCCACGATTGGCTCGACCCAGTTTCCATTTATATTTCTCTTCGCCCCCAAGAGGCATCAGGAGTCGGATAGTGTACTCGAGTGAGAATGAAATGGTATGGAAAAAATAAAGAAGGAAAGAAACAAGGACTCCTTCTGCATATTACGCAACCTTCCTCTCCCTCGGGTGCCCGTAACGCGAGTGGGGATCCTCTCCACCTCGCTCTTAGTTTAGTTGAGCAAACTCGTGTCTGGATAGTTGGCCGTTCGTTCCGCTGCTTGGCATCTAATTAGAAAAGTCAATATCGGTAGCAGACCGGTACAGAGGGTGGCCGGGAAAAGATTCGAGCTAACCAGATCCCCTGGTATTCGTTAAATTATAATATCGTTTCAGAGTCCTTTTCATTGGCGGAGAACACGTAAGGCTGCCTCGTGAGTAAGAGAGAGACAGAGAGAGAGAGATGACCAGCACAGCATGGACCCTTACAAAGTGGATAATAATTAAAAAAAAGAAGACTTTGAATAAAAATCAAAAGAAAAGTCACGCGAAGTCATAATTTTTCAAACTTTTTAATTTACATGTCCGCGCATGCGCACGTCTATTACCATCGACGCTGTACCATGGCCCATTGTAACTGTCGCCGTGTGAAGTTTATCGTCGACAAAACGGCTCTCGTTAACGCCCTGATATACGAGTGAAGTTCCTCCGCACCTCCGCGCCATCCTCCACTGCCACGACGCGGGTCCCGAACGCGGGAGGAGCCTTTGCAATTTTTATAGGACGTCCCACGAGCGGAACGGCCAAATAGAATTATGGGACATTAAACGAGTGTTATAATGACCGCTGGCTAACGTTGATTAAAAAAGCTTTACCGTTTACATCACGCACCAGGTATCCATGGCGTTTTACATGCTTAACTGGCAGGAGGTGATATTATCGTATATGGGTATATACATGTATGTATGATACGTACATCCCTCTACGTACAATCCCTCAATGCCCGTATCACGTATGTATATACATGTATATTCATGGACGGTGAATATTGGTACGCGTCGGAACACACATGCCGTATGCAAACATAGGGATTTTCATTTGCGCTGCTTTTTAATAACATTAACACAGACGCGCGCGCCTTGTAATCCGACGGTCCGTTTGTCCTTCGTGGGAAGCAGCGAAAGGGACCAAAATGGGAAAATGGAAGCTGCGATAGGGGGAGGTGGGTCCTATGAGAATGGGATGTCTCTGTGTTTATATGTGCGTGTGTTGAAGAGAGACAGAGAGAGAGAGCGAAAGGATGAGAGAAAATTTAAGCCACGAGGATAATCCAGGCTTTAACGCATTGAAGCAACAACATGGATACTTCTCGCTTTTCTGCCCGTCTGGCTACTCCTGCTTTTGCTTACCGTATCTACTGCCGCTTGCCGACCTATAATATCAGCCCCTCCGTATGCGGTATCCAGATTTAATGCGTGACGTGTATTTACTCATAATGTATGGTCAGCATATACGTATATGTATATATATATATAATCGTTCGGAGATACGTCGAACGATATGGTGTCCATAAAATTATACCATGACGAATCTATACGTCTGTCAGACTTTGACAAAGTTATTCCAAGTGTGAATATATCCTATAGGGAATAAAAAATATATATACATAGCGAAACCGAAAGGGGTCCAAAAATGATAGGAGTCATATTGATTTTCCATAAATCGAACGACAGGGAGCAACGTATATTCCATCTGTAGGTACGCTCCTGCGCAAACACACGCATATAGCCCGTGTCAATCGGGTAGAAATTTTCGGTCAGGTTTTGTGGAACAAAAGAGAGAACGTGAAAGAATAGACAGCACCAAGCGATTTTATACCGTTGCTCGCACGTGAACCGGGCGTGCTTGAAAATTCGTAGGATACTCGGAATGGCGTATGGGACGGGGCAATCGTAGCGACTGGATACGGTCATGGGTGATGGTGGTTGCGGTATTTGATGATGGTGGTACCACTGCTGCTGGTGGGAAGTGGAGAACAAATGATTTAATGAGCGAAGGGGTGGAAGCCCGACAGTGGCAGCCGACCGGGAAATGAGGGAGCGAGAACGCTGTATATATCAGATATATATGTATACACGGATACGAGCGAACGCCGAAAAAGCAGCAGCCGTGAAAACTAAAATAACGAAAATTTAAAGCCCAACGACGCCAGGCGTCGGTACTTTTAATTCGGAACAGCCGCTCTTCCGCTACCTTCAATTTCATTAGGCGAAAGCTTCGTGGCTTCTTAGCTTTAACCGACCACTTACGCAACCGCGAGTGGAGCCTCGTCCACCCTGGAGACCGTTTTCCTACCGTTGGTACCAACCCGGCAGAAACCTCACTAGGAACAGCTTCCGGTGGCTCGAAATCGGAATGGAGCTAGGCAAGGAGGACACGGGATGCCTAGTAAGTCAGGGAGACGAATGTCAGGGCATTACCGGGACTTAGTTCCGTGATAGAGGGCAGTTCCTATGGGCACCGTAACCGGTGTTATTTCCGTAAATTATGTTCCAGCGTTGTACGACGTTCCTAGTCACCCGGTGATATACGCTGCCCAATTAATGGACTCTCCGGATATACGGAAATTTGTCAGCTCCAGCGGAAAATGGATTTAGATTTGCCAATCGACGAAATACACGTCTGCGAGAGAGAGAGAGAGAGAGTAGCATACGTACGTCTATGCGGAAGAAGGAATAGACAGAAATTACCCATTCATCGATGCACAATTAATACGTATATCATGTACAGTATATATATATATATATGTTATATATATCGTTATGCGATACTACAGCATGAGACTGGATCAAGCAGCAGAATATTACGCGGCGTAATACCCAATGATATGCACGTTGATGTCCGACCAGTCGTTTCTCAAACTAATGGGAAAACTAACGTCGTGGGAGTTTACGTCGGTAGATTAAAATATGCAAATAACATGAGGTTTCCCTTTTCCAGGTATCATCCTCTGCGAGCTCTTAGCGTCTGGAGGAGGGAGCGCATCCCCTCTTCCTTTTTGTACTGTCTCGCGTTCCGGTTCTCCTTCCAGCTTTTTCATTCCCCTTTACGGAGGAACGCTCTTTTGGCCTTTGCCCTGGTTCCTGTTGGCGTTAAGTTTTAAAGGGGGAGGTTCAATGCTCGGAGATTACGAGAACGAGATGCAGCCTTCGGAATGAGATTTTAATTTAATTGCTAAAAAAAAAAATTAGGAGTCTGCCTTTTTAGGAGGGTTGTGGTTTTTGTCTTTCATACCTCCCCCACTCCCACCCCCCTCTCTGAATTTTTCGCAACGCACGAATCAAGTATTATCGACGTGGCGAAAAATATTTTTTAGCAATTAGAGCTCGGCTGAAGGGATGGACTAACGACTTGCGCGTATTTGCGGCTAAAAAATTTTAAGCGTAAAATATTTTCATGATTTTTTTAGAACCCCTCGATTCCTTTTTTTTCCGTGACATCCTTTTTATTCATTTGGTTCTTCTTTCTTTACCTTTCGGTAAATACGTCAAGTTCCATTCCCACCAGCCAGAAGGAAACGTTCGACGAATTGAAATTGGGTAGAAAGAAAGTAAATCTGGTCTGATTTTCCTCTCGAACAAAGACTTCGATTAAAGGGATGGAATAGATTGGGGAGGGGTGGAGGGGGGTGGAGGTGGATGAATATATGGGGTAAAAAGGAGGAAGATTTTTCTCTATGCTCAACATTTTTTCATCCCTTCTTCTCCTTCTCGGGTTTACCACCCTTAGTCTTCTCTGTTCTCCACTAGAACCCTCCCGGACCTACCCAGGTACCCACCTACCCTTCCGTTCTACTATCCAGGCAAACCCCGCCAAGTACCCTCTGTAGACTCCGGCAGGTTATACATGCCGCCTACTTGCACTGTGTTGCTATACAGAGCCCAGTGCCGTTGTCGGGGGGTGCACACGCGGAAGGAGTTCAAAGGGTGTCATAATTGCCAGGAGTAATGGCTTTTCTTTTTTGCCCTTTACCACGGCTAGCCAAAGCTATCTTGCATGACCGGTTTTACCTATGTAAATATATATAGTACATGCAATCTTTCTGATAAATCAATATGATACACACAGAGCACAGATACGTCCGTGTCTAAAGACTGAAATAATAATGACACGTGTTATTTACCTCCCTCGGCAGTTTAGCCAACGAAACAACAATAACCACACAAAATCCATACCACACTTTTATTGATACCTATAATACCAATAAAAATTGATAGCCTGCATTTTACACTCGTTAATAATTTTTCCTATATCGGATATCATTTTCATCTTTGTCTCACGGTGATGCTGTATTTTTTTTTTATCTAAATTGATCTTATCTTCTCAATACAACAATGGCCAACTTCTATTTTTTATTTTAATAGACTCTCGAATTCCGAGAGGTCAAAGGACAGGTCCAGTGGGCAGATTGATTGACGCAGCTACCCAATGAACAAGACGGGGGTGCCCGGCCCTGGGCTTAACAACTTTACATTGTTATGGATGCTGATGCTGCCGGTGCTGTACCCTCTACAACCCCTATCTTTCTTTATCCTCCCTATCTAATTCTCATTTTCTCTTTTGCTTTAGACTCTCCGGAGATTCGCTATCCTTTTGGCTCTTGATTTTCACACTCGTACCTACCAGCACGCTTTTTGTCCTCGTGGCTCCGTTAGGGAGCGAGCGATGGGAAGGGACGCAATGCCTATATACAGGGTGGCAAGAGAGAGAGAGAGAGAGAGATAATGGGTGGTACACGTAGATAGGTTCGCAGACCAAACAGGATTATTGGAATGGACGGGGAGAACGTGCGGACGGGTAAATGGTTTCGCGAGTTCGCAATCGACATATATTGGTTTTTATTTACGCCTTCCCTAATTGACCTAAACCCCCCCCCCCCCGCCCCCCCGCCCCTCGATCAGCCGAAGCTCATAAAAACTATTGGTGAGGATCCTCATTCTAGCCAGGATACTCCATGCATGCTAGATAGGTTTGGGACGACGAGACGGTACCCTGACTAATGTGATTTCATTGTGATCAATTCGAGCGCGCCTCCAATTCTCTTAAGTAGAACTGTGCCGTCAGGGTCAGACCGGTCGAATGTATTCATTCCTGTACCCCTTTATTGCAATATATGTGCTCGAGTAGGCGCCAATGCTAATACATTATAGCATAGATAGGAGTATCCTTGGGTAAGCAAGCTGTACGGTAAACGTTAGCGGGAATCGATGCTTCTCCTATAGTACGTTTAACCTATCATTTTCAAATATTACATAACCACCCCCTTACGAGATATCGGTTACAGATTGCTTGAAAATTATTCGTCAAAAAACAGTTTCCCCGTGTACTTAATATTTTTTTTTAATTACTTTCATTATTCTTGACTGAGTACGACGATACGGAGTTATGGATGGGATCGAATCTTCCTCTTTGTTTCTTTCTTTCGGAAAATTTTATTCTTGCTTCCTTCGAGTAAATTAATCGCGATCTCGTCCACGAGAACAAAGGGAGCAACGAGAGGGATGTTTGATCGTCACCCGCTATCCTCTAAGCAATCGACTTACCCCTGGTGTAGTGGTGTGGCTGGTGACTCTCTTGTTCTACCCTACGGACTAGATTTTCTTTCTTCTCTCTTGATTCCTCTCTTTCTTTTGTTAGGCCTTTTTTTTTTTTCTTACGATTTTGTCCCTCCTCCTTCGTGTCTTGTGAAGCACTCGCGAATACTCAACCGCAGGCACTCTTTATTTGACGTTCTTCTTGACTATTCTGATTGCGATAAGGGGTTGCAGGGAGTATCGGAAGAGTAGGAGGGAAAGAAGATTTTAATAAAATAAAAGAGAGAAAGAGAAAAGATATCTATCGACGGAATGATTTCGGTATACACGACAAGGAATCACCCTGGATAAATTTCTTGTCTCTTTTTTTCTTTATTTCCTTCGTCGTGGGACCATGGATTTTCATCCCTTGGTCAGTTCTCGTGCAATTGGGGATGATGGGAATTATTTTTATAAGGGTTAACCTCAGCGAGAACCTCCTTGCAATTATTGGGATGCCAGACGGTTACTAACCGCATCCCCTTCGTTGGGGGATGCAGCACGGCGAAATGTACAAATTCGTGCACTCCTCTTAAGGGATGAACGTACCCCTGTCGACTACGTTGGAATTGGTCGCGATGTTGACTCGAGTTCGAGTATCACGAGGCGGTTGCTTTCCCTTAACCTTACGACCCTCCCTTACGAACGCGGTGCTGCAACTGAGCAAAAGACTTCCGAGTTGCGCCCTTAAAGTTGCAATTCCTGGTTTCGAACCCAGGACCGCCGCACAGGGGTCGAAGTCCCGCGGCAGACTGCAGGGTGTCACCCTTGCTCGCACCCTCGCACCGATACCCACCCTCGCTCTTCGCGAGATACCCTTTGCGCATGTCCATACGAATTCAACCCCTCTTGTACGCCACTGGAGCTACACTGTCTCCCCTTCGCGAGTATACAGGGTGTCCCATTTTAATATCGTTCAACAATCATCCTTTAATTGAACGAATACCTTGAACCACGTTTCGCGTAGAAATTCCACAAATTTCTGACAATAATAATAATATTATTACGAGTAAGAGATCTCGCGGAAGAAAATTATCTCGTTCAATTACAATGGACATCGATTTATCGTTCGTTGTTACTCGAAGCCTTTCGAAGTTTAAACAATCGAACAAAAAAATTATGACTTTTCAGGACACCGTAAAAAGATCATTTTGGATCTGATTGGTCCAATCAATGCATACGACCACACAAGTTGCGTACGTTCTTCTGAATACAGTTGAAAAAAAAAAATCATCCCTCACTATCACTCAACGGCATTAAAAACCTGTCAAAAAGATAAAAACCTACTGTGACAAAATCTTCCGACATTTCATATCATCCATTTCCGACATAGTATCAGTTTGCAGTTGTATACAATTGCCCAGGGAATTCGAAACGTTATACCCAGCATGCATATTTGCACATAGATGAACGTCATGCGTACATAATGGACACAGTAGTCATAGAAACTCTCCAGAACCCGGACATACGTTTCCCGAGTAAAAAAAAAAAAAGAAAAAAAAGCCTTCGACCGAGGCAGCACTGCCCATTAGAATCTGACAAACCTGAAACTCACACAAGTGCGATACCGTAGATTTCCAGTGGCGCCGGGAGGTTCTGCGGTTTCCGCAGAGTGCAGAAGGTGTCAAGTGCTGGTATGAGTTCCCTGCGGTGCACGAGTAAACCTTGTAGTTGCGTGTGTACACACCTGCAGATACGTGCAGCTTCAGCTAGCCTAACCTAGCCCAGCCTAAACCTTCGCGTCGAGAAGGTTCACCAGGTACCTACTACGTGTACCTACAGGGCTCCACCGACCCCCGTCGCCCCAGCAAGCCTGACCGATCTGTCGGCCGACGGGACTCGAGCAAATTAGCAAACGTGTGCGCAAGGTGTTAGCTGGGAAAATTGATAGGGTGGAGATAAATTGATCGGTAATCGATATGCCACGCGGCGTCTGGTTGATGTAAAGACGCTCGACGTAGACGGTTTCAGGGATATCGGTGGGAATCGACGATTCTTTTTTTATGACGTCAGACACATTCAGATAAGATTAAGATAAGTTTAACAAGGAGATAAGCCTGGAAAAGTACGTCTGACTTGTCACGGGATTCATCCCCTTCCTGTGTCTTCCATCTCTTTCTAAGCCCGATGACAAACCGGAAAGTATTCGATTTACCGGATACCTTTGTGGCTCCTTCGGGACCACCCTCTCCCCCCCCCCCCCACCCACCCCCAGGGACAAAGTATACGAATTTTTCGAAGGACCCATGGGGTTGGTAAGCAAGGAAGGGTAGTAACTCGTAACACGCATATGAGGATCGATGTTTAGGCGCGCGCACAGGACCTCGTAATAGCTTTGCATTCGCGACATGGTTCTTAAGGGGTGGTTTTGTACAAGATCGGTCGACGGTATCTTTATAATTGGGACGGATTCAAGTAAGGGTGAAAATTATGGAAATATTCACAGGGCGCTCGAGCTTAACCACGCTGTCTTTCTGTTTTTCGAATTCTTCACCCGCTCCCCTCCCCTCTCTACTCCTTATCATCCTTATCATTATACTTATCCTTACGCATCTTTGCCATCTTCCCCAGCCTCCAGGTCTCCTCCACCCTTCTCCGATCTTTCGGTGACGAAAAAATTATCTTTGAGAATAATTTATGCGCGAAAATTGGATACGCTCCCGATGGCACCCCTTAGGACAGGAAGAAAGTAGAATGAGGGCTGTACCAAGAGGGTATCCACCCCCTACGGGGTACCTAAAATAAGGGTGCAAGAGGACTACTCGCGGCTTTTACCAGTCGGTCTCGTCAAGAGGAATTAAAATGAGCTATCTCAACCCTTGTTTCCCTATCTACCCTCTACTTATATATATATATATATATCTCTATATATCTATATATATAGAACCAGGCAACGTCAGCCATCCTCCATTACGGAACGTGTCCCAATAGCTTTCGCTGAGCGTTATAAACGCGCTTCGCCATTTATTTGACATCTGCCTCGTTAATTACGCCTGTATAAGCGTCAATGGCGAAATGAAATGTAGACAATCAATTTATCCGGTACGCTTTCCGTTTTACTGCCCGAGGAGAGAATCGTTTCCAATCGCGTACTCGCCCACCCCCCTCTCCGTACTTCATCCCCTTTCGATTCCCTCATTTTCCATTGGTTCCTCTTTTTTTTTCCTCCCGCGATCCTCTTTCCATATTCTCAACTCCATCTTCGTCTATACACTCTGCTTTCTCTCTCTCTCTCTCTGCTTTTCACCCCTCCCCCCCTTTCTATATCCTGTAACGGAACGTATAACACGCAAGCTTCCATTCTTACCAATCCTCCAGAACTAAAATCCTACAGTAATGTCTTCAGTGCCATTTCCCCCTTTAATTGTGTACGCTGCTCCATGATGGGGGAGCGATAAAATAAATACAATCGCTAAATAAAAGGTTGCTTTTTATCGTTCGGCCGTTTATTGCCTCGACGTCACGCTTCCAGCATAGAATCGCGTCGGGTAACACTGCCGGGAGATGAGAGTGAGTAATAGAGAGAGAGAGAGAGGGTGGGAGGGGGAGAGAAAGAGAGAGAAAGGACAAAAGAGGGAAGACTGGAAGACGTACGAGGTATAAAGGGTTATACGCAGCTCCTTTAGGACGTAGAGAAGTCCAGAGAGGACAGAAGCCCGTATGGTCAGGAGGGTATCTTCTTTCCCGGCGGAGCCAGGAGGAACCGACTACGCAGCAAAGGCATAAGCGACAAGCACGAGCTTTGCCGAATAGATTTAGTAGAGGGTAACGCGACGAATAGCGCGGAACGACGTAGCCGAAGCGGCCTGGAAAGGATAGTCGGAAGCGGGTCTAAGTTTGCGTATAAATTCCAGGGATACGAGAGAAGCGCGAGGGGATGAAAGGGGATGGCTGGAATAGGGGTAGATTGCGCCAGTGAAAAAAAAGGGAGTGACTATCTCCTTCTCTCTTTTTCTTCGGCTCTACGGTTTTCTGCCACTCCGCAAACAACCCCTGATTGAACGGCCTCTGTCTATTCCTTCGGCTTTCTTTGCTTTTATCTTATACCTACTGCCAACGATTCCCTAAGACGCTGTAAGGCACCGGAAGATCTAGTATCAACTTGTGAACCTTCTTAGGTACCTATAGCTACGTGGTATAGTAATACTGCTTTTTTTTTTATGTAGGGGATAATATCAGGTCGCGCCTTATCGATGTTCGATGTTCAAACAGCGAGAGCGGTAATAAGGATGAACCACCGTAGCCTTGGTTATTTTATCAAATCGGAATTTATTATGAGGGTTCATTTACATACTAATCTATATCTATTGATTTTATATGCTCTGTCTATTTTTTTTTTTTTTTTCGTGAATTCATATGCTCTCTCTCTCTCTCTCTTGTTTCCTTCTCCTTGTCATTTATCGACGCTCTCAACTATTGCTCCTCGTATTCTACCTCATGACAGGTTACGAAGCCCTTTTTTAGTCCTCCTAGAGAAAGTTATGGTCCTGGCTTGATTTGGAATTCTTCCAAAAAATCTGTCTGGTTATACCGTCTGGATCATCTCTTCGTGTATCTGCTGTTTTCCTTTATCGGCCAATCTTTTTTCTTCGTTTCACCCCCTTTTGTCTCTTTCCTACGCTTTAGCTTCGCCCATCCTCACGGGATACGTCTTTCCCAACGCGAGACTAACGTAATTATTTTTTTCGTCGATAGGTCACCGACATGGACGCCGGAATACGGAGAGGAGCGAAGCGACGCCGTAATCCCAGCAACCTTTCGAAGCCCCAAGGATTCCATCGTGAGGCAGAAGGACGCCGGACGCCGCGGGAGGAAGTAAGACTTTGAGTAAGATAAATCAATTTCGCGAGATTTCCAATGGCGATACCACCACCACCACCACCATCACCACCACAACCTCCACCACCACCACCACCAGCAGCAACAGCACGGGGAGCAACAGTAGCAGCAGCAGCGCCATCCTCTCATTTGAAACCCAGAAGAAACCTTCTAGCAGAGAAGAAAGACGAAAGAGGGATGAAACTGCCGAGTTTTACTACCCTCTCGAGTGCCGATTGGTCTTCGCGCCTTGAATCTCACCGTTTCTCTGCCAAAGCTCTGGCTAGTCCCCTTAACCCCCGAAGAACCACCCTCCGACCCTCTATTTCTCAACCCGCGGATCGCACGCAGCTCACGCACTTCCGCCACGCAGCCAGCGCCGTGTTTTACGAGCGTTTTGTTTATCGAGAGGCCAAAATAAGAAGAGGCTTTCAAGCCGAATTCCGAATAGCCAAAGCCACACCGGCTCGTTACCTTCGTTTCTTCTTCCACTCTAGTATTTTCTTTCTTTTCTCTTTTCTCTTTTCTCATATCGTCCTCGTCTTTGATCCTTCCTCCGGCAGGATCTTTTTTACAGAATTTATGATCCGGAAGGAAACACCTCAGAACCCCGCAAGCAACTGCCTTCTATATGGAAGCGTTACTGGCACGAATCGTAAAGCTTCCTTGGTTTTGCGCTACCCCGTGTTAAAGGATCCTACAAGTTTTCCAGGTTACCTATCAGGAAGTGAATTCGTTCTTCTCTCTTTCAGCGAGCAACGATACTTCCGCTCAGCTATTTTTGCTCCGGTATATGGAACTGGAGATTGTCAAGTATCACAGCCACGTGAAAAATATCCATCCTGCTTCGCCGTACGTTCTGCGCGTTCTACTTTCCTGTTTCTTATCAATTACTTTTATACTAATGCTCAGCAACGAACTAAGGGATACATAAAACGTACATTCACTTAGTAACGCAGATAGTGCTCCGAGCGATTCTAAATCTTATGACTTTTTCTTCCTCCGTCTCATTGATTATTAATTGACTCAAGACCATAATAAATATAGAGCCCTCTCTGGCTTCTTCTAATTCACTTTGTCGGAGTATAAAGAAGGGCTGGTCTCTCCGAGAGCAGTGGGGGCCTTTCGCGAGGAATGGGTCCATTCGAGAGTTCTTTATCGGGACCGAGTCTGACCGTAGGTAAAATTGATCGTACGGAACGATAATAACCTGCGTCGCGAGGTACAAAGGAGTAGCAAACTGTTCGACGAAGGGTGCCCTTGTTCGAAGGCTGATCGTTCGATTCCTAAGTAGATAACACCCTTAGGAGTCAGCACGTCACGTAGGATACACATTCGGAGCCAGCAAGGGTTGCTGGTTTGTTGGGTATTAGGCGCAAATGAAGTTACGAGACTGCGGTTTACCCAGGCTGTGCCATAACGACGGATGCCTCTGTGTCGTCGGTTGCTCATCTTGGTCTTAAGGCTGCAGCCTACGGCACTCGACAGGTCGCATCCGAAACGGGCTTTAGTATCGACGATTCAAAGCGGCGCATTACGGCGTACGATATCGAGGCAACGTAGAACGTAGAGCAGGAATTGTGAACGTTCATGTAAAGCAGCCTTAAGGAAGCCACTGAAATCCGTGAAAGAGTCAAAGTCGAAAACGTGTCGCGCGGGCCGGTACAGGACGTAATGTTCGGTGCAGCCATCGCAGCAAAGTGGCACGATGCGGTTGGCACCCCTGCCAAACGATAACTACCAACCTAGCAGAGCCAGCCTAGTAGTAGGCCTACCTAGGCTAGGCGCATTAACACGGGAGTAACGTAACGTAACGTATCCCATTACACGTGCGCTGGCATAATGGGCCTCGTAAGGCCTACTTAGCGGAGACACCCGCAAAATTTCCGTATAACCTGCCCTTCCAGGAAGCAGGACTCTCAACCCTTCCAATCCTCTGGTTCTATATCGGTCCGTGCCCCTGTCGTCGTCGCACGGTGGGAACGCGGCCAAAAATATTATTCCGGAACGACTATGGTAGGCATCCAGCCTACCCATACTCCAGGGGCCATAATGTAGTCCGGACTATAACAACGTCTAGGTCTTCCAGAATGGCGAGAGAACTAGGAGAGGAGTGAGAGAGTCAGAGAGAGAGAGAGAGAGAGAGACGACAGGATTCTAAGAGAGAAAAGAGTCACCTTGCTCCCTTGCAATTCCACCGACTGGCGAAGTGCTAAGTGCAATTTTCTTAGGGGGAGAGGGGCCCTCCGTCCCCTCCTGTACACTGTAGCAACCGACCACGGGGCGATAGGGCGTTATTATTACGGCACTGCTGCTCTCAGATTATCCTTCTCGCAGCTTCCTTATTCTTCTGGTGATATCTACCCAATGGAAATTTCCTTGGTATATCCATTGGACGATAGAGAAATGCCATTACTGCTTGAACGAAGGAATATTAAAGGCTGTAAGGAGAGGCGACGGATAAGGGATTGAGAGTCGGACGAGGCTATACGGGGGTGGTTTCTGGAATCGCAGAAACGAGGTGCCATTTCGAAAAATCTCAACCGGATGCTGGCCGAGGAAGAAAAAAAAGCTTATCCTAATTGCCGGTAATAAAAGCTTTTTATCAGGCAAGAGTTATGCTTTCGTTCGCTTCGGAGCCGCCACTATCTCCTCTAGCCCCCGGGCGAAAAATAATATCTACCCATACCGACACGATTTACACCAACACTCGCCGCTACTTCATCGGTAAATATGTACAGCGACGGCTACAGCGTCGCGACGCCCATCAGGACGAGAGGGTGAAAAGCAGCGAGGAACGAACCTGGGGGCAAAATACCATGGGGAGATGGTACGCACGAGTTCAGGAGAAACGAAGGGGGTGCAAAGGGGGGGGGGGGGTGAGTGAAGGAGAGACAACCTCAAATAGGGGTAGAAGAGTATATTTAAAAAAAAAAAGAAATTCCAAAGCTGGGCCCTATCGAGTCTACTCGCCGCTACCGACATTGACCATTCGTTCTCACCAATCACGAGATAGTCGATGCTTTATCCCGGGTAAACGTACCGCACCGAAATTGCTGGTCCTGGGAGTAGGCACTTCCTATACCTATATCTACAGTATGGTATACACACGTGTTACATTTATAAACCTACGAAGTAAATGGGAGCGTTTGATTTTACGCTACGTACACGCGGCTTGTATATATATATATATTTTTTTCACATAACTTTTTTTTTTACGTTATTTAGTCCCCGCAACCCTTTTTAGCCTTTTTTCGTTCTCCGTGCCACGTGGAATCGCGGTTTTTTCGAAATCGCAAAGGGAACCAAACATTTCAAACTGACTAGGCTTTTGGCCGAGGAATCTCTACGCCACTTGTTTATTAAAGCTGTTACGCTTTTAATAAGCTGGAACAGCAGCCTCTCGCGTCGTCTCTATATAGAATCGCGTCTCGTTAGAGCCGCGGTTTCATGCTGACCAACTTTTATTAGATCCGCAGAGTCTGCCGGCCGTTAAGCCGCTCGAGTTTATGCTCGCGTATTAACTCGACGATGGATACGCGTCTGAACCCTTTCCGACTCTCACCCCTTATCAGCCCATATCGGTGTACACTTGTATCCCGTATAGTACTGTTATTCCTTGGAGAGGTGGCGAGCGTCCTTGGAAGGGTCGGTAACACGATATCCTACACTGACCGACAGATTCGATTTGAACCTAAAGGGGGAAAAAAAAAAAATGAAATGGAGAAAGGTTGGGAAAATTAATTTTGACCAGAGAAGCCGGCACGAAGTTAGCAGGCTAAAGTCTCGTGCTCGAATCACCCTTGTCTTATATGAGTTATCATTCGATAGCGAGCAGAGGGCGAACTGTTATAAGTATTCACCTTGTGTGGTCCTTCGCTCCTCGCATCCACCTCAATTCCGTCCTTCCTTCCCTCTCGCCAATCCTGTTCCTCGACCGAGCCTTTTTTTTTTCCTACCCCCGGGCCGAAACTCCTGGAACAGAGGGGTTCGTAGTCGGCTGTAAGCTGGCTTTTATTAGTTTGGCCAACAGTGTTACCGTGGTAAAAGTGCCGAAGACAGAAACCCCTAGATTCTAGGGGAAATTTTGAGTTTCTCATCATCACCGTCCTTATCCTTCGTCGTGATTACGTTCAATCCGAGCTCCTCGATGACTCGGGTTATAAAAGTACATTATCCTTCGCCGCAAGGACCCTACGGAAACAACGACCCTCGTCTCCAAATGATTATTTTCTCGAGTGCACCCACCACCCCCCTCCCCACCGAAACAGGAATACAACTATTGACAAAGACGTACCACCCGCTGTTACGTGGATCCTACCCTTTTGATATAACGTAGTTAGATACATAACTAGACCGAGGGACGGACAGACAGACAGACAGACACATACAGGCTCTAAAAGATCCATACAGTCGACACTACCCTCTTCAACCCCTAAGTCATGCGTTTAAATTACCTTATTACCAGTCCTGCCTGTCATAATTACACAAGGGAGAAGAGTCGCGAGGGGGTAGTACCTACTCTTTCCGTCGGGTAACCGAGTAAGAATACCAGTCTAGGGGTGAGTCCTCGACTCCAGGAGTAAATGGAAGGATAAGGGTGTCGTGGGGATTGGTGATAGAGTAATTAACATCCAGTCAACTTCAGGCGGTGCCAATAATTTCATAGAACGGGGGGGCGAGTAAGGGGTGTTACGACGGTGCTCGGTACTCCCCGATACCGCGACATACTTTCCTCCCCGACTTGGTAATTCCTGGACATCCAGGGTATGAGGGTGTTTGGACCCTCAGTTACCCACGATTGCGGTACCGTAAAAAGGAACGTTCACGGCGCATTAGGAGCAAGCTCAGAATCATCGTGACTGCACTACCCAGACCCTAAGAGTAACCTGGTTCGCCTGCCGTATGACCCAGAGATGGCTGGGGTCCTGGGTGCTGACTCGTGGTTCAGAGGAGCATCCAACACGTAAGGGTGGTTACAGACACCCCTACTTGTACGACACAGGAGCCAGGACACGTAGGTATGTCCCGGTGAGTTTATGAGGGCATAACTTAGGGACAAGTATGCGACGGAGGCATAGAATTCCGAAGTCCTTCCATGTAACAGCTAGTCCAGTCCTGTCTCGCTCCTTCGTCCTACCCTCTCACTCTGTCCTTCTCTCTCGCACCCTCGTTCTCCTGATGCTCCCACGCTCATTGTTACCATAGAGCGGCTTACGCACTCGTGTCTCGTGGATGTGCTACGTAAACGGCCCACGGAGACTTGGATGCACCCGGACACGTAGATACCTACTGTACCGATGTATAGACACGTTCCCGGGACGCGTGGACCTAGAGGAGCATAGATACTGAGAAAGGGACAGAGAGGCAGGGTTACCATGGAACAACCCCATTCACGACACACGGGATCCAGTTCCGCTCTACCCCATCCTAGTTTCGCAACAAACAAAAGCTAATGCACTTCTGCCAGATAACTGGTGGCACCTTCCATGCTGCTCGCTGGAACCCTCTGTGATATAACCATGCCCACGGTAGAAGATCTTCCTCCGTAGGTACAAGGGTGGCAGGGTTAGCCGAGACCGGTGTCCCTTGAAATAGAAATTTTTATAGCGTATAGAATTTCTCATGACAGTATCTTTCTCTCTCTCTCCTATTTCCTTCCGCTATATACTTAAGCTTACATTTCACTCAGGAGGCTTGAAAAACAATCTTTACATCTAACCTGTACGTCGATGTATAGAGTGTCAAGGTTATCGTTTTCCCATACCTTTAGCATTGCTTTTCACTCCTATCGGTTTAGGTAATTCCATCCCTCGCCAGTCCGAGGTCTTTTTTTTTTTCCAAGGGATGTTCCACGCAACCTACCATTCGAGGGTCTATTTCGCGGGTGACGTACCCAGTGCCATTTTTCATCCGTACCGATCGAGCGTTCCAAAGCCGACGCTAAGTGCGTATTACGAGGTGATTAATTTTACCCCCTACAGCCCTTTCCAACTTCGACAGCCTGGCTGCAGGATTTGAACCGTCACTTCCGCGTGCCGTTATCACCGCTATCCCATCCCTCTGCATCCATACCCCCTTTTTCCACTCTCTCTCTCTCTCTCTCTCAGATACCTCAAACCAACCCCCTACGCAGACCCAAGGCCCTCTCTGGCTTTACATTTAAATCGATACCACTCACCCCGCGCGTAAATCCCCCGTGCACGTTTACACAGTGGCTACCGTAATTGAGAAAGGAGGTGAAACTGGCTCCGCCAGAGGGATGCTGGAGAGACGGAAGCCTGACGAGGGGGCTGGTCCCGAGAAAATTTCACCGTGTTTCCCAAGACACTCGCGCCTATCCAACCAACGGAAACAACGTTCCCTTCGACGCTGAACTTTCCGTCCCAATTAAATCCTGACACGATGATCTCGATGGAGAAGCCCTTCCCGTTCCGCGCGTACTTGTTGGCCTTTGGAATCTCGGAGACAAGACGTGCGACCTCATAAAAGTTTGAGTGCATCCCTTAATGCGGTATTCGCATAGGAGGAAACTCGCTGGAGTGGCTCGGCGTTTGGTTGCTCTCAGTGAGTAAGAGAGAGACAGGATGCTAGAGAGGGAGAAAAAAAATGTCATAACGCTCACTGCTTCACGACAAGTCGTTAACGCCACGCCGCTTTTCTTAACGCTTCAGACTCTTCTCTTGCTTTGCCTCGACGTTCTCTCTTTCTCTCCCCTTATTCTCCCTTTATTCTTTTTCTTTCTCTTCGCCCCCCCTCTCAAGACACTCTCTTACCTTCTTTTAACCTACCGCCTCGTCACACCCCCCCCCCCCAACCCGTCTCACCCTACTCTCCCTCATCCTCCCGGTCACGGCTACGAATCTTCTCGAAGACCAGATAACGGTCCAGGAGCAAGCTGATACACGGTGGCAAGCGGAAGAATCACGATCCTCAGGGTGATAATCAGGGCCCAGCTAATTTCAATAGGCCCGTCCTTCCTGTACCTACGATTACATGCTACGGATATATTCTTCAGGAGCAGCTATAGGCTGTGCCTAGAACCCTGAAGATTTAAGCCGTGGCAGCTTCTTGGCTTGTTCCGTTTGGCCGCCTTATTTACGTCGCGATAAAATTAATCTCCGCGCGCGAAGAAGCAACAAACTGTCTCGTTTAAATATCGCCTTAATCTCTCGGGTAGCCCGAGTCCACGTGGATGAGACTATCTCTATGTACGTACGTAGCTCTCGGGTGCTGCGACATGGCAAGAAATGCAAACTTCCTAGGTGGGCTCACACTCAGCCCTGTCTGTCTCTCTCTCTCTCTCTCTCTCTCTCTGCCTATATACAGATATCCGTATCCTTTTCAAGACAGCGAGATAAACATTCGCGGATTCGAGACTCTCCATAAGAAGGCTGGATTATCCCTGGCGAAAACTAATTAGCTTGAACCCGTTGAACCCAAAGCTTCTCCATCCTCTACAAGCTGTCCATATCCAAGAACAAAAACTGGAATCGCATTAACCTGCGGGATCGCACGGAAACCGTCCCATCCTATCTAAATAGTTCCAACCATAAATTCAAAGGATAAACGTACAGTACCAAAGTACCAGTTACCTGTCTAAGAATCGGGAACGGGGTTCTCTGGCGAGACTATGATAATAATTCAAAGGTCTCCTCGTATAACTTCTTAAACCTATAATCCAACGTCTATCGGTATGATCATCGTTTTAAGACACACGTGTGCATATGTGTGTACACATGTTATACGTACATTTCATCCACATCACGCTCCAATTCCTCGAGTATCCGTGGATCGGTCTTCGTCGCGTTAAATGACCAGGAGACCAAAGCGACCGTGAGCTCGTCATTTCGCAAAAATTTCGCCTGACTAGGTTCGCCCCTGGGGTGGAAATGTCGCGCCTTACGTGGACGCCTTTAGCAAGGCTACGTTATTCTTACGGGCGACTGGCTCAGCCTGTACCCACACTGTATCACCCCGGTATACCGTACCGGTATCTACCACAATCTTCACCCCCTAGAGCAGCGAGCGGTGCTGCCAACGTTAGACGATACTACCGCCGGGCGTTACCACCCCTAAGCATCAACTACCCTTAGCCGCGGAGGCAAACGGGTAAGAGCGACTTAAGACGGACTTACTTCCAGGAAGATTAAGCTTAAGTCTCTTGCAACAAAGTACCGCATTGTCTTGGTCTTATCTCAGCAATTGACTGAGTTGCGTGGTGTGTATCATTGCGCATGCGCGGCGACGCTGCGCCTCTAACGGCGTCGGGCTAGAAAGAGGCCGTATTTACGGTGGCGGTTACTCGCGCAAGAAATGTCCTGGTACTTTTCCACGGGCCGAGACTCGACGGCAGATAGGGGCACTGACATAAGTAAGCAGGGCCAAGTGGCGATTACGTACAGTGGTTCCTTGGTGGTGGGGTGGTGGGGGGGATGAGGAATGAGAGGGAGGGAGAGGGTAAAAATAAGGGACGGAGGTAAGGTCTGTTCGTTGAAAGCGATGAGCGAACGTTACGCGGAGGACAGAAACTAATTATCTTAAAATGCGTTAGGGACCTTACGTTAGGGCCAAGTACTCTCGGCCTAAGTTATGCCAGACGTTATGAGAAAGAAATTCATGGCCGCTATTCGCTTACGAATAGGGGCGTCACGGACAGCATAACCTTTGTAATCCGTTCACACTTATTTTCGAGAAAATTTACCTGCCGGCAGACTCCTGTATGGGCTTCTCAATCTTTTACTTGGTCGGACGATGCTCTTTCAATGGATTCTTCTTGTATGCTCGTCTTTTTTTGGTCTTTCGACTTTTGCTCGTTTAACTAGTGGAATAACGAGATAATACTTTATTCAAGCGCTGTGCAGTTACTACGTCACGCTGTTCAGTGGATTTGCCTTTTCATGAATAGGGATACGGTACGGCGGCGGGGAACTTTAAAATTATCGATATCGAAGTTCGTTTCTAAAAGATTAGTAGCTCTTATTACTTCTATTATACTGTATATCTGGAGTGAAAACTTACTTTAATAATCCAAGTGAAACTGACGAAGAAAAGTCGGCAGTCTAGTTATCATCGAAAAGGCGATTCTGCTGCCATCTAGGTGTGAACGTTGGTACTTATTTATTTTCCAATTTTTTTTCTCGGAAACGAAATTATTGCTTGAAATATGACATTTTTTTTTCTTTGATAGAATATTCGTTATGTATAATAATTTTGAAAAATTCGACAATCGACAGAGACTCTATATTTTGTATAGGGTGTTAAGTAATTATACATGTATATATTGTATACACATTTTTCATTAGTTCAATAGAAATTCCCAAACGTTCGAGACACCTAAGAATAAGTGTAACGAGAGTCACCCTATAGCAAATACTGTAGGATATAACGACGTAAGAGTGCCTTGAGAAGAAAAGATATTACGCAAATCTTATAGCATTAATTCTTTTGAAATATAATCCGAGAGTAACCTAAAAAGGACATACTCTATTCAGCCGATTTCTCGGAAGACAAGGCACTCAGACTGGGGTAGTTGAGGACATTGGCATGGAACTGACGATGCCTGGGGAAAGGGGTGCTTAAAGCGATTAAGGGTGGCCCGTTAAGCGTATAACGACGGAAGGTTCCGCGGAGGAGATAATTAAAAAAGTAATGGGTAACCCGAAACCACCCCCGACGGCTCACCGAAAATAAAGTACGGTTAGGTTGCCAGGTTGCCCTGTTACGCAGAGTATGCGTTGCAAAAGAGCTGACGGTGGGGATGAAAAAAAAAAAAATACAAATTACAAAAAAAAACCTGACACAATTCGAATCTCCATGTTTCGCTCCTTTATTCCGCATTATATTACATGTATTTATAAGATATCGACACGAGCAAACTATCCCCGACTCGGAGCACCGTATTCGTGACTAATGCACAGCACACATTCATTCCTCAATCTTACACTCTTATTATCATACGTATAAACTCTATTAAATTCGCCATCTGCGTCTCTATACACTATGTTACAGCGTTTAGTTATTTTTTTGTTCAAATAATGAAATTTTTTAACAAGCCTTTTCAATTTATCCTCAAAACAAATTACCTAGGATGACCCTAGTTACTCTTGTGCAATACGCAAAAATATGTACCTGATGGACGTCGGATTAGAGTTACAAAGAATTGACTGTGGTTGTGGAATCTAAAAATATTCGTAAGACCAGGCCAAAAGCATCGGGACCCTTCGTTAAAAGTTCTCGACGACTCTCCACGTCGGCGTCCTTATTTCTTAGGACGTTCCTAATGGCTAACGTGAAGTTGCCAAACTTTTTCGAAAAATTCTCTTAATCTTTTTTTCTTTCACATTCGCCGAATTCTTGACGTTCAAATCAGTCTGTCGTTCGGGTATGGATTAAGATTCACTGTCCTTCGTACCTTCTCGTCGTTTCGCGCATTCGAATTACTCCTGTGCTTCCTTCTCGGCGGAGTAGGGAGACTGACTTTCTGATCCTGCGACTCTTCAAGATCCACTTTGTGAAGTCTACTCGGTTTTTCTGGCGGTTCGTCGAAAGGATTTGTACTGATTTGAGAATCTGTCGAGTCGTTGCACTCCAAAATGTGTACAGCTTCCTCGAATGGATTTCCAAGAGTGTTGTTCATAATGTCTTCAAGCATCTTCGTAGCTATTTTCTTCTCTGGAATTCCTGACTGTTCGACGGAATTCTTAATCTTCGAGACATTACCGTTTGACAGGTCAATGTCCGCCATTTTTGATTCTTCTCCGTTAGCGGATGTCACTTCCTGTTTCGAATCAGACAGTATCTGATTTAAAGATATTGGACGATTCGTTGAGGTATTTTGCTTATCCCATTCTGAGGTAGACTCGGCAGCCTTCATAAGAGTGTCTTTTACTCCTTCAGGATATTTATCCTTCTCCACAGGTACAATTTCGGGTTCGATCGGATGCTCGACAGATTTACGGGATTCGGAATGTAATAATTGGCACGTGACTTCCTCCGCGTCATCCACTTCCGCTTGTTTGTCTTCCTTCTCAAGCATGTCCGACAGAGCCGCTTCCAATTCGGTAAGACTAGGTGTCATAGAGCTTAAATTACTGTCTTCGCCAGTTTTTTCGTCCTTCAGGACTTTCAGAAGGATCGAGTGATCGTTATCCTGAATTTCTGCCTCGATTTTAGGCTCTGGACTAGGAGGCGGAGTCTTCAAGGTCTTCGACTCCGTGGAATCTTCGGAATCCTTGGTCATCTTGTTCTGGACATCCTTGGCGAGTTTCTCCTCGAAGAAATCTTCTACGTCCAGGAACATCTCCTGGGGTAAGGACTCGTCGGAGATCGTCCTGGAGAGCTTGCTGATCGAAGATTGTGATCTGATGTCCATAGCCAACTCCTTTTCTTCATAACCATCAAACGGCTCGCTCTCATTGGACAGCGTCCGCCGCAGGATCTTCTCTGATTGGTGCTTTCCACCCGATGAGTCGATCGTATCTGAAAATAGAACGTGCCACGTGAAATCCTCACGTAGTCAAATAGTAGCATCCTTGATCGGTTTGTTATATCTTATGCTCACTGGAGGTCCCACCAAAACCCTCATCAGCCTCGAAGAAGATGTCGCAGTGTAGCGGTGAGGTCCTTGCGCCATCCGCAAATAAATATGGCTCCGATTCGAAGTCGTTCTTCGCATCATTTTTTGATTGTGGTCTGGCAGGTCTGAATCCTGGTGTATTCGTATACTCCTCTTCGACAGTGGGGGAATCGAAGAATCTTACGGATCTAGGTAAAAGACCGGATTTCCTATATAGTATACCGGGTGAAAAATAAGACGGATAAGACTATTCACCTTTCCTGTCCCAGGAACCAATCGTCCAGGGCGGTCGGAGACTTCCTGGCATCGACCCCAGCTAATTTAGCTGGCATCGAGATTTTTCGTTTAGCTTCATCCTTCAGCGCAGACTTCAGCGCGGCTGCAGACTTCAGTGCATTAAAGGATGCACTTCTGGGAATTCCAGTACTGGATGATTCCACCTCGCCCTCGTTTCCTTCTTCAGCTTCCTTTTTTCTATCCTGCACCGTCTCTACAGTATCTTTAGACCCGTCGCTTCTCTTCGCGGACTCTATACTCTCTTCGCCAATCTGAAACTTCGGTGTGCTCACCTGTAACCGAAATCGTAGTCCTTAATTATCTATTTCAAAGTTAAATCCGATATCTTCTAGATACCAAAGACGATCCTATCGCGTCACCTTTCTCTCACGAAGTCGAGAACTTGGTTCGAATGGCGGCTGACCGTCGTGTTCGTCGTGTTCCGCAATTCCCAAATCCCAATCATCCAAACCTCCCCAAACATCCTCATCCGAACTGTAACCCTCGTTGTTCAATTTGTCAAGGATCTGATGTGGCTGCAGACCACCGAAGCTCTTGCTGCGAGTCACATAATTTTCGAGTCGCTCAGCCGTTTTCTTTGGACAGATAATACGATGGATAACAAGGACTCGTAATAAAAAATATTACCTAGACATTTTTCAATGATAAAAATTAATTGCAAATACTTGTGGAAACGACGATAATATCGACTGAACCGGAAGTGATCCCGTGCTGGCATTTCTATGAGGTTTCTTAACCGAGTCCTTATCCTTAGCTTCCGCGTCATTCGGCCCTGCAGCGTCGTTCATCCTGCTCCTCTCGACCTCGTGCTTAACGACCTCGAGTTCATCGTAATTTGGTAAACTGACGGTGCTGTGATTCTTGGGTCTTCCAGGTAATTCGAGTTTGTCTTTGTTATCGGCAGACTCTGTTATCAGCATCCTGAGGTCCCTAGTGGTTTCTCTATCGGTTCGATTGGGAGTCGAGGTAACCCGGCTACTTTGTATATTTGAGAACTCCTCATACTCCGCATCGCGTATCTTGTGATGTCCCTTGGGTTCCTTAGCCGGTTGCTTGGCATCGTAACTCCTGTTGGTTCTTCGGGCGGAAACCACCACGCTCGGTATAATCCTTCCTGTTCCGTTAACCTGCGTCAGGAGTAGGAAATCACGTCTTTCAGTAATTTCCTTTGTTATTTCTTTTTCCTTCGCCTAACACGGATCAACTAAAAACATGATTTTCCTCTAAGGAAGATGACTTATCCCCTGGGAATCCTTGCGTGCAGGACACTATGTATTCATATATACGTAGACGTGAAACGCCGTATCGCGAAGGTGATGAAAGTGAAGAAGAAGAAGCAAATGGTAAAAGAAAAAAAAAAGCAAACACCGTTACAGTGTCTCAAATTTGTTCACCTTATGCTCGTATAGATCCTTTCCCTTTTTCGAATCATCCCCCGTCCCTGCAGACGATCCAGATTTATTCGTGCCACTTCGGGACGCTTTGGATACTTCATCCTGAGCATAATTGCTCTTCGCTTTCGGAGACTTCACCGAGGAATAAAGTGGTTCAGACTTTGAATCCTTGGCAGATTTCAGGGACGCGTTCCCATGGGTTTGAGGAATCTCATCAGGTTTCGGCGGCAGAGGTCTACCCTTGTTTTTTCGACGATTTCTCGGGGGTGGCACAGGAGTCACGTTCTTCAAATTCGAACCTGAAATCAATACCATTAATATCAAACCCATCGAACAAAATAGATCCAGGTTCCTCGTGAAAAGTTCTAACTCACAACTTGTAGTGGGGGTTGTGGTTGGACATAGATTGGTATCAGCTGTAATATTGGTAACAACTGAACCAGCAGTTGGTGTACTTGGTACTTCTAAGTTGACATCCACCCAATCACTGGGCTGAAATGGTCTGTCGACTGAGTCGATACTACAGCCCCTCGTTAAGGCCTCTCTAGGGGGTGATCCGGCATAGCCTATTTCAGAACTGGAAAAAAAACTGCCAATCCTTGCCATCCGATCTCTTTGATAATTACTTACAACAATGTTAAACTACACAATAGTATTATGATATTTAATTGTTAAATAATTTTTACAATCATATATATATATATGTGTCATATCGTACAAATTATATTGGATTAATTAAAAAAAATATATATATAGACACCTATTTTATCTTTCAACGGTAATGACCTGACTCAGCAAGTAAACAAGAAATTAAACTAGTTTATCGTATTCACCCTAATTGCGACAGGACTTTCGATAAACATGTCAGAGGACGATCCATGGGAAAAAGGAAATACGCATGTGTCACTTCGTACCCCTAACTTTCCACAAGACCGTAGTCACGCAATAGCAATGCGACGTACCTTTATGATTCGGCTTTCATAAATAGCCTATAGTCCCATAATGCTCAACAGTATAGTATATTTACAATAACTTAGAGACAGAGAGAGAAGAGAATTTACGTAAGAATGGATCGGTTTTCGGTAGTTAAAAAAATATTTTACGATTCATTTATAACTTTGCACAAGACTCATTTAAAGCGTGCGTATTAGCCAATGACATTCAGGATCAAAAAATACAGGCGGTTTTGGAATGTCGATCGTCGATCTCCAGCTGCCCGTAAAAAGGTATCAGCCACAGCCTTTATTTTGCGTAGGACGGATGTGCGTTGTATAAAGTCAACCCACGCTGTTACGTTATACATATTATATACATAAAATACAGCCGTAGAAAGTGTCCTTGGCGAAAGTTGAGCCTAAGCCGAGGATATCGGTTTGACAATGGACTTGAATTCTTTTGTGGGAAATTGCAAATATCGAATGACAGGTATGAGTCTATTGACAAGTAATAAAGTTATCGGTCGATGCTCGTGTATAACCCGAGGCACTGAATTGTGAATAAGGTGCGTTCATGTTACGCATGGTCGACGCGAGAATGTGACCATTTAAGGCCGAGTCCAGCAACGCCATAATGTTTTCTATAGTCGCCTACATTATTCATAGTCCTTGGACCATAAATTTCTACGAATCTACAGTAATAGAAAATCAATTGAGAATAATATTTCTAGACCATTACGCAATATAACCTGTACAGAATAATTTCACATTGGGATCAACTTCCACGTTTTATTTATACCGTAATCGCCTAATGCGAATGGATCAATCAATTATGTATACCTGGTGACTCTTTGCGTCGCACCACCGAGCACAGATCCCTCCTCCTTCAAGCCAGGATAAATCTGTAAACAATTGTAAACCGTCTTTCAGCCACTTGTCAAGTAAAATTCCCAAATCGTAGGAAATAAAATACGATTTTACCCTGTGAGTTATATACCCATGGATAGTACTCTCTTAGTCCAGATTTCCTACCTTTCCAAGGTAGTATCGACCTACATCCTCTGATAACGTTACCTACCAAAGGAAATTCTATCCACGCTGTCGCACTCTTTATCACCGAATCCCTGCAGTTTAGTACGAAGGAATATTATCTACCGTACTTTCTATTAACAATCAACGCTACGGGATACCTAGAGTGTTTTCTAGTCGTCGATGGTACCGATTAAAAAACCGTTAGCCCAGCTGTTATACCAATTAGGTATAGCTTTTCGGCCGCCTAGCGGGAAAAGTAGGTAACTCATGCTAGTTCCATATTTAAGATAATTCTAACCGTATAAAGTGCTTCTCAAGTATTCCTCGTTCGACCCAGGACTTACATCATCGGCACGAACCACGTCATGTTAAAACGTTGCATAACTCTTTTTGTTCGGCCTAGAACAGCGTAGTTCGAAAACAAAGCTGTAGATAAATTCTCAGTCAAAAGATTCAACGTCGTTGTATTACTACACAGTGAAAAGGTACGCAAACGAAAAGTACGAGAAACGAATTTTATGGTAATTTCCACCAAAAAAAAAAATGATTTTCAATCTACAGACAATACTCGGACGTCTATGGGTGTGTTCTCTCTTTTTCCAGGTTGACTAAGCCCGATGAAAATGTAACGTTACGTTACTCTGGACACGTTAATAGGGAAGGTCGTTTCCTTCACGGGCGACTAGTTCCATAAAAAAGCGACAGCAGCGCTGCCGACAGTTTATGTCCCGCTGGTACGTTAACACGTATTTTTCACAATGAATTCACTGGAATAGTCAAGTTACACTCTGGGACAAGGCTGTGAAAAGTAAAACAAGCAAAACTGCCAGTATAACGAAATACATAACGATATATATAATCTCCGAATAAGACGCTGACCGAACAAAATCACGTAAGAAGACAGAAACCCTGAAGGAAAATCTTGTCGATTCCCATGGAAATCGCTGCCGTCCATGACACCAGGTTGCCTTGTAAATGCGTGGGATTAACCTTAACTTGCTTCGAATCACGGTGCATTTTACATATATATAATATATACAGTCTCTGTATTCCCAAGCACGGGATACTTACGTACGAATATACGTTCTGACAGCACACCTTATGGCGGTTTACATTGCAAATTTCTCTCGAAACTACGTTGGGCGACACGTTGTTCGTCGTAACCGCGGAAGTTATTTGTCGATTAAATTAGAATCCGAACCAGCTGGTGTATCCAAAGCGTTACGCTCGTTTAGATGCCGCGGGCGAAACAGCAATCTACCTATGTCTATATCCTTGTAATTTCTCATCTCGTTACACATTGATTGGTACCTAGTTCCACACGTTCTAGGTCGTAGGCATCAACCTATATATATATATATATCCGCATTGAATGCTGAAGAACATGCGTCATAAGAACACATTAAATATTTATTCGCACAGTGTGAGATGAACGTTAGTATCTGTACGCTAATAATGCATACAAGGACGCCTCTTGGAACGTAGCAAATCCGATCGGGGATCGATGATCCTTATTTACGTTGTAAACGAGACTGAAGAGGATTTTAGATAGAGCGTCGTAAACGGCTAAGTAAATGACATAGAAGTTATCTATAGGGAGTGGAATGTTTTTCGAGAAATAAAGTAGCAGTAATGGGCGTAAAGAGGGTCGAAGCTGTACCAAAGCTCTGTCGTGTGCAGGAGGAGGTTGTACCTGTGAATGTCGGATGAGATAAGGAGGTTGGCAAAGAACGGAAATGGGGTTGGGTCCTCGGTGACGTGGCGGATTGCTCTCTATTATATTTCTAGCGATCTTAACTCGACCCAACCCTCGATTCTGATAATGGATAAATTAATGGCCGCATTTGCTATGATAATATTTGAAGCATGGCTTGCTCCTATAGGAACCATGTTTGTACCGTGGGTCTTTATAATAATAATATTGTATAATGCGGGTGTGTATATATATATGTATATACCTGCTATAAGAGAGGAATTCGGGCCGCGGACTCTTCAGCAATTATATATCTATATATAAGTAAACAGGTAGTCACGAGCGCGACGCAAAAATCCTTTTGTCGCGCACATGACTCATCGTGATATCCTTGTTGCGCTGTGTATAACAAACTCGATGCGCGTCCGACTAAATGGATAAGCAAAAGTCTTATTTTGTCCGTAGATCTTAGACGAGTCTTAGATCCTTGAAAGAATATATTGTACACTTGATTTTCGACTGATTTTACCAAGTTATCACGTAACGTATAATTTTTCAGAGTGCACGCGATCTCGGTTTGTTTACTCAGAGAAGAACGGAAGTTCGGACAGTGGATAGAATCGAGCGCCAGGTACCATCTGGGCCCTAGACCGGATTTATGGGGAACGAGTGGTCAAGGGTGAAGGGAGGAGAGGCGGAGGACGTTGCGTCAGGTGCCCGTATCTTCGGCACGTATTTCATTGGGACTACAGTTACTTTTTGATAGAGTCAAAGCCATCTACACACCCGATGAGCACAGCGCACGAAGACCCTGTCCAGGGGAGATTTTGAATCCTGAGCCTTGGATGTTCGCTCCTTGCACCATGCGTGGCCCATCTTTTTTCTTGATCCTTTGTTCCTCCCTGTCACCTTCCTATTCACTTCCGGTTCCTTTACGTCCCCACAGACTCTCTCGTGCTCTCAGTAATACTCTGTAGTATCTTATTTGCTATTTTTTTTTCTCTCTCTCTCTCAATGTACGGAACAAAAATATATTATGTAGGCCATCTTAAGACCCGTTTCTCATGACCTGCCGCAACCGACTTTAAAGCCGGTCAGCAGTACCAACCTGTGGTATAGAAATACTAGTCAGCAGTCTGTACTGCTGAGAGTGGATCGCAGTAGGGAGCGTATAAGGTCGATAGAATAGAATGGATATTCCTTGTAACGGAGGATAGAGGAAGACTCTCTTCTTCGATCGGTGACCTCCTCCGCTCCTGAAAATGTCAAGCGCGTCTCTTTAGAATTTTAAGACAGTCAGCCGTGCACGGAGGCCAGGACGATGCCTCCTTTATTCGCGGGAGAAAATTTCGATTTGTCAATTTGGTGAAACTGCATCGAAATTATCCGAGGCCTACGCCTACCGTTTCACGCTAGTACCGGTTTCTCGAGCCATGAATGGTCATACGCGAATTCGTTTACATCAGCTGGCCTACGCGTAAATGAGATAACACATGACAATACTAACGGGTGTCACATTATTATATTCACGTTCTCTCTTATACAATAGTTTCACGGAGTTGCACATGCATGGCTTTGGAATTCCTACCGGGTCGAATAACAAACCTGAGTCATTATATTATATCATAGTCTATTATTACCCGTATTTCAAATATTATTTAAAAAACGTCCATAGAATTATATTCCGACTGCTAAAGCAAACTACAGGTTAAACCTGATCAGGAATCGCATGTGCCAATGCATGTGGGTAGAATTAATTGTTTTCATTCGTTTCAACGAGGAATTCAATGCAGTCTCTAACACATCTATTGTTCGATTGTCGAACCTACCTTGATCCAAGAGATCGCAGAGACACTTATTTAAATCCAAACAGAGGAACACTCGACTCGAGAAGAACCGGACACTGATTGGCCGCGCGGTCAACCCGTAGATGGTACCCGGGCGGTGGTACCGCTCGGATGGATCACGAGGCAGATCGGCGAACGACGGGCGACATAGTGCAGAGAGCGCGTGGTATGCGAGACCGGCTGTGACTTTAGCTTAAGGCTTTCTAACCACACGCCGCAGACTCCGCACTCTGCACCAGACCATCTCCACGAGTCGCTCGAGAGACTCGGTTCTCCTTCTTCTACCCTGTACTCAACTCGCTCTCTTGTTACTCTCTTTCGTTCTCTCCAGTCTCGTAACTACCTTTACTCCCACCATCTTTTTACTGCCTATCCTTCCCTACGTCTTCGTACGTCCAGGCTCTCCTACTACCAGCACCATATATTTCTGACTCATCTCAGGTGCACTCGCTTCCCGTTCCGATGCTCTTCACTCACCTTGCCACTCTGGTTGACTCCCTTCGCCAGCCTTCACCTGGTCCAGGTACTTCTTTGAACGATTTTTCTATCGGATAATGTAAATGGTACTCGTTATACTTACCGGACGTTCTCTTCGGCAGACTCTGGTATCTCTTCAGACATCCGGCTTCAGGATGACTCTTCACTTTGAGATGCTTCGCTCTTTCGGCAGCAGGTCGACAAACTCTACGCCTACGTCTTCTTCGGAACTTGCGCAAGATCCTAACCTCAGCTTCGAGCGAGTCCCGATATGGTTTTCTAAGTGTTCTCCACGGGTTTTGGAACGGGAGCTGTTTGATTGGTCTTTCTTTTTTTTTTTTATCAGGCTGGTACAACCTGCTGTATCTGTATTCAGATTTGTACTGTCACGAAACGTAGACACTTTTGTATAATAACCAGATATGGACAGATCATAAAATGTTGATAAACAGCTTACGAGTTCGTGTAACTGATAAGGCTCTCATGTTACAGTGATAGTCTAGTGTCAGTGAGTGTATGTATTGCGATCGTAAGTTGAGGTAACGAGATGATAAAATTCTTGAATTTTAGTCTGCTCGAGCGATGGGTCGAAATAATATGTAATTGGGTGAAACGCACGATGAATTATTCCCTGCATGGATGGTCATTGGTTATCTCTGTGGTTACATATGAGGACAAAGTGCGAATTGCACGATGCAGGTACTGATGCTTGGCGAGAGTAGGTCAACCACATTCGAACCTGTTGACTCGTACTGACTATACTCATACGCCATTCCTATTCCCCCACGCGACAGTCAGCGTCGTGAATTTCACTAATTAAATTCCATTGAACTCGATGAATTCCAAACATGAGAGTTTTCCATGACGGAAGAAAATTCTTAGTTTCTCACTAGATGCACTTAACGCGTGGATCCAGTTATATCTAGATCTTTTGTAACGAGCTAAGACTCAATGCTGATCGAATATTAATTAGGGTATACCTAATTACGTAGTTATGGTTAATGGGATATATTGAGTTCACATTTGCTTGATCCCTCTCTTGATAATTGTTTACGGTCAATATTCAAGGAACCGTTTTCGGTTACCGGCACTTGGAAGAGTAACGGTTCTAGTACCGTAGTGGGACCCGAAACTTTCCTTCGGTATACCTGGAAATTAACTACCCTTATGTCAGTGAGGGTTGTATTTGGAGGGTTAGTATAAATATCCAGCGTAAACTCCGCTTGGGTCAGTGTTTCTACGATTTTGAATGTGGTCTGGTCGGTGCTGAAGAGAGCGACTGGGTAGAGTGAAGTTGAACAGTGTGAACTGATCAGGGAAAAAAAAATGGTCAAACTCCTGTGGACGATCATCGTCCTAGGTCTAGTCTCCAGGTGTCTGTCCTTGAATCTAAACGGGATCCTTGGAATCCAAGAAGCTCCTTCAAGGAATCTTGAGGAGCCTGAGGTGGTGGAGATCATCCGATGGCGTCAACCAGTCTGCCTGACTCCTGCGAAAGGAGTGCTACCTTGTCTCTCAGGTCTGAGCGAAATTCAATCAAATTATAAAAAAATGATTGAAAGCGATAATAAGCCTGTGAACGAAGTCAAGGATCGCAGCGCTGAGAGTAGCGAGGACGAAGGATCTGGTGGTTCGGTCGAAACGAAGCTGCTATCTCCCAAAGTCGTGAACACGGTATCGATCGACGAATTGGAGCCATCTTCGTTGGAGGATTCTAATGAGGAAAGTCAAGAGAGAATTCTGAGCTTGAAGTCGAGGATCGCTGAGAAGGAGAATGTTGATTCAGATAATTCTAGACAAGGAAAATACCTGGTCCTGTCGGGTAGGGGTAGGAATGTCGCATCAAAACCACCACCCATTTACGTTACCAAAATTCGGGATTCTCCTGTTGTAGCTACCCTGGTCGCTTACAATTGCCTTCCTGACATTGGTATTCCTCTCTGCGACGATGCAATAACTTATCCCAAACCATTTCAAGAACCTCTGATTTATCAATTTCCCACGAAGCCTACGAACCCAAGTTATGTCTCGAACGAGCCTGTAAATGGGCCTGTCGATACTTCAAGTGAGCCTGGACCATGTAACAATGAACCTGAGGAACCAACTAACTTCTGGGAGGATCCAAATAGTCCTTACTACGGTGACGATGGACCAAATGAATCGTCATCTAAACCACCTGGAATTCAGGCAATTCACGATTACATCAATAGACCGGATGTTGTTTCTACCAACGAAGAGCCTGAGGTCAAACCTGTCCTCGTGGTAGAGCCTACCCCCAAACCAGGACTCTTTGGTGGATTGTGGCGACCAGGATTCTGGGATAAATCTACTACGACAGAAAAGCCAAACGTAATAGTGATCCAGCATCAGAATCCACCAGTTTATATTGCTGAAGACAAACCATCGAAACCTAGTCTTGTGGAAGTTCCTGAGAAACCCAGCCTGGGTGAAATTCTTCACAAGCCTGAGAATGATATCAGCAACAGACCAGGACTCCTTGATATATTTTCAAAGCCTGCAACCGAGAAGCCTGTGACAATTGCCAAGCCGACGGAAAAACCCGGAATCTTTGGCGGTCTCTGGAACAATCCAACGAAACCGGAGAATCCTGATAAACCTTTGACCTCTGTACCATCTATTTTCGATGGATTTCCAAATCTCTTCAACAGACCGACAAGCAAACCTTTGATCATCGACAGGCCTGATGAAAAACCTCTTCTTGTAGAGAAACCTGTCTATGTTGTTGAGAAGCCTGTACTTCCTACCCTCACTGATATTTTCAGACCTGAAGGTACAACTGCTTTGGATAACCAAGATCACGAGGTAAGAACCTATTGAGAAATAAAGTTTTAGATATTATTTAATTAAAAATATTTATTAATATTATTCATTACTTTCAGGTTATTAAAGACCCTGTCTACGTATACCAAAAGCCTGCTCAACATCCTGGTATCTTTGGTGGTGTCTTTGGAGGAAGCTACAGTAATACACCGACAACTGCAAAACCAGGAATTTTCGATGGATGGAACATTTTCAATAATAACAAACCAAATAACAATAAACCTATAATTGTGATCGACGAACAATTGGATCCTGTTATTATCCAAAGGCCGGAGAAACCAGCAGTGGTTGTTCAGCAACCTGAAAAGCCCATAGTTGTGGAGGAAAAACCACATAAGCCAACTGTAGTAGTGCAAAAGCCCTTACTGCCAACGAAACCAATTCTGGTTGAGGAAGTACCTGCAAAACCTGTCGCCATAGAAGAGAAACCAATCGTGATTGATGTTCCCGGAAAGCCGAAACCTGTTGTTATTGTAGAACGTCCAACAGAACCAATTGTGATCGTGCAAAAACCGTCAAGACCTCAAATCCCAGTGATAATTGAAAATAATCCTGATCTGCCATCTTTCCCGAGCAGACCAGGAGCAGTTTATCCAATTGGAGGGTCTACGTCTTCAGCATCTGCAACTGGAGTATCTGTTACTACTGGCACTGTTACCGGTACCAGTACCGATACTTTTGCAACATCTGGCGGATTTTCGACTTCTGGTCTTTCTGGAGCAGCTACTTCTGGATCTGGGGCGAACGCAGTTGCTGGAGCTAACTTTGGATCATCAGAAGCTGGATCTTCTGCATCTTCAATA
>JARQSV010000348.1:867220-950096 GCA_030142285.1 Calameuta idolon | reverse complement strand
AATACAGGATCCTACACAGGAAGTGCTAGCGGATCGCATGCTGATGCTGAATCGTCTACAACAAATACTGGATCTCACACGGCAGCTGGATCTCATGCGGGAACTGGGTCCTATACTGGAACTGGATCCTACACAGGAACTGGAACTGCATCCCACGCTGATGCTGGAGCATCTTCAGTAAATACAGGATCCTACACAGGAAGTGCTAGCGGATCGCATGCTGATGCTGAATCGTCTACAACAAATACTGGATCTCATACGACAGCTGGATCCCACGCAGAAACTGGGTCCTATACTGGAACTGGATCATACACAGGAACCGGAACTGCATCCTACGCTGATGCTGTAGCATCTTCAGTAAATACAGGATCCTACGCAGGAAGTGCTACTGGATCATATGCTAGCGGTGGATCATCTACAACAAATCCTGGATCTCACACTGGATCTGAAAGTGGATCCTACTTAGTACCTTCCAGTGAATCTCATGCTACTGCTGCAACTGCAGCAACCGATGGTGGAGCCTATGCAGTAGCAGAAACTTCAGCCAGTAGTGGCACTGCAGCAATTGGATCCGGTATTGGTACCAACACGGATACCATTACTTTCACCAATGGTGAAACAGTACTCCCTACCTTGAAGGGTGATTTCAATGGAGAGACTGAAGATACAAAGGAGAACACCTTTAAAACTAAAGCTGAAGATATTGAAAATGAAGCCTAAGATCGTTTTACACACTTTAATTTAATAATTCATCCTATCACCTTAGCACTATTTATTTATACCGTAAACATGTTCAATTAAAAAAAAAAGCATTGAAATAAATTAATCTGCATTCAATAAAACCTATGCTTCTTGTGACTTTCCTCATGAACTAAAAATTATTCATAAACATCTGTTGCAAAAAATATTCAATAATTAGTTTAAGAAAAATCGCAATAACGGAATTGTCTAAATAACTTGAAAAGGTCAATCAATGTTCTGCTACTAATTCTTTATTACACTTCATTACGTTATATATTATTTTACAGAAATTATGAAAGTTGATGTAACATGATTTATGAGATAAAGTAATGTTAATATATCACGATCTGGTTAAACAATAAAGCAATAGATTCAAACAATAATCGAGGACGCTATAAAAATAATATGACATCCAAATGCAACGCATGAAATTTGCTAATAAAGGAGAATAAAGTAAATATTTCAGAATGATTATACAAGAATTGCATATGTCTATAGTATTCATTCTTCGACCTCGTTATCCTTAGAAAATTCGCTATTAGTTTTGCAAGGGTACATACATTGCATATCAAGAACAATTAGATTCGCGCTGAATAATCACAAGACAATTGACTATAATATTTAGTATCTTATTATACGTATCACATTAGTTCGGCCATTAAAGACCGCACGGATCAGACTTCGGAACTTGCTCCGATCCGACGACTCAGCCAATCCTTGACGTTATTATTGTTTACCATAAACATATGATAAGATAATCAATTATTCCTAGGATGGATTCACTTTTTGATAATGACGGATATCCTATCAATTTTCAATACACCAACAACATTGTTAATATATAACAAAAGATTAATAGATTCGCTTTTCTGTCAAGGATTGGCTGAAGAACGACTGATCCGAAAGACAAAAGATACAAAAATAAAAGTATACAACTGTCAAAAAATTCTAGTTTTTCCCCATTTTTCAGACATATTCTCAGTTTTTTCGATCGATCGTAAGAACGATGGAATCTTTACCGATTTTGATTAATCACGGTATGTTATATTGATAACATAACATACACAACCTTTCTTTCGATAATTTTTAGAAATTCGTATCCTAGGACTACTCAGTCCTGGGGACAAGGACTAGGAATCTCACGGTAACATAAACGACTCATCCTTATCAGGTAACTTAACTACTTCCTGGGTACATATATCCAGTGGTTCCCGTAGTCTTCTTAGGCCTGTCGGTGGGATAGAGTACAATCGTATTGTGAAGAAATGACACATTAGTTCCAAACTTGCGTCTTGAGGATTCGTAAAGCTTTCTGGGGTCATAAGGTTTTGCTTGAGAATGTGGGAAGTTGATGGTCGCTCCCAAGTTCCTGTATGGTACTGGTCTGCGATGACATGGAATTTCACTGTCTGCTCTGGGAATTACCAATATCCAATGATTTAATGGCAGGGCCTTCCTATATCGAAGTCCGCAATTTTTTTTTGAACAGGGTGAAAATTCCAAGAGTCGAGTGGAATTGCCATGGCATATGGAAATTCACTTGGTTCTCTTCGTACTGCTGTCAGTTGCCAAGAATTGAATGGAATCGCCTTATAGTATGGAAATTCGCTACCTTCTCTAGCTACTTCTAGCGTGCTAGGATCATATGGAATTCGTTCGGCGTAAGGAAATTCAATTCCTCTGTCTGGTATATACATATATCTTCTCGGAGTCGTACGGAGTTGCCTTGTGGTAGACAAAATTATATTCTGGTTTGGCAATCTTTAGTATGCTGGGATCGTACGGAATTGCTTCGGCATGGGGAAACTCTAATCCTCTACCCGGTACATGAAGATTCCTAGAATCATATGGAATTGCCATGTGATACGGGAACTCGCTCCCTTGCTTTGCAACCTTTAAATTCCTTTGATCGTACGAGATTGCTTTGTCATATGGGAACTCAATTCCTCTTTTCGATACGTAGAGCTTTTCAGGATCGAATGGAATTGCCTTGGTGTAAGGAAACTCAGTTTCTTGTCCAGCAATCTGAAGTTTCTTAGAATCAAATGGAATTGCCTTGGAATAGGGAAACTCACTGCCGATCTTGGCTATCTCTAATTTTTCAGGATCGTACGGAATTGCTTTGGTGTATGGAAATTCCATCTCTACCACGTATACCTTAAAAGGCTTCTGTTCCTTCGCTTCAATTGTTTCTTTGACTCTTTCATCAGCTTGAATCTCATTGTTTCCCGCTTGATAATATAAATCAGCCAATCTCTCATTTATCAATGGTTCAATCTCCATAATGGAATTGAAGTTTTCAATCTCATGTATTTTTCTTAACACTCTGCCGTTCTCATCTGTAGACTCTTCCTCGTCAGAAACGTGATTGGATTTTACTGTACCACCAGATGCATACGCCTTTGCCATTTCTGCATTCTTCGTAACGCTCTTCCTTTTTGGCATACTGATATCCAAAATTTCACCCTGAGGATTTTCCTCCGCTTTGACCTCCTCCGTAAGTTTTTCCTCCTTTAATAAAATTTGGCTATACCTACCGCAACCCCTTTTGCTTAACCTCGATAATTATACTTAATCAAATTTCATATCTTCAGGGACAATTAAAAATATTAATATCCACAGAGTCACTTACATCTTTCGACTTCGAGGAAGCCAAATCTTCAGCAGGACGAATTGTCGTCGAAGTTCTACCGGAAATAGGCTTGGAGAACGACGGATATCTAGGTTTGTAAGAATACAACGTGCGTACTTCGAGATCTCCTTGTAAAGCGTCTTCTTTGCATATTGGTAGTCTAAATGGTACGCTGAAAAAAAAAGAGACATGAAAAATCAAAACTCGATATTCAACCTATGGAATAAATTTTTCAAAAATATACCTGCTCGGAAGGCAGCCCACTAGTTTATAAATAACAGTAACCTTCTCGCTCTTAGCTCCACTGACAAAAGCTTCGATCTTCCTCCTGATCTCATCCGCAATCCTGTAAATGAATTTGCGTTAATTAATTCAATTGAAAAAAAATAAAACTTTAATGCAGGTATAGTTTAAAAATCCAACATTAAAATTTTCTAAAAAATTTATACAGTCATTCTTACTCGTCGTCATCGCAGGGACGCAAGTCTATGGGAATATGAAGACAATTATGCGGAGTTTCTATGAAAGATGAATGTTCCACATTCCCAGTGTTTCTATCCAGAGGATGAGCATACGTCAAAGCCAGCATCAAAGGCAGTATCTGCATAAATTGCAATTTCATTTGGCACTTCATGGTACTTCCAAATAATTCCTGAAACAGTCAATAAGTGATCAATTAAAAATTTTAAATAAACATACCACATTTCCAATGAAAATTATCAAAACTAAATATTATCTCTCAACAAATATTTCTTCGTTTGTTATATAAATTCTGAACCCGATGGACTTTCAGTTATTGACAAACCAGACAAAACGACGCAGAGCGATAATATAAAATATGATAAAGTTGCTTTTTCTTCGGCAAAAACATTACATAAAATGTAACAAGGAATCTTTACTGCATTAAACGTATCTTCATTATAACCACATACGGAATTTTTCCTGTATGGTAAAATCTCCAAAAATATTTCGCAGATGAGATACAATAAAATACATTGATATGACTTAGTTCATGGTACCTTAAAATTGAGAAAAAAAAATTAATCCTATCTTCCAAAAGGTATATAGCAGTGCAGGCTACCTTCTGAGCAAGATTATCCAAATGAACTGGTAATTATATATTGCACTAGAAAGAAAAAAAAAAAATGATAAATATATTAACAGATTCACTAACAGACTTTAAAAACAATAAAAAGTCGTTCGACAACTTCGAAAACCAGTAATGGTTCCCGAAGATGAAGCCCAGTCAATCGCCAAGCAGAGCTCGAAGAACACTGACTGCATCGTGGCCCTAGAAATCCTTAAAAACTGTTCGCCACGTGTTTCCCCCTCTGTCTTCTATTTTCTATACCCCGCTCGTCAGGCCCTAAATTCATGAACACTTTATATATCCCCACCACGTGGTGACCAGGACCAATGAATCTAATGGACTTTATACATAAGTTTATAGACATTAAAAATAGATCATTCGATATTTCGAAATTTTATCATCTCGGTGTCTCCCACGCATTGAAGTCCCTTCGTGACTTAATCGAAACTCGGACAAACATATTTTCAATCGTTCAGACCTCTCGTCACTGAGATTAACGGTGCTATCAAAAAATCATAAAATCATCTTCAGCACTGGCCGATTATTCGTATTTGATCAATTCTGCTCCTAATCGTTACAGTAAGTCACCTTTAGTAAAGATATACATTGATACCCTCACGTACTCTGTTAACTGTAAAACTGAATGATATATGTATACATATGGTGTATTCTGGTTATCAAATCCCAAAATTTAGAACGTTGTAATATTTAAAAAAAAAAAGAGACAAACGACCAAAGACAATCTTCAAGGCAAATAAGAATCCCTTCTTGCCCTGTGTTGTTCATTAAATCTTCATTGTACTAATCAGAAATAAGGCCTCTGGTCGGTTGACTAGTAAACAGAACCATTATATCATCTACTGGAAGCTACTGTGTACTCGTACACTGCACATCTTTATAGCATCCCCGTCATTCCGCTTCGCTACATTTCATCCTACCTCCAGTATCCTCACCTACCTTCAGATTGTCCGATCAGATGCGTCGGTAAGGTAGAAAAAAAAATGACAAGTAAAATTGAATAAAAATAAATACAATGCTAAAATCTACCATTTAAAAATTGACACCTAGACGTCATCGACACACAACACAAGTCTAATCAGAACTGTCTGGATGCACGTAATTCTTAATAAAAATGAGTAACAATAAGAAGTAATGAGAGTCTCAACGATTGCTCACGATATATCGTAAGGGGATATTCCTCGAATAACAATCCTGTTTACCCGATTCTTAACGCCCGGGAGGAGACGTCGTCTACGCGCATGATAATACAGTGCACGATGTCTTGTCCACATATTGGAGAACGTGCAACTGGGGAAACAAGTGTACCAGAGTGCATTGTCCACTATTGATCAAGTAGCGCTGAAAATAATCGTCAAATGATTCCTAACCTATAAATACGTAAGATCATCGTTACTACCTGGATGTATAGTATATATTGTCATAGAAGTAAAATAAAAATTCAGACTCTATCAAGACCACGTGTCATATGACTGTAACCTGGGAGGTCGTATTTAGAAAGGATCCTCTAATCAGAATAATGTCTGGCGGCGGTCTGACGTACTACGTGTGGACGATACGTGAACTCCATGTACTATATTAGTAACAAAATCTCGTATGTCGTTACCCATCATAATACACGATAGGAACAATGATGATATCGACACTGCTCCTTGTAAACAACCAGCACGACCTGGAGTATTGTAGCGCCAACAGACCGGGTTATCTGACAGTACTATTTATAAGTACGCACCATCGTGATTCAATAAAAATACATTTGCGTTGGCTTGTAAACAATTATCTGTATTATTAATACAGGCAATTAGCATCATCGTAAATCAATGAGGGCGCCTATAAGCGTTTGATAAGGGATACCGATAAATTAAGTATAACTGAAAGTAGAAAAAAAAAATTAGCAATGCATAAAAACGGCCATGAAAAATTCAAAAAATAAACTGTCAAATCTTTCGAATATCAAATTTCAACTATGACCTCAAAAAATTATCTAATCTCTTATCACGCTATCAGGACTAGGTTCGAATATATTTTTAATAAAAAATATTTAAATAATGACTTACCAATGAAGAATCCAAACTACAGCGAATATCTGTGGTCCGCTTTCTGTTATCAATAATCAGTTCCTTTTCGATTATCTTCTTTGAATTTAACGAGTGGATAGTCCAGATAAAAATATACCGGAAGTCGTCACTCTCCTTCACCCCTTTACTTTGGCGTGTTAATTTATAGTGCACTGACCGACGGTGGACGGATAAAGGGTTGATAGTCGGATGGAAGGGATAGTTTTATGCAAGGAAAAAAAATACTGGACTTTTCAAAGGATTTTAATTCAGACTGAAATTATATTGGAATAAGTGTACATTTGTATTGGGTAAAAAAATTCTTCCTACGGGCGAGCGGCAGGAGTTGTAAGAGAGTTAAAAAAAATTTTGCAAATCTTCTAGCTACCACGTCGATAGTAACGTCGACCGTAGTCGACTGTACTACTACCGCGAACTCGCAATCTTCTTTGCGAAAGACTATCTAACAGTGTCAAATCCCTACCACGAAGAACTCAGTCACCGAACTCATTCCGCACCGCACGATACGTCGCAGCTTCCCCGCGATAGATCAGCCGCTTTATAAGAATCTCGAAAGAATTCAACATCGCAGATAATAATTCACGTGTCCCTCGAAAAAATCACTGACACGAGATTAACTTACTTTAGCACGAATTCGGACAGTGATTACGATGCACGAGTATTTATAACGAAGCACAGTTAACTTCTCTTTGAATCGAACACGATACTCCTATCACGATAACTCTACCCAGGCAGACTCGTACGATTAAGCACAACGTTCAGCAAAGTTGTTGTTTCTCATGAGTGCTCACCTGACAGTGATATTTCATAAATTAAATAATGGCATAAAAAAGCCACATGAATCTTCAATGTTGATTACGTGTGATGCTTTGTTCATCGTGCTAAAATAAAGATAAATAATGTTTCTTTTATGTTCTACCAAAATATACGGTTGGTACGGTTTGAGTTTACCTCGTAGCGTGATAAAAATTTTTACTATTAATATTGTATAGGTAACCTTACTCTAGTGACGCTCTGCAGTCTTGTTGTTATTATTACTATTGTCGAGGTATCTGCATGTAGCGAATAAAAGTTTTTCTAGTCTTCGTATCCATTGCACTTCCTTCAAGTGTGAGAGTACCAATCGAACGTAACTAGGAACGAGACGCGCTAGTTCAGATTTTAATAGGGTAAGTAACGGACAATTGAGAGAGCTTTTACTTTCCTCGTGAACGTAGCAGCGCAAGACCGAGTACACGTGCACCCTGCACGTGTCTTGATTGCCTCTGTGCATGCACTCATCCCACTTGCTTTATTCTCTTGTCTCTTCTAGGAGAGAGCGTCTAGCTATTTATTAATGTACATATATTATACATGTAACAGTTTACTCTTGCATATGCACCAGGAAGAAAGATAGGATTGAATAGGAGGATAGAAGGGAAACTTACGTATGGTAAGTCGTTGCGTATAGTACAGAGGGCGCCACGGGTTTTTCGTCTAGTACAGTTTCTTTGTGGTTTTTGACATCGTGTATTGACTAAGGTATTTATGAATTACTGGAAATAAAATTTATGTGTAGATGACTATGTGTCGTGTATTTGATATTTTGCATTATCATTACCTTAGGGAAGTTAGAAATTTGTATTCTTGAGGATTCACAATTGGTAAATAGAGACTCGTTCAGGAATTTATCACAGGTTGTAGCGTCATCGGCTAGATGATGAGATAAAATAACCTAAAGGCGACTTTAAAAGGGAGAGAGGAAAGAGGATGGAGAAGGAGAAAGACGAAAAACATGTCGGAGAAAGAAGGAATGAGATGGATCGGACCGATCAAAATGAATAACAACATAAACAGATTGGTTAACCCAGAGATCTGGCTTGACGACCCATTATAATCTCGATCTGCCATGACCGACGTTCCACGTGTAGATACCATTTCTATATTATCATCTTGTATGTACAGCTTCTTACGATATATCCCACTGAATTTCTATCAGCAGATATCTACACGTAGTTTGAGAAATGTTAAAAGTTTGCGAATTATGCTTGAATGGCAATTTGTACAATTTTCTAGACCCTTTGCCGATAGACTATCTTCCAAGTGTAGTTAATTCCCTGGTCAACTATTTAGGCTATCTTAAAACCTTGACAACCCCTTTAGGGTGTATGACCTCTATTGCAATTACTCGGGTTCAAGGATGATCGTGAGGTCACATAAAATTCATTAGCCTGAACGATCTAACTTCATGAGCTATCAAGTACATCTTCAGTACCCATTTATACCAGCTGCTAAATACGTCATTCTGTTATTTTATTTTAATTTTTACTTTAAGTATCTTATATAATGTTTGCAAGATTATATAATATAATGATATGTATATTGTAGTTCGAATCGTTTACCACATATAGCTACTTAAAACTACTTTTAAAAAGTCTACAAATTACGCACAGCATTATCACTCCTATCCTTATAGCTCTGTCAGTCGAGCTTTAACTCCCGACCACGTCGCATGTAAAGATATAATTCATTAAAAAAAAGAAATTTTTAATCACAACGATAAAACTATTCTCCGTGGACGTACTAAACAGTTAAATGTTAGTGAACATGGCCCGATGTGTATATACATACATACTGGACGAATATAAAAGAACTTATAGCGTGCAATACAGATGGCGCAGTTAGCATGCACGTATTCTTAACGCCATTAATGCCTGACTTACCGACTGAGTTTCCCTATGTAAATTACATGAGTGGGAGAGAGACAAAAATAGATTTAGGGACCCAAGTATTAATAAAGCTGAGAACATGTACACTTTCACAAGTTCTCACTAATGACCAGTTTCGTCACTTTCGGTTAAAATTTAACCTGCGGATAAATCCCCAGCTGAACAATCATTTTGATGCTTTAGGAGTTTATCCGAAGTCAAAAATTTTTGACCGAAGGTGAAAATCTCTGGCCATAGGGGTACTACATTCCATAATTTGACCATGATTCCGGTTATTGAATTCAGCCAATTACATCGAGTGATTTTTGTCTCTGACCAAAATCAGGCAATGCACTTGGCTAAAATTAAAAACGCTATGCTATGATCCTACGTTATATCTGCATTTCTACGGATAGAACGAAACATCTCAAGAATTGTATCATTAACGCTTCTCATTTTGTTTCTTAAGTAAAGATTTAATTTAAAATTAGACATCCTGTATCAAAATGAAGCTCGCAATAAAACATATGCTACGCAGATGAATCAAACAAAATAAAAATCCATTAGTAAACTAGACATAAAAAGGTCTACAAAGAACGTACGTATCCATCTTACGCCACGATGATGTTGCAAGTGGTGCAACGGGTACGACGAATCATCCACTAGATGTCATGTAACGCAAGTTCAAAATCTTGGCTAGCGCGCATGACAGAAGTACCCCAGTTCTACAGTTATCTACACGGAATAAGTGAAAGATTTCTTCAGCCCCTGTATTTGATAATTGTTTATTATTGTATTTTTTTTACGAGGATCAAACTATTACGTGAGGCTCATTGCGTCGATCGCAATAGTTTCTGAGAAATGCAGTTTTTAAAGTCAAAAATAAATAATATGAATTTTCACATAATACTTTTCACTTGGAAAACAATTATACAATAATTATGCTAGCATGTTTGATTAATAAATCTTGGCAAACATGGTGGAATTTCAAACCAAGATAAATATAACCATGAACAATTATTGTCATGTTAAGGAGCCGAGAAAATTATAAACTCCCGTTATTCTGTGTAGAGCTGACCGCGTAAAGTTTTTCGTGTAGAGTTCGCCCATGTAGAAGTGAGTCCCATTCGCGCACGACGCTTTCCCGGCCGAGCGTCTTCGTGCTCGTCAGTCCGCAGAAACGTTCCGTGTCCGTTCGTTATCGTAGGCTTCGTTTATCATAGCAAAGAAGTCTCACTCTGTTTCTTATCTTTATTTCATTATCCAAGTGTTAGTTCATTTATAACGATTCGCATAATATTTTAATTTATTCCCTACACGTCATCTGCTACTGGCGCTGGACTGGTTCCTGTATAGATAAAAAGGCTAAACAGAATGAAGGACATACTGTCACAGGTAAGATAACTGAATAAGTTTCAGAAATGCAGTAGCAAAATCAGAAAATAATTCAACGACATAATATGTCGGAGTTGAAAAGTATATTATACTTTTCAACTTCCATACTTCGATGATTTTTTCTTTTAACATGTGCTTTGACGTGACCTTATATTTATTTAATCTTTTTCCGATTTCACTCCGTAAGTTTTCCATCGAATTTCATGTCCAGACTTTTTGGTAGAGTGTTCAATGTGTATAGTGAATTATGTAAAAGCCACTCTTTAACGATCAAAACTTGGTGCTTTGGATTGTTATCTTGTTTGAAGTGGAATTCTTCTAATAATCCCAGTTTACAGGCACCGTCCAAGATTATTCCTTAAAATGTTTAAATATTTATATTTACCGAGTGTGGCGTCGATAACTTGTATATTTCTTGTGCCACCAGTTGACATACAGTTCCACACCATGAAAAAATTACCGTTTGATATAAATTCTGCGTCTTGAACTCTGTATTTGGTGTTCTCCATATACTGTGTTCAGACTTTTACGGAACCTCCAGAACACTGTCTGGAAGTTGAATTATATATTATGTGTTGTTATAAATGATAGACTAAATCGTATTCAGCAGTCTTACTGTCTCAATAACGTTCGAGGTGTCTATTTTTGGAATTCATTCGAGATAAATTTTAATATTCAAAGTAATATATATATAGAATAAAGGACATTAAAAGTATTATGTTCACGCTAGATTCTGTCGCAAGCGTAAAGTCAGAAAAAAATAGTTCATCGTCGATAGTTATCTTTCTCTTACACATTCCTAACGAAGAGGTTATCTTTGTAGCAATAAGAAGTGTTCCTCGCAACGTTTTATTACTTAATTTTTTGTATGCTCTGTATCTAATTATTAATAATAATAAGCTGCGAGGTTTATTTTTATGCATCGCGTAAACCGTCAATGTCTTCGGTTTGGCTATCGACATCATCGCTGTCGGAGTACTATCTCTGAACGTCCATTCACCAATGAATTTCTGGCATCTACACTAGAGCAAAGTTATTTTCACGAGGTGGATTCACCGCGCTCGAAATTCGCGGTATACGTAGCAGCGACGCCACACATGCGTACAGCCCTTGTCGATTCCTTGAAAACGACAAAAACGTAGGCGGATATCCGCCACCCACCTGTGGTATCTCTAGTTATTCTGGTCTCTCTTATGTCTACGTACAATGTATTTTTTGAGATGACGATGCAGTATAATGGCCACTCAGGAAGTGACGTCTTAGAAAATCTTAAAACGATACACCGCCCAAGGATGACAGGTATAAAGAGTTTAAAACCTAACCAGTAAATTTATGACTTTGACAGGGGCTTCATGGTACACTATTTTTCCATCAACAACTAGACTCCTAGAAACATTGCAGCCACGTGTTCAACATATTTCTAACGAGAGTCCCAGGTTAGGCCCTTTTATGAGAGGAAGGGACCAGCAGCGATTGTGTAGTCGAAACCCTTATTCTATCTGATTAGTAAGTCTCAGTACCATTTTCAGAACGTCTTATCGGATGCGACCGGTAGTGCATCTAAAAACATGACTGGTTTTTTTTTTTCTTTTGTTTTAACTATGTTAGATTTTCCTCAGATTCCCCACGGTTACGATAATATTGCACTAGTGACCATTAACCTAGGCAACTATGTTGAACTACTCGAAATGTCGCACCAGATCGTTCCGGGTCTTGTAAGAAATGTTTGGCGGATTGAAAATAGAGCGACATTTGCGTTCGAATCATTCGCGAGCCTCGTTAGAGAATTTGGCACGTCAATCGACATCGAACTTCATTCTTCATTCTTCGGTTAGAATTTTTATCTAAACTGATTTCTGTTCCTTCTGTTTCTACTCGACTTGGAATACGTTCCTCTCCCGCTGCGAGGCATTTCGACGATTCCAATAATTCCTTAAGGACGTTCATCCTGAGAAACAGGAATTAGAGACAAGCTTGCATAGCTCAGCTATTCCACGTATGACTTCCGGGACCTGTTAACAGGGTCATCAAATTACATGGGAAATGGCTCTTGGAATTGAGGCGATGCCAGACTATTTAGAACACATTAATTTCAACTGGAGTATCCGAATTTGTAAACTTGGCACGATTTCCGCCAAGAATTTCTTGCTGCTTTTACGTATCTCGTGACTTGCCTTCTTTTACAATGAGTCTTTTTTACAGTTTCAGAAGGATGGCTATGTCGTCCTTCAGGATTTCTTCAACGAGCAGGAGGTTGAAGAACTCAGATCAAGCGGCGAAGAATTCACGACGAATCTTCCACCAGAAAATGAAAGGAAGATTTTTAATACAGCAGAACAGCCACAGGTAGCATATATATTATATACCATCTAAAATATTTAATATCAAACTTCTACAGAAATTAAAACAGTATCGTATCTGATATAGAGCAAGGACCATTACTTTTTGGATAGTGCCCATAAAGTGAGCTTTTTCTTCGAAATAGACGCTCTAGAAGACAATGGCAAGCTCAAGGTACATCCCAGAGTCTCCTTGAATAAAGTGGGACACGCTCTTCATTGGCTACATCCAGTCTTTAAAAAATTCTCCTTCGATGAGAGAGTGAAGGAAGTAGCTTTCCAACTAAATTTTCAAGAACCAGCTATATGCCAGTCAATGTATATCTACAAAAATCCTGGACCAGGTTCAGAAGGTAATACAAAGATAAAATATATATTTCTCTTAAGACTTTCTATATTCTTCGTGTTTAATATTTGTAGTTATAACACATCAAGATGCCACTTATTTATATACGGAGCCAGTAAGCGTTGTGGGATTTTGGATAGCTCTGGAAGATGCTACCGTAGAAAATGGCTGCTTATCGATTGCACCAGGATCTCATCTCAGTGGCGTTCACAGACGTTATATCAGAAACAAGGATCCTGATTCTAAAGAATTATTAATTTATGATAGAGCCGCACCCTGTTACCCCATCAGTAACTTCCGGGCTGTTCCAGTACGCAAGGGCACATGTATTCTTCTTCATGGTCAGGTTGTACATTTCTCAATCAACAATAAGAGCGAGAAATCTAGACACGCCTACACCTTTCACGTTATCGAGACGAAGAACGTAACTTATTCCAAGGACAACTGGATTCAACCACCCGTGGGAGGCTTCCCACTTCTTTATAGAAATTAGTGTTCTTTTCGCATGACAGATGGTACGAAGACTTCAAAGAAAAATTAAGATACAACTTATGGGACAAAGTATATAAGTTAAAATTTTTTTGCGGCTGTACAGCTTTATTTTACACAATATTGTACAAAAAATAAACTATACTCACTGTATCTCATTAAATTTTAATATAAAAAGGTTTTATATTATTCTGTTACTTTCTCCTTAAGCCAACAACAAAACTATTTAACAGTTTCAAAAAAAAAAAGCGTAACGTATTTAAAACAAAACAATTTTCTTTGTTAAGAGAATGTAGCTCTGTTATCGTAGCACTAAATAACATTTTAGCAATTTATATATAGATATCTAATGTTAGTATACAAGATATACATAGCGGTATACTTTTTCACAGTATCACCGATTATTGAAAGCATCAGTGTGTTCTAACCATTGTTTGCACTAGCTATACGACAAAAGTGTACACTTAGATTATGCAGCTGGGCTAAACCTATTTTCAAGGATGATTCCTTCCTCTTCAGACAGTAATACAGGTCCAGAAGTGAGAGACCTGAGTAACTCTGGTCGGATTCTGGTACAAAGTTTACCAAAGCCTCGCGCAACAGGATCAGCGCTCCATGTTTTATATGCAAAGCGTTCACCTGTTGCAGGGCGCTGTAACATCCAAGAGAAAACGATACATATTTTATATTCTAGAGAATGAGTACACTGATTCCTAAATAAAATGTTACTCACGAGCTCAGAGCAGTCCTTAATCTGTTTACATTAGCTGCCAACTCCGGTTGAATCTCCTTTATGTGTTCAGCAGAAGGCATTGGATCCGGATTTTCATATGCAATGTCACATGGTACACGTTTTAACTTTGCAGCTAAACCACTAAAAAAAAAACATAAAACATTTAATATTAACACTTATGTTCATTTTTATTACACAAAGTATCATAATAAATTCTCAACTTACCATCTGTTACAAGCATAGGAATAAATATCATGAAAATATTTAAAAACAATTTCTGCACGGCGTTCCTGCTCCTCCGCATCAATTTCCGGGCCAAATTCTTCTCGCAACTGTTCCTCATTTATTTGTCTGATAAATTCCTGACAAGTTTTCTTCAATTTCTGTCAAATTCACAATTATGTTTTAGAAAAGCGATAAGGCGTACCAACAATGGAAAAGGTATATGACATTTACCATCAAATTTGTCATAGTAGTTTGTACTAGCTGAGGATACTTGTCTTGCTTGGCACATTGGACCAAGTCACTGCAACGTTCCAGGATGTGACTGACATCACGCAGTTTTCTACCTTGATCTTAACAACAATTATTATTTTATCAATTGTTTTCCCAGATGCACTAAAAAGAACTTACCTGGAGGTTGCTTGAAATTCTCTAACAGTTCTTTGAGTATATTTTCTGCTCTCCTGATAAAGGATTCACTGACTGCAGCCATCCAATGTTTCACGGCGCATTTTAGTACATCAATTGGAGACCAGGGTGGACGAATGATTGTATGTTTTTCCCAAGGATCACCGTATAAATTCTGCATTTCGTTTGCGACGATCTAAGATACACAGTTATTTAAAAAACAAAGTTCTAGGTTTTTGGATTTCTTCGGCATACTGTACTTACAATGGAAAGAAATTTTTTCAGTATAGCTTTGGCCTCCTCAAGAATTTCATCGGACATCTCTTTTTCTCTATTGAAATTTGAAACAGGCTCGGAATTATATTCACCATTATCATTTAAGTCGTATTGTAACGTCCGAGTCTCATTCATACTTTCAATAGCGTTTAAAAAATCTATCTTTTCCAAAGGATCATTACGTCCAAGAGTGAGGATGTCATGGATCATCGCTTTGTTGCAAAGATTTATGTCATAAGAAAGTAAAACCTAAAATGATAGAAAACTTAGAAGACACGAATTCATACATCATTAGGATTTTTAGTTTTCTAATAAAAAGCTTACCACAGTATGCCCTGATTGTGCAACCTGAAGACATGTCTGTAAGATTTCATCATCTGGACAATCGATGGCAAATTGTGCTTTATTTCTTTCAAAATCTGAGGCTGTTTGACCTTTGACACGAGGATGTTTGTCTGAAAAGTGTTGGTAAAGAAATCTAATAGCTCGTCGAGCTTTCGCTTGCAAAGATTCCGAGTTGTTATCTTTCATGTAGTCCAATTCCTAGAACGTAAGAACTTAATAATAATTGGTTAACTAATCAAAAAATATTTTCAACGTACTCGAAGAACTGTCCACGGTACTACAATAATCGGTCTGCCATAGCTCTTAAAGACAGCATCTCTGGCTTGTTCTACTGCCTGTATATTCGAGAGGAATACATTTGTGTCGATAATGATATACAAGTCTTTATTATTCGCATGTCCAGTCGTCGGAAATTCCAAATCATTTTTCGGTGTATTAATTGTGATGTCATCCCAAGCCTGAGTCCCCAATTGTACTCGAACATTTTGTACCTACGTCAAACCAAATTTGTTAAGGTGCTAAACACAGTAAATCTTACATTTTAGATTAAAGATACTATACCTCTGACATTATTTTTTCATCTTCGATTGGTGACCATTCCATTTCTTCATAAAACGATTGCTCTTCATGACACTCCCTTAACAAATCATCTATCCCTGTCACTGGTTTATTATAACTATCATTCGTTTCTACGGATTCTTCTTTTTCATTGAAGTCTTGTTTAATTTTTGAGTATCTTAATACTTTAGATCGCAGAGAATTAAGGCGTACTACTGCGTTCTTGTAAATACTTGGTGGTGAATCTGAAAAAAGTTATAATAATGAATGAATTGTAACAGAATTTTATCTGAAATACTGTTAGTACTGTTAGTACGCGGGAATTAGGGAATAATTTTAAGTGTTCAATTTTATTACCTAAAATAGATACAATATTGTGTGATTTTTCTTTTGCTGATTCCATACTCATTGCCAATTTTTGCTTCTGTTGTTCCATTTGCAAAGAAGCATTTAATTCGTCAAGACGACGTTTTGCTATATTTTTTTTTATTTTTTGAGTTTTTGTTACATTACTAGAGGTATTAGAAAGCGTACCTATACTTTGGTCTATAATATTCACGAAATCATATTTACAGTTAGATGAATTCGCATTATGAAAATTATGAAATTACCTGTAGAATCAGAGACAGTAGATATACTCTTTCTCGTGCGCAACGAACGTCCTTTAGGTTCTGCATTATTTTCAACGTTTGAAGGAACTGTATTCGACAGTGATGTACTACTAGTACTACTACCATTCCTAGCAGTATCTCCACTTTTATTAGAACGGACAGTGGCTGATGAAGTATTAACCTTTTTTGGAATAGGGACATTCCGTACACTCGTAGAATTAGTATTAGTAGTACTCGTACTACTACTTGTACTACTTCCTGTACTGCTGGTCCCAGTCAAGGAAGATTGTTTAGTAGATTGACTTTGCTTATCCGAAGATTTGGATGAATTCGATTTCTTTGAAGCAGAACTTTTAGCCTGTCTCTGTCGCATTTTTTCATAAACAGCGAGCATTTCTTCATTGTAAACCGAAACCGTATCTTTCTTGGGTTTCGTTCGTGATTTTGATTTTGCTGTACCTGGTTTGGGAGAGACTTCATCAGTTTTTTTTACAATGGGTACAGAGTTCTTTCTTGCTTTCGCAGCTTTTGCCTGCTTTTGAAGAAGCTTTTCTCTAATCTCTCGCATCTGAGGTGTATCCGTTGGTTCCACAGGAGCAATAGTCCTTTTAGCCCGTAGTTTCTTTCGTTCATGAGGCTTTGTCTTAGATTCAACATCATTCTCTGGTGTACTTGGCCTAAGTAGACCATCCTCATTGTCCTGTTCATTTTTTCTTTTTTTTGAAGGTGACGCCTGTTTAAAAACATTTCATGAAACCTTGCATAAGTTATACAATGTAACAAATAGACAAAGGTGCACTGAGAACGTAATAATACGTCATACATACATATTGAAAAGATGTCATACCTTGTTTGCTTTATCGGGTAGTGGTGACTCCCACGAGGACTTATTCGTACGAATATTAAAGTAGTAAACTCTGTTTGGATGAGTTTTCGAGGTGACTACTATCCAATCTTTTGGTAAACTAGGCTTCACATTTGTAGGTACAGCAGGCGACATAGTAATTTTGATGTGCTATCTGTTATTCTTTATGTATAAGAAGTAAACACACCTTCTTGATATCCGATAATACACTCCTTTAATCTTCCAAATATTTTTATATTGAAATTCAATTCGAGAAGACACTACTCGACACTATTGCTCATCACTTCTAACCATTCTGTCTGATTTTGTCACATGCGTCATGGATAATAAAAACATGAACCGCTCTTATTCCTGTAACAAACTTTTTCGTATTGAGTTTAACTAATGTCTCGCTAGTTTCCTCCTATATCTAACTGCTGGAGGCAGTACCAATTTTTTATTGTGAAAATGTATTCGATGATAAAGGAAAATATTTCCTGTAAAACAAGTTATTTAAAAAATTTCAAGAGATAGTGCAGTTATATTGATTAGGCAAACGTATTCGCTTAATACGTGCCGTTTTGAAGAGAAAGTGTGATTCACGTTATTTATCAATAGTTAAATTTTGTAAAACACCCGGTATATAATTATCGCATGACGGTAAACACGTGGCCAAGATATGGGAAAGAATGGCCAGGTCGCGCCATGGATCAAGCTTTCCTTGTAAGCTACAACATGGCCGTGTGACTTCTAAATTGTGGAACTCAATGTTTCCATGGCACACAAGTCTTGACCACGGGCTCGTTGATCGGGATTGTCGATCAACTGCTAGCTGAGTAGTATAACTAGCAAGTTTTATCTATTGGTTTTGATTTGTTATATATTCGCATAAAGTGCCGTAGCATCTCACAGTTGTTAGGTAAGAACACATAATTTACTACATTTTGGTGTACTGATAACAGATTATGGTGCACAATGTTTTTCTGTCATGAATGACAGTTTTATTTTGAATTACAATCTATAACTGTTTTGGGCCTACGTTCCAGGATTGTACTTGAAACAAAGAATGGCTCATTCCGATAGCGGTGCTTCTGGTTCTTCAGACTGCCAGATTTCTTACAGACAGGAATACGATTCTGATTTAGCACTTTTTACAGAAATAGATGATCCTACAAAATTATGGTTGAATTCACTTCATTACATTTGGGGACTGTGTATGTATATGGTGAAAGGAATGGTCGTTCCATTGTTTGAATTTCAAGAACTAAAAGACATTTTTTTGTAGGGAAAAAGAGTGATGGAATCACGAAAACATTAACGGATTACTTCGACTCAGCACCTAATCCTTATTTGAGCACTCTTAGAATCGTAGTGAATACTTCAGATTTCAATCATGTCAAAACCAAAGCTTCTCTAGCTTTCACAGGTTCATACAATCCATTTCTTAGTGTTACGTGTTGTACAGTATGAAAAACCAATATCTTTTCTTTTAAAATAGTAATGGAGGAGTTTTGCAAATGGATATCCGTACGAAGAGACATATACACAGAATGTTTAGTTCCCGATTTAAAAGTAGTGGCATTCAAGTTAGTTAGCAGACAAAAGAATATGCAGCTATTAAAGATGGTCTGTGATGCTTATCAAGTTGTTGAGCATAAAGAGTTAATTCTTTCAATAGTACAGGTGCGTCATTTTTATAATTCATCTAGCATCAAAAATAAATTTGAACACTTTACTAATAATACCTATTGTTACAGGATATGGTTAAAGAGAAAAAGTTCAAAGAAGCTGCACAATATGCAGCTATGTTACATCTCCAGTCATATTTTGCTGATCCCGAGACGATTCTTATGGCATTAGTTTTACAATGTAAAGTAACTGTGGTGGAGGATTTCCTTGCTGGCTGTCCAGACATACAAAGAGCTTTGGTAACGTACTTGGACAACTTAATAGCTCCTGGAAAGAATATGCAAAACATGTTAGAACGATACATCTGGTAAGTATACTTAATATAAAAATCATGTAAAATCCGCAAAATCTTGATCAGATAATTATTTCCCAGCTCTCATGACATAACTGATGTAAAAATGTCAACGATACAAGTCCGCCCAATGACTAAACTAGTTGCTCGCCTAACAAAAATATACAATCTTCCACCAGATGTATGTCCAAATCTAAATCAAAGACGAGGCGAAGGTGCTCTACAGTTTCTCGTACATAAACGGTTTATAGATGGTACTCTCAGTAAGTATATTTTTCATTATACAATTGTCCAATTAGCTTGGCGTAGCAAATGCTTCTAGTGCGTATGTTACAGGCGGTGAAAGTTGGAGAGAAATGGTCAGAGAAGCCGTCGGGACGGATGAAAAGTTACAGTTAGAATTAGTGAAACAAGTGACACACATGGGCGACTTGGAGGAAGCGTTGTACTGGGCGAAAACTTATACTATACCTAAGCAAGAGTGGCCTTGGTCTCTCTCAGACATGGAGGAACAGAATCTCGGCCGTAAGACGATTGTCCAATTCGTTATCGTTAGATTTACGTGGCAAATTCGAATTACTAGAATTTTTATCGAAACGTTTAGATGCTGATATGCCAGCTAGTAATAACACTGAAGAGAATTGGGATACTCAAGAGGAATCGCAATATCACGTTTTAACTCTACCACGAGACTGTATCAAGTTAGTGGACAATCCAAAAGCGTTTGAAGAATTTTTGGATGAGGGTCTGAGAGGTGTTACTACGGTCGGGATAGACTCCGAATGGAAGCCTAGTTTTGGTACATATATCTTCAAATACGTAGACCGATAGCGAAGATATTGAAACAAGCCAACAACTTGATTACCTTTCAGGTACAAAGCGAACAGAACTTGCCCTGATACAAATAGCTACAGAGTCCGATATTTTTATTTTGGATGTAACCACTATGGGCAATAATTTTACAGAGATGTGGACAGAACTCGGATTAGTTTTATTCGAAAATAAAAGTATTGTGAAACTTGGTAAGAAAAAGGATAGAGTGCGTTATCGCGTTTAGTCGAATATAACAAATTGTACGATAGAAAGCTAAAGATTTACATTGCAGGCTTTGGTCTAGCACATGATGTGGCAATGATGCGAGAGAGTCTACCGGCTTTGTCTAATGTAAAGGCGTGTGGCCAAGGTTATCTGGATCTGTTACACCTGTGGCGGAAACTAGTCCAGGAATATAATTTTCAATTCCCGTACAAAGGTGACGAGACATTCACGAACGAGAGTCTCAGTAAACTCGTAGAATTATGTGTCGGTCACAGGCTCGATAAATCTGATCAGTTTTCCAACTGGGAACGCAGACCCTTGAGGGAGAGTCAAATTACGTACGCTGGTAAATAATAATATTCTCGGGAAACAGGTAACCTCAAAATTTGAAAATCATTCGTTTATTCACATTTTATTATAGCTTTAGACGCATATTGCCTGTTAGAAGTATTTGCTGCTCTTGGTACCCAAGCAGAACGAAAAGGCGTACCGTTTCAGGAAATCTGTGCCGAAGTGCAACACATCGCTCACAAATCTCCAAAGAAACAGTCGAAGAAGTCATCAGGGCACATGGTAAATGATAGAAAAGGAAATACCTGGGATCAATCGTGACTGATCCTATTATTTTATAATAACAGTCTGCTGCTGGAAGTTCTCATACATCTGGAGACGGTGTTGAGTTCGTTAATGAAACTCGTAATCGTAGAAGGCCAGATCATCGTTCCACTGCCATACCAGCTCACAAATGGCACGTTGTCTGTGATTCTATGCTAGGCGGATTGGCAAGACAATTACGTATGTGTGGCTGTGATTGCATTCATGTTGAATATGATCGAGGAGGAGATCAATCTGCTAGGTTAGCAATGCAGGAGGACAGAGTTCTCCTAACACGTGGTGGAGCATACCATAGAGTGAGATATTAATATTTATAATAGAACAGGATAAGATATATCTGTCTTACCTTCTTATAAATATACTAAAAATAAAATTGTCTTATTACAGTTTGTACAATACGTTCCCCCTGGCAATTGCTACAGGGTCTGTTCGGACAGACCAGAAATTCAATTAAAAGAGGTTTTAAGTCGCTTCAACATTTTGGTCACTCGAAGGGACATCTTTAGTCGCTGCCAAATATGCAACCACGATGAGTTTGTTCAAGTTTCAAAAAACAGGATGAATGAGCTCAATAGAAAGTTAGTGAAAATTCTTAATTATTCAATGATCATGCGAAAAGTCATATAGATTCTTTAACACTGTTATTCATTGACTGTTCAGTAACTCAAGGACCTTCCAAAGCAAGTGTTATCGTGTACCAGGTAATTCATCAATGAACATGAATACGAACGTGAGCACGAACATGAACATGAATATGAATTACTGCAGTCCTCCGGTATACGAGGTGGTAACCGATTACGAACAGATTCCTAATGATGACTTCAGACCCCTAAAAAGGAATCCAATACGCTACAATAACGATCGTACCTGGCATCTCAGTATCGATACATTAGACGTGGTTAACTGTACCACGAAGTATGGAGTCCGAGTACAAATTGACAGAGTGCCAATAAATGTACTGAGAAACGTTCAGCGTTTCTACGTTTGTGAGTATTGCGGTAAAGTATACTGGGACGGTTCCCACATGGAAAGAGCACTCAGCGTTGTTCTCAGAGACGTTATCGTTTGCGAATGATTTACGGATAACTTTTTTCCTATTTTTTTTTTTATTTTATTTTATTCATATCGAAATACAGGAAGTGTTTAAGCAGGTCTGTCACGAGGCACGATTTGACCTGAACACCAATTCGTTTTATTTAACGTGCCGAAGACGATTTATACGTTCCTGAAGTATGTATTACATTTTTCAAGAAGGTACATTAAAGAGGATAGAATGTTGAAAATAACTTATGAACTCATTACAATGTTTACCATGATTTAAAGAAATACTGTGCTCTTTACTGTACTAGTAGTGCAATTAATGTCATATCGCGTTGCTGCCCGATTAGAGAAAATAATAAAAACGGGATAGCGATTATTTCCATCAAGCTTGTTCATTTTGTTTATTGTGATCCACAAAAGAGAGATGAATGCGCGTCTTCTTTATTGTTTGTAGTTTCAATTTTCTTTTCTTTCTTTTTCTTGCAAATCATGACACAACGTCACAGATCTGTGCAGGAGAAAAGCGTCATTGATTCTAGAAGAGACTCGTGAGCAAATCACATTTTTAATGTGAAGAAGGCGGTCAATGAATTTATTGTTAATGGCCCATAGCTATCAGTGAGTATTTTAATATTTGTCGCTGATGTGAGAATCGCTTTGGTATTTTAGAATATATGTTAAGTATGCGTAGAAGCAGGGTCACTCGATGTATTAATTTTCAATCATTACGTTTGTACGGTTTATGGTCTAATCAAATCCCACATATGTTTATGGGAAGAGACCTGCGTTTAGAGTACAAGATCACGTTACTTTGATTTTTAATGAAATATATTTTAGTTACTCGAGTAATATATATGTATATATACACACATATATATATTATATATATATGCAATTGTATCGAAATTCAATTCGGACACTTCGATAGAGCGATCTCGTATCGAGGCACGGGATAATCGAAACGTACCGTTTGAAATTTGTAGAATCGCAATAATGAATATTAATTTTTAATTAAGATATAAGGCCAAGAGATTTTTTACTCTCGCTGTTTTCGTATAGCGATAAAGGCCTGAGAAAAAAAATTTCGTGTATACTGTCTTCAACTAGAGATTCTTAAGATGTCTGTTTTCATCCAAATAAAATTTCAATTCTTCCAATTCCTTTTATTCTTTATATTCTAATCGACCTACACTTCCAGGTAGAAAGGCGACACGCACGACTAGAATCACGCTTAACTTAGAATTTTATTAAAATAACAAAGTGCTACACGGTTGTCTGTTGCTCTGCTGGAGGTTCTTGTTCTATAATTGAACTCTCAAAATCGGCTGGTTCCACAAATTTTTTGTTATTAAATGGCGGCGGCCCGATTAGTTTGACAACGTCTTCGTAGTTCAAGGTTTCCTTCTTCAGTAGAGTCTCGGCCAGCTGTAATATACAGAACAATTGTCAAACGGAACAAATAAGATAATATAAGAACTTACCAATTGCAATTTGTCTTTATTTTCCTGAAGAAGCTGCTCCGTTCTTCTGTAAGCCTTGCCTACCAATCTTCTAGCTTCGCCATCCATGAGGTTGCCCAATCTCTTGCTGTAGGGTCTTTTATTTTTCTGTGAATTTCAACCAGTGAATATCTTAATTAATTTCCAGAAATTTTATTATACTGGACCATCGTTTCAAAGGTATTTCCGGTACTTACAGCACTAGTAACTTCCTCGTCGAAGGAGAGTAAGCCTACTATCTCATTCATTCCAAACTGTTGCACCTGAGAATACGCCATCTTGGTTACTTTCTGAAGATCGTTCTGAGCTCCTGTTGTTATCTTATTAAAGGTTAGACTTTCAGCGACTCGACCACCAAGTGCCATACACATCCTTTCGAACAGCTGCTCTTTGCTATAGAGCTTCTGATCTGTTGGTATATACTGGGCAAAGCCTAGAGCCAGATTAGTTCTTGGCACTATGGTGACCTTCAAGAGGGCGTCCGTGTGCTCCAGTAACCATCCTACCAGAGCATGGCCGGCTTCATGATAAGCGACAATGCGTTTTTCTGCTGGACTCATTGCGTGATCTCTCTTCTCGGTACCACCTACCATTCGGTCCACTGCGTACGATAAGTCGCTGGAATCTACCATGGTCTTTTTGTACCGAGCAGCATGCAAAGCAGCTTCGTTGCAAACGTTAGCTATATCAGCACCTGAGGACAGCAAATGTGCATTAGGAATATTTATATTATAAATCGACAGGTAGTTTCAGAGTCAATACCGCTGAATCCTGGAGTGAGATAAGCCAGTCTGTAAGAGTAGAATTCCGGTTTCTGCTTGAGTGCGATTCCTTTGAGGTGACGTTCAAAAATTTGTTTCCTTTCTTCCAAGGTAGGTAGATCGATCAGTATGTGCCTGTCAAATCTACCAGGCCTCAGAAGAGCCTTGTCCAAGACTTCGGCTCTATTGGTAGATGCCAAGAGGATGACACCCTCTTTTGATGCCATTCCGTCCATTTCGACAAGAAGCTGATTTAAAGTCTGCTCAGATTCACCCGATGAACCATCCATGGGACCTGATGATATTGTCCCGGAACGTTTCTTACCAATCGCATCGATCTCGTCGATGTAAATGATACAAGGTGATCTATGGGGAAGACGAATTGCATATGTTTTGTCTAAGGTGATATTCACATGCTTTCGTACCGTTTTTTGGCTTCTTTGAACAAGTCTCGCACCCTGGCGGCGCCTAAACCACCGATCATTTCAATGAACTCGGAACCATTCATGGAGAGAAAGGGAACATTGGATTCGGTAGCCACAGCTTTGGCTAGAAGTGTTTTTCCACATCCTGGAGGTCCCAGAAGTAAAGCTCCTGAAGTAACGATCAAAGGTAAACGAGGATTAAAAACTGTATTCACTGTGCATCAATCACTTTTGACGTACTGATTACGGCTAGAGACCTTTGGGCACTTTAGCGCCAAGAGATTTGTAGTGCTCAGGATGCTTTAGGTAATCAACGAACTCCATAACTTCTATCTTGGCTTCCTTGAGGCCTGCTACATCCTCAAAATGCACACCTTTTCCACTACCCGTTAACGGGTCGACTAAGGTAAATTTGGCGCGAGTCATCTGACCCAAAAAGTCAATCGGTCCTCGAAGTCCACGAGATCGCATTAATACAGTGACGATAAGACCCAAAGCTATGAGATATAATACCAGCTGCGCAAGAAGTTCTTTCTTGCGTTCATACACAATTTGTACGTATTGATCTACAAAACGACACTGTAGTAAGTGAATTCTGGGATACGAGTGATTATTTTTTAGTTTAGAAGACCAATCTTACCTGGTTTTATACCCAGACTTCGCTCAGCTTCCCTAAGCTTCTCTTCGAAATTAACCACATCGGATACAATCATATGATATAGTTTGGACTTGCTTCTTTTACCTTTAATAACAGCACCATCGTATAAGACTATCGTCACCACATCATATTCTGGTCGAACAATCAATTCTTCTACTTCGCCTTTAGCTAACATGTGGTACAAGAATTCATTCCAGGATACAAATTTCGAACCCTATACACGATGAGAATAGAATATATAAAGATATATGAGGAAGAATTAAATATTGAAATGTATTTATACTGTACCTCAACGTTTTGGCGATTTGAACTGACGAATAACATTGAAAATGCTATTGCTATGTACATAAGTAATGTAAATAATGATAACTTAATAAAAAGTGCTTTTAATTTTTCTTCATTTTCCTTTTTTTTCTTATCATTCTCCGAATCATTTTTGGGCGTTCCTTTTGCAGACTTCTCTGGATTGGACGGATTACTAGGTTTATTTGCAGGAGTACTAAAACTTCTTTGTCCTGTGACTTTTGAAAACTCTGTTACAATTCCAAAACCACTTCTTTGAAGTAACGAGCATACAGCTCTGTACTCCCTATGAAATTGTTTGTATGCCTAAAAGAAAAATCTTTTACCTATAATCTCCGAAGTAAAATAATGCATAGGAAATTATAAAAAAACAATTAAGTATTACATGATATGACACTGGATGAATCAGTTTATGTGCTGAACCATTCCTGAAATACTTCAAACCTCTACTCAGCAGCGCTCTATGCTGAATCACTGTTCTAGCATGTGTACCACAATTCAATAACAGTCGAAATATCTTTCCAGGAGGAAGCAAGTGTCGACTAGAGCACGTGGCCAGGTTCTGCATGATGCTCTCAAAGTGACAATACTTAAATATAAATATTCAGAACAATCAAGACTGTCCATGGCACGCAGAGGTTAGGCACAAGAATCACTTACAACACTGACTTTTCAAATAAATCACCAATGATACTTTACATCTTATTTCAGAAATATAATCCGACAATATTCCTTATATTTTTGAAGCAATGTTACGTCTCTTCGTGCAATTCGTTACGTAAATTTACTTATGCTACCCGTTATACGGTTCTCTCCAACATCCATTGTGGAAAAGCAACGCAATGGTAAACGCGCGATCGCTCGTTCACATACGCGGAGAAGTAGCAGAAGTTTTTCCCTTCTACTCTACCGCATCCAGCGAGAAATACCTACAGAGATAACATTTGTCACTGTAGTTATCGATAATCCTTCCTTTCCTTATGGCTGTATAGTTATCGATAATGGGAAAAATTGAGCTTAAACCATCGATTGACCAAAATCAATGCAATAATTGCACCAGCATGCACATACGAGTATTACATAACATGTATCTGTTTAAAATAAATACTTTAGGCACCGTGATACTTATACACGGTAAACACAAAATCTTAGATAAAGCCACAAAGTATCTAATAAATTAGGGTGGTGGATTAATCTATAGCCTTTACAGGTAAATCTTTAAAAATATAAATTGGAATTTAGAGTAATCCCGTAACCCTTAACTAATCACGTATCACTTCTTACACAAATTGATGTGCTTCAAGATCTTTTATTTTGCAATTCAGCTATACAAAAACAAACGATCTTAAAACGTACAAATGTATTTATCTTAAAAACATATAAACGTTCAGTTGGCACCGGTTGGGCATGAAATATATCCAGCATTCAGAATTCCAATATGGCAGTCGCTAACTACAACGATACAATTAATAAGGAAGTTACATCCATAGTCTCAAAGGGGTTGTTGCCTTCTCAGTCGATCAGTATCGACAAAGAGTAGGACCAAACAGAAAAAGATATGGAGAGAGGCAGAGAAAGACAAGATATGGAAGCCAGCAGGAATATTTTTACTCCGAGCCTGTTAACTACACTCTGTTATTCTATCTCACGTACGCGGCTTTCCCACTACCACACTCGTAAGCTCGCTGGAATATAAGTTTTAAGGCGTGTTTTGATAGCGTCAGGGTGTGTCAGCCAGGGCTTCCTACCTAATGGATCGCTTCTTCGTTGCGTCCGCGCGTCCCGAAGTGTATACCGTCCATGATACCCCGAAAACATTCAATTCACGGGAGCGACAAGAAGTTCGCGTAGGCAACGCCATCTAGTATGTCATCTTCACGGCAGGATTTCGCTAGAGAATAATCCAGAGCGACGTTTTCATTTGGACAACAGCGCGCGGACGCCTATCAAAACACTCCGAGGACCTCCTGAATTAATTGCCTCACGATGGTCACCCTGTAGCACTGGACACCCCGGACAACTTTCCGCGAAGCAACTAACTAAAGATGATAAGCTCGGGAGTGTCCAGAATGACGATGAGATGCAAGCCTTGTCAAGGTACCCGAGAAATTAATGACTTCTTGTGGATGACGGTACGTAGCGCTAAGGTCAAAAAATGTACACCCAATACTCTCTTGCAGCGAAACGAGCAAGTCGAAAGCCTCGAGAGAGAGAGACGGCGCTTCCAAGCCAGAGTCTTCGCGGACGTGTATTTATGTGGAACAATATTTGTGTTGGCTTTAAAAAGCATGAGCGAGATCTCACCGTGTTCCTATTGCCAGGGCAAAGCCGATGCGCGAGGACGTTGTCCGTCGTCGGTTTAGCATCCTACATGTCTTTGGCACACGGTTACGTCCTCGACCTGGGCTTTGGACATTGATTCGTATTTCCTGAGTTTGCATTAATTTTTTAAAGATTTCATTTTTAATTATCTTAATAAAAATCCCGCTAAGCAAACTATATAGATAATGTCTAATGGTCTTTGTCTTTTTATTTTCTAGAAAGCGCAAGGTGATCAGCGTTTCTTGACTTTACTTTAATCTCGTGAAACTCAAGACAGAATCACATGAAATTGTCGATCGCGAGTGATCCTATATCAAGCAAGACGAATCCGTCGAAAGAATTTCAGTAGGTATAAACAAACGAATCGAACAATTTGTTTTTATACGCTTCCTAAGTAGCTGGATGGCTGGCACGCGTATCTTACGAGCACACAAACAGAAAAGCGCCGCCGCGGAGCGAGACGAAGCGACAAAATCATTTATTTTGTTAAACAACAAGCTATGTTGTGTTAGGTTTGCCAAAATAACCAAAACAATACTCGTTCGTTTCGTCGCGTACGCGCTCATTCACTGGCCAACGTTCCAAGCCCATTCATCCTTTTGCTCTATGACCGTGAAAATCTGCTATGAATCTCCATGACACATAATACTTAAATAATTTCGGATCCTTCATCATTGAAGACTTTTGTCTGTGTATTTATTTCTATGGAGATTTCATAAACGACCTTTTACCGTTGAGACAGTCTCGAATCGATCGACACTAACGAAATAGCCTAATTAAAAGCTTCCCCTCAAGCACAGAGGTCCTCACCTCATAGATCGTTGTGCTCCCATAAAATCTACCTATAGGCCAAAATCTATAGTAAGAGCATAGGGGAAGTAACGGGCATCTCTTGTTATTACAGATGCTGGTTCATTCGAGTATACAGGGGTGTATTTCAGTCACAAAGAAGCCAGGGAGCAATCCGGAAGAAAACGGCTAATTTTCATCAGCACTCAACAGACATCCAATCGGCAACGATCGAGATCGATTGAACGGATTTTCCAATCGGTCAAAGAAAATTTGAACGGGAGAAGATTGTCTGAAGAAAGGTGTCGGGATATAACAGGGTGAATGCTTGGCGGTGCTGTCATCGTCGTCATCCTCGTCGCCGTCGGCACCCATAGTACGTGGGTCCGTGAAAATCCCGAAAAGCAATAATTTCGGTGAAAGAGTGGGATGTTTTCTTTACGGGCGGGAATGTGCGGTGCGCGTATACTCGAGTATAGAGAAAGGACAGGAGAAACTGAAGGAGAGCGAGAGAACGGATTGAGAAAGAGGGTGGAGGCTCTGAATAGAGAAGAACGAGGAAGAGAGATATAAAGGGAGTGAGAATTCGAGCTGGAATAACATTGGGTGACGGTGGCATTGTCACTCCCTCGTCGCGTTCCCCGTGCAAGCCAGTCTTCCTTGAGTTTCTCTAACCTATCCCATCCTGGGCTCGGATACTCGAGAGAGAAGTAGACGGTTCGAAGGGCAGAGAACGAAGGACCGAGGGATGAAACAACACCCCGTTCTCACTGGCTCCTGCTGGCTCCCTAAATGCGGCCAATAAAAACAACACCCCTACGCGCACACAACTGTCCCGGTCCACTGTGCGGACCGACATGCTGAATTATAAAAATAACAGACCGACCCGATCGAACAATTGGCCGATTCAATTCCTGACGCTCCTCGTGGAAAGGCGACCCATTGTCGGCTGCAAAAATCCCCACTCTTCTACCGCCATTCCGATGTCCTTTAACACGTCTCTATTCTTCTTCCATTTTTCGTTTCCTGATTCCACCGTCCACCACTCGTTTCTACCCTCGACCTGATATCCTTTGAGACTTCGACATCTTCCGTTCTCCACAAATTCCAAAGCCCGGTGGAGCCCTTCACGTTTTTCTCAAATGCCACGGCCCCACTGTTGTAATTAACATATAAAAATTTCGTTACTGCATTTACCAGGACGTTAAAGTGGTTGTAATTTTCAGGGTCGCACCCGTTAAGATTCGAACCGTCTAGTACCGATGTGACGTCTAATGCCGTTGCTGTCTTTATGGGTCCTATATGGTTTCCCATGATTTCCTGAGAGACCCTCGTCACCACGTACATCCTCCGGAGAGACGGGACTGCGAGGAGACGCGAGCTCGAGGACTCGAATGCGTCCGCACGGTGAAGTCAAAGAGATAAAATCTATAAATATGTGGGAGGCGCACGCGACCCATTCCAGTGTTTGTTCAACCAGGAATAACTCCGTTTCTTCATCGAGCCAAACCGAAAGAGTCTGGTTTTGTGGCTTAACGCAGTCTAACTCCGCCATTACTTGAATCCTTCTTCGATACTCCTTGCAGATCTACCTGAGATCAATTCGTGAGGTTAGAGCCAAACTTCGAACACTTAGCCATACGAGTACAACCATATAGAGGGTAGTTTTACATACTAAACATCCTACATTCCAGGAGCATCTTCAAAGTCCTGTGGAACCTAGTTCCGTTCGAGATGCAATCAAGCCTGGTAAACCATATGGATACAGCGATCCTTAAAGTCCTTCAACGAATTCTCCTAGTGCATACTCGAAGCTCGTCTATCAAAATGCCTAACAGGGAACGGCAGATCTTCAGGAAGAAGAACCCTAACGACGCGTGACATCTGAACCCCCAAGTGTTCACGGTTCTCACCCAATTTTCTCTATAACATTAGCTATTAGTCATTTAATTATCAACCATTGATAAATCTTAAAATATTATATATTACAGCTACACAATGGTAACCTGCACGCATAACCTATAAAAGAGACAATAAAGCTTCCATGAATCTTACACTGTCAACCATAACCAAAAGCTATAGAAGATCGAGTGGAATTCGGGCAATTTGTCGGCACGTCCCTGGCGAGACTGGAACCAAAGTTAGTTAGCCGCTTGGCCGTCACCAGGATGCAAGTTAGTTAGCGGTAAACACACCTCATCAATCTTCCGCGCTCGCTCGGCCGTCGTCGTCGTCATGTGGGGTGGCCCCGGGTTCCGTCAGTGCGGGCATCCGAAATACACTCTACACGTGTATCCATTAAACCGCTGGTATCCATCACCCAAAGAGAAGGTATTTAAAAGAATTGCACAAATATGGAGCACGATTATTATATAAAATTTTATCTTAACTTCACAGAATCCATAAGACCACACGCTTCGAGGAAGCATGAGCACAGTTGGGAATGTATAGAGAAAAAGTGGATGATCCTATGATAGAGAAATCATGATAAAACTCATGGAAAGTTCGTAGAAGCTCGTATTAAAGAGTCCGCCATACTTGACATCTAACAGGCAGCCAATGGAAGGGAAGTGAAGGATACCGAAGGGTAGAGAAGAGAGGAGGGACGAAAGAGAAAGCTTTTGGTCCTCGAATGCCACACCTCCCCATTGTGACCACATATCGACCGAGTCACGGTGCTCCTGGCTGGGGATACCCTCGGGAGCAACCCCACGTTAGGTACCCCTTCGCATTCGGCATAGTAGGGATGCTCTACTAGGTGGACAGGTACCTGGTGTTCAGTGAAGTCGTATATCGAGACTATGGAACGTTATACGTCGATAGCCGACACCTCGACACACATCCACTCGAGTTTCCTACGCGAGAACGTGAAGCTACCCCACGCACATCCCTTGAATAATATTTTGATAGCGTCTCCGCCCCTGGTTTACCCTCTTTCACTCTGTGTGCCCCACTCTCTCTTTCTCTCTCTCTCTCTCTCTCTGTCTCTCTCACACTCTTTTGTCGGGACGGCCCACATATCTACAGGAAATTATTTCTCACAATCTTATTTCCTTCCTTTGCAATATCCGCGATATATGTATATGTGGGTTACCCTAAGGGTAGTCAGGGATATGGATGGGATACCTAGATTGATATAGGAGCACGAAGGAGACTGGGCAATGGCGCTGAAACTTCGGGAAGTTGAATATATTTGTATAGTGGGTGTTTATGTATTTATTAGGGATGTACGGGAAAAAAAAAAGAAATAGAAAAAAGACGGTCGGGACTACTGCTCGTAATTTTACCACAAAAGAAAAGTGGTACACGTAGAGAAGGAAGGATTGACAAAGAAGCAAAGAGAGAGAGAGAGAGAGAGAGTGGCGTATGGCGTAGAAGAAGAGGTCTTTTGTTAAGACAACACTGTCTCGGGTATGACTATGACTCTAATAGCCACGTAATGGGTAACCTATGATTTTGGAGTTGAAAGTTAACACGGTAGGAGAGTAACCGTGGTTGAAGAAAGGGTAGATCATCTCTGTCGTATTGTAGGGATACCTTCAGGTACGCTTTAGGTCTACATACATAGGTATACGAACCCGGCCTAAATGTTATTTCATGCGACACAGATTGCTTTTTAAGACAACACTCCTAGGACGACAGGGTAGCCGAATACCAAATATGTAGATAAATACCGGGAGATTGACAAAAATAATACCGACGGTCTATATAGGTTCACCTGTTCTCTTCAGTGATTGATACTCGTGTCTTTGACAAGAACGATTTTGCCAATTCGTGATATTGTCACTGATTTCAGATATCTATTGATAAGAAGCGAACTATCGTTAAATGATAATATACAGTCAGCGAAGAGTCTGGTTAGACCGGGTGTTCTTTATGGTTTTGTACATGCCTCGCTGGCTGACAACCCATCAGCTTCAGAATGTCATTTTTTTTTTCTCTCCGAGCCATCCAGTCTGTTGAAGAGCAAAAGACAGACAGAAGTCTAACGTATCTAAGCTTCATAGAAAAATGCTTCTAATGGATGTCCTTGTCCTTTTAATAATTGATTTTAGTAAAAATAAATAATAATAATTAATTAAGATCAAGTTAAAGAATGCTAGATCAATCTCGCGAAGCTTAGATCATTCAGTGTGACAGTGGATAAAATTAATCTAGTAAATAAATAAATTCCAGGACGATACGGAATCCCTTCAGGATCATCCTTGGATTCTTCCAGAGATTTTACGTAAACTGGATCCTCTCTCATTCAATGCCAAAGCAATTCGTACAAGTAGAACTGGCAATCTGACAAATCTCCCATCAGGTTGATCCGACAAGTGCGCCCAGTGAGTTCTTTGTTGCGTCGGCCCATTGTTGCACCGCGTCCTCGCGCACCTCCTTACGTGACACAACGTTAACGCGGCATAATAGAATTTCTCGAATGATTGTTACATTATGAACTGACCGAGAAACGGCCGAGCTGAGTCTTCATTGAGAATCGATAATACCTGGTGTGACGGATTATGGTCCTGCATTTCAAGAAAATGTCTGGTTCAGTCATACACCCACGTAAGCAGTGGCTTCGAAACCTTTAAGGCAGAGTTCATTCGTTACGGGACTTAGGCTGGACCACCGGAAGAGTCGACGATGAGTCTAAAGATATACCTAACGCCTGAGTGCCGAATGCTCGTGGCTATAAGTGCGCACTTAGAGTGCGCAAGAGTGCAATATCTTGGGGCAGGGTGAATTAAAGGAAGTGGAGAATCATGGGAACGAGGGAAGAAGGAGAAAGATGCAAGAGAGGAGAGAATCAAGAGCGTAAGTTCCCTCGCGTATTTCAGCATCGCCATAGCATGCCGAAGTCGTAAAGGCGTCGGGATGACGATAGGTGAAAAAATTAGAAGCCTGATTCAAGATGTTTTCCCAAGCAGTTTCGTCCCTCTTAATTCATACGTTCTGTTGTTCCAGCTTAGCCAGAGGCAAATTTATTAAAATCGTTAAGGCGCGTCTTCATGGCATCCACGGTGGAGTGAACCGCCGACGCGTACCCAGACGCCCCGCATAACATTACCTAGAAGCAGAAATGGATGGAAGAGAGTACCGAGCATTTCACCTGTATCTGGCAGGTGGTAGCCGAAATAGGAGGATCCTGAGGATACCGAAAAATCGTCTCGTGCGAGGGAGTACGCGTTCCAAAAATTCCAGAGTCTGTTTGCCGTGCCTAAGATAACACCAGGAACAAAGAGCTAGATCAGCAAAAAGGAGACAGCGTCCTGGAAGGGTTTCCTAGGTCACAGGTGTTGTTCGAGGCCAAAGTACAAGGCCACGAGGGCAGCCTCCTATATCCACATATGTGCACAATACCATCTATGTTTACTGATCAAATATATGAATTCGTCAAACCGAGTTCACGTGCCGCCGCCTTCGGCAAGGTATGAAATCCTGGTTATCAACGTGTCCTAGGTTAATTTCACGTATCTGAAGATCCTCTTCGTATTGATATATTCGTACAGTATCCGCGTACCCAATTGATACTTCTAATAAACAGTCTGAATTATATTCCGCAGAGAATATTGATGGCGAAACATTAAAATCGCATGAGAACGACGTTGGAAACGGCTGCCACTCGTCAATGGGAAAGCTTCGTGTAAACACTCGAAGAGACGAGTGACAGGACGGACAGAGGGACGAACGGATGGATGGATGGACGTGCATACCTACACATGTACATATACATACACTGAGGTTCTACTGGTCTCATCCTCGTCTTAGGGCAGGATGCATGGACGCGAAACGTGACGGAAAGGCAAAAAGATAGAGTTTCACGTGGGCGTAGGAGCCACCGCCATCGCGACAAGAGAAAAGACTTTGCCACACAGGACGTTCCTCCGGCGTTACTTCTATATAAAAGCTAAAGGAAAGAGCTGCTGAGACACAGTTTGAGGTGCAGGCTGAACGAGGAGAAGGGGATCAATTGTACACGATGGGAAATGGGAAATGGAGGCATGTGAAATGGTCCGGTGTTTCGTGAGGAATCGTGAGTGCATTCGATGTGCAAATCCGTTTAACGAACGTTCTCCACTGGCTTCATCCCTCGTAAAACAACATCAGACTCATCACCATACGTTGGTTTATTCGTGCCGCATTTGATGGAAACACACCCTAGTTAAATATGGAATCACTATAGGAACCCAAAAAGCGCCAAAAAAGAATTAACAACGTTCGGTATAATTATCTCTCTTGGTGCTAATATGAATTTCTACGCTCGTCCGCAACTATTCGTACGCGGATGTATATGTACATACACGCATATACATATATAGGTATCTGTATAATTGATGTATATAATGAAGATGTACCTAGGAAGGTTGCATACCTCGTACGCGTATGTAGAAGCGTACACACGTGTGAACCGAGTGAAGGGAGGCAGACGAGCTTACTGTGCGTACGCCGAGGACTGTTTGTTCAGCCGCAACTTCTCTAAATCTTTTGTGCGCCAGAGGGTTGCGCTTGTCTCGTCCGCGGTTACATATGTGGCCAAGTAGGTACATACCTACGTATATACGTGCGCACCCCGTATGCTAGATGTTTACGCGAGATACAAGACTGGCTAACCAGCAGTATATTACCTATACGATGGTAAGGATGTTTTTGTCTATAATACAGTAACGGTTAAAGAAAGAGATCTTTGCCGTAATTAGATTCCAAAGAATGAAGGGAAAAACTATACTGAATATGAGTGAAACCTAATTGAATAAAATTTTTTTTTTTTCATCAGGGATGAAGCTACTGGATTATCAATGCTCTCGATGACGTCTAAGACTCGTCACCTCGTCACCTCGTCAGGAACGTTTAGCCTCCATTTCGTTTAGTCGGAACACAGATCGACTGTCTAAAAGACACGAAGCAACGGCCAAGACAAACCTTAAATGCTTGCTAACCAAACAGTCGGAATTAGCCCTGGGTACCCAGCCTACCAAAACTAAAGCTTTCACCGTTTACAGCTCACTATGGCCATTATCTATTATAGGTGACGATCTCGATGACATTTACAACTTCCTGACCTGTGATCTAGTCCGATCAATGGTTGATTGAGACTCTGTAACGCGAGGACCCTTTTTCATCTTTATATGGCTGATCGTCAAGCTGCAGGAGATCCTGAGGACATTGGACGATACGAAGCGTCTGGATCCCGGTTGGCAGCCGATTTATTTCTTTAACCAGACAATGAGGAAGGAAATGCGGCTGATACGTTTTCAAGAAAAATAAACCGACACGCCTTGTCGGTGAGTACGAGCGGGTGTCGCCTTAGAGTAGCGTTTGTTTTTGTCTGGATCGAATCGAGACGAGCGACTTGCGTTCTATGTCGACTCGACGACTATTTCGCTTCGACTATTCGAGGCGCATGTCCGTTACCTTGTAATTGTATATAAACGAAATGTTGTACATTGCGCATGCGCAGGTAGAGGATTGTGGAGTTTATACTGCGTGTGAAAGATGGCGCCTTGAGGGATGGTTTGATAAGGTAGATATTTTTCATAAAATTGTAATCTGTACCGGTCGATGTAACGTCATTTTTAAGGAAACACGTCTCGCAGTATTTGTGATTGCAATATTCATCTGGACAATCTTATGAATTTCGTCTTATCGGTGCATGTTTTGATATTGGAGTTTAGAATACGATTAAAGGATTAAAATTATTTTTAATCTCGAAATAGGATCCTGTAGAAATATTAGTGAGTATCACGTGAGAATGATGCAGAGGAACGATCTGATTCGTGTGGTTATGTAATATTTAAAAAAAAAAAAATGTCTACGTTTTATTAAATAATCTCTGAGTATACATACTACAGCTGTATCGTCTATTAGTAAAGTAATCGATAACGTTCGAAAGGCTATAGGATCCGGTAGTTTATACTATTCTCCTGGTTATAAAAATGTCGAGGTTTTAAATAACCAGAACTGTCAGTCTACCATGGCGCCTGACGCCTGTAAAAAAAAAATGTTTGAAAAGTTGAACGAATTTTTGACAGCATACTTCCATCCAGTAACAGTACACTCGTATGCCAGTTTGAATCACGAAAAGCATAGTTTATCCAAAAATTCAACACAAAGAAGCATAAGAACCACGGGTAAAACACTCAACGTCTTCGAGAGGGAATAAACCAGCTAACGAACGATTCCATATAGATATATCAGAACCAAAGGAGTAAACATGTTTATGGGAAAATAATAAAGCCCCAGTATTAGTCCCGGAGTATCTTAATCAAAAACTCAACCCCATTGACAAGGGTGCTGGTAAAGTTAGCGCTGAAATCGACGCAACCCTATCTGTTCAGAGCCAACCACAGAATATCGCAGCACATCCAGATAATCCAGCACAGTCCCCATTGATATGCTGATGGGAGGACTTGTCGCGTGAAATTGCCACCCGGTATATACATTGTTCGTTCGATTTTCCGGTAGCAAAGCATCCCTCCGTTTGAATCGTATCGTCGGCTGGCAGGTTTCGGCTGGCTGGCTGAGCTAATGCGTGAATGTGGCTGCTACACGAATTCATAATGGATGACGGAATCGGGCATAAAAATTAAAAGGAAGTCGTTCACGTTATACAGGAAGGAACAGTATCCTTGAAAGTGTATAATTTTAGTCTGGTCAGTAACGCTCGAGGACAGGAGCCGCGTAACGTGTTCGCAAAGTTGAGGATGACGCCTACGTTTTAACTTGACTTCCTCCGTCTTTTCCGATACGTAGAAGATGCTCAGGAAAAGAGCGAGAGACAGAGAGAGAGAGAGAGAGAGAGAGAGAGAGAGAAAGATGGAGCCTTGGTGCACTTGAAGCGCAACAGACCTGCAACGCTGTTTGTTATCTTTATGCCACGTATCCGATGCTCATCATATACCGGGACTTGCTGTGTACGCGTGGAAGCTAAAGCGTAAACGCACGTTACGTCGCTCGAGACAGGACGCAGGCTGCCTGGGAATCGCGAAAACTTAGGAGGCTCCTGTTACCATAAATCGAAGCTGAGTCATTTGGAAGAAATTTGGAATACTTTACTCGATCCAGGGAAAATATAGAGACTGCAGGGTTAGGGGGTTCTAAGATAGATGACGTTTTGAAATTTGGAATAATCTTTTTTTTTGTGGGTCCTTGCTTCGAGCAAAGGATTCTTATTTGAAGGTATATAATTTTCCTATGGTACACCATAAATGTGCCTGACCCACTTGGTCCTTGTGTCGGTGTAAGAAAATAAGAAAATACCCATAAGGTTTATGACGTAGATTTCAATAATTGATTTATCGAAAAAATACAGAGGTAAAAATGATATTCTATGGGGTATACATGACTCTTATCTATACTCTCAGTAATATTACAAAAACACCATATTCTTTTTCTCCTCTATATTATCGTTTTTGACTACCGTACGGTACTCGTCAGGATAAGGGCGTTTTGTATGTAAAATGTGAAATACTAGATACGAGTATTGGTTCGCCTCTACGAGGCCCTCATCACGAAATCGCTAGTTTATTGTTTCTAGGCGAAAAAGTATACAGGGTCTACATTCGTTGCATAGGATAGGTCAAGAAGCGCGCGCGTTTATTTTAAAAGGTTTCAAAATTTCCTAAACATTTCCGCGAGCCTCTTTAGAAAAATCTACGGCATCGCGCGGCTTCCTTTTGGCTCGTCTTATGACATCGGGTTTCGACCGTGCAAAAGGGAAAAAATAAATAAACTCAGCGCAACCCTCGGGAACGCCAAGGGACTTTGTCTCGCAATGAACTGTGCTTCCAGTTACTGGGAAGCCCATTCGCTGAATACGATTCCTCGGCTACAACACATTCACAGTCTTTCCCTGTATCGCAAGAATATCCTTGAGGAGGTCCTTTAGCGAGCAAGATGCAAATTGACTCCGATCGAAACGACTTAAGCTTGCCTAATGAATTTACTCGACATAGGTCCTTAGTGCTTTCGCAAGGAAGAACACGGATAGGTACATAAGACCCGAGGGGAGATTATTGAACGGTGGTAAAAAGGACAATTCGGAAAGGACTTACTTGTCCGGAAGGATACGGGGAGGTTAAATTTAGATGATGAATTTAGGTTAAAAAAATGAGAATGACAGAGACGTAAGTGTGCGTCAGTAGTCCCTGTACCAAATAGCTATCTCTGAAGAATTTTCTTATAAGTAGGTTTATGAAGAGGATTATAAATAGCGCGAGAGTCCTCCGCTGGAGGGAATAATGAATCTAGATAGAATAAAAGCAAAAGGCAATTAAACTTTCGCTGAAACTTCAAAAGGATTGGCTGGTGGCCTCCGGGCGACGGCACCTGCACCCTCGGGACGGCCAATGGAAAACATCCAGACGCGCCTGTCGCTTCATTTAAATGAAAATTAGGATACTCCTCTTGCGCCAATTATCGATTTACAACCTACAAGAGCCGGAGAAGGTAGTAACTTCTCTCGGTGCTGTTCGATGCGCAACTTTTTGCTTTTCTTTCTTTTATTCGAGTCGCGTCCACGTTAGATAGGTATGGCTGTACGTATAGAAAAGGGCAGTAGCCGCGAGCTGGAAAACGAAAGCTAGACGTTCACCAAGGAGCGAAGGAGGATCTGGATGCGAGGGTTGAAGGGATGCTGCTGTGACGGGGTCACCGAGGACCAAAGTTTCCAAGATGGTCGTCGAGGTGTCCTCGAGTGTTTTCCCAAGCCGGGAGTCGAACCCTTGGAAAAACAGACGACAAATTGAATCCCCCGCGTATAAGAACACTCTTGACTCTTGGCGCTTCGCGGGTTACAGGAGTTTCATTTTAGGATTACTCAGTCAAAGCGAATCCTCCGTTAAGAATACAGAAAAAAAAAAGAAGAATACCCATATTAGCAATCATAGGTCCATAAAGAAATAAATGGCATCCTTAAGACTTCGTTAATCCGTAGGAAATAATAATTAAAAAATTACAAAATTACAGTGTTATACAGCTTTCGGAGCAGTCCGTTAGTCAACATCCCAATACGGTTCCAAAGAGCTTAAGATACGTACAAGAAGGTGGAGTCGCTGAGAAGTATTTGAGAAATGATTTTAAAAAAGCCGAAAGGTGAAGTTATGAGGAATTTCACGAGTCTGAAGTTGGCAGCGGAGTTACCTTCCAGGGGAATCGCACGGTCGCGCGGCTCCCGGGCGTGTCTGCTGTCAGGGGTGGCACGGAGTTGGCAGTACGAGAAAGGAGGCGGTTCCTTCCCCGGACAATTCCCTTGGGTATACCGCTCAGATTGGTTAGAAACTACGAAGGCGTTTTCAAACTGCGTTAACAACCAATCTACGTGCACCACCCCACCAAGCTCTATGAATTTTCCCGATTTTTCGTGCACGCGGCTGAGATGCTCGCGCAGCCGTTTCGCGGCGGCACTCCGCTCTCGGCGAGACAAGCCCCAGTGTGTTTTTACTCGGGGCTGAGTAAACGAGCGGCTGTTGTGTATCATAATACCGCGAGACGGGTTAGTACCGTGGAGCGGGCCTCGCGTTGCACCAGTATCTACGGCTAAGTCACGAAGCCGCTATCAGCGCGTGAAGCCCTGGCACTGGTCTTCTCTCTCTCGGTCCGCCTAAGACAACATCGCTAAAAAATCCGGTGGCGGCATCCAAAGAGACCGAAGGGGCTGATGACAAGAGGGTGTGTACGGTGGTGTCTCGTGATTGCCTGAGAGAGAACGAGGAATATATATATACATTGTTAGATACGTTTGAGAGATACAAGAATACCAGATACATAGGCATATTATTACACATAGAAAGAGAAAGAGATTACCTGAGCGCGTGCGTGTTATTGCGTTCAACGAGAGAAATTTATCAAGAGAGAGAGGGAGAGAGTCTCTCATCTCTTTGATCATCCGTGCGTGTGTGTATCAGTGTGATCAACGTGATCGGTAGACGTTATTGTTTAGTGTGATAACAGGTATCGCTATTTGTTACTAAACATCCTGGTTCATCCTTCTCATATATTGTACCGCTATTGGAAGTCTGTGTAGCGATACTGTCAGGTTCGTGCTGATTTATTCCTCTTGGGTGTATTCATCATCTGCGACAGCTTGGTGGATCAGATATCAGAATATCAGAGCGGTTACCAAACGGCAGCCAACGATATAACGGTTGGTGTGATGCCAAAGTGACCTACTGGAGCAATCGTCCGAGACTGAATCATCTAACTCTCGTCTAGAAGAGCACGAGGATGCACACTCTCTTCAGCGAGCAGAACGCGTACTACCGTCACGCGACGGGAGTTCCCGTAGGTATGGGAACACCCTCGTATCCAGGAGTTACCGGTGCTCCAGGTTATTACGAACAGTATCGTTACGGGACTTATGCTACTGCTGGCTATCCCGTGGCTGGTATAGCACAGCAGCATATTCACCATCCTGGCAAGGATATGGTGAAACCGCCGTATTCGTATATCGCTTTGATAGCCATGGCTATACAAAATGCACCAGATAAGAAGATCACTCTTAATGGCATCTATCAGTTCATCATGGAACGGTTTCCTTATTACCGCGAGAACAAGCAAGGCTGGCAGAACTCCATCAGGCATAATCTGAGCCTCAATGAGTGTTTCGTCAAAGTACCTAGGGACGATAAGAAACCTGGTAAGGGAAGCTACTGGTCCTTGGATCCGGATAGTTACAATATGTTTGACAATGGTTCTTACCTGCGGAGGAGACGACGCTTCAAGAAGAAGGATGCTCTAAAAGAAAAGGAGGAAGCCCTGAAGCGTCAGGGTCTATCGAATGAGAAGCGTCCTGATGACGCTAAGGCGACGGTCCTGCAAGCGACGGACGCCTCGAAGAAGCTCGTCGGTGGTCTGGAGTGCAAGCCCAAGAGAGAACCCAGCAGCGATCCCAACACGACGCACTGCATGGCAGCAGCCGTCGGGAAGTATTCCCACAGTCCTATACAAGAGGGAAAGACGAGTGTGATTCAAAGCGCTTTGGGACATCAGAGTCATCCTAATCACCAGGTACATCAGACTCATCAGGTGCATCAGGATGTAGCAATGAGTGACGTAGGCATGAATCTCGATCCGAGTACCTTCAGCGTGGACGCGCTGATGACATCGAGGGAGAATGGCTCCCTGATGACGTCGCGAGATCCTCACTCTCATCCTCATCCTCATCCGCACGCGATCCAGCATCCTCATCCACATTCTCATGCGCACTCCCACGCTCTCATGAGTACCAGCAGAGACGTCATGAGTACCGGAACCAGGGATCTATCCTCATCCTCTACGACGACCACCTCGACGACCTCAGCCGCGGCGGCGGCTGCTGCGGCCGCTGCAGCCATGATGGCTTCCGGCTATGGACATGGCACTCCATCCAGGTCGAACTCTTCACCTCCTGGTAGCATGTATACACCGTATTGTCCATCCGCTGCCGCTGCCGCTGCTGCTGGATACATAATGGACCCTGCGGAATACAATACGAGTACAAACGCCAGAAATCATAACGCGGGACACGCGCAATGGTACCAGGAAGCCTCCAGTCCAGACACCGCTGCAATTTACCAAGAGACCCAATCACCCAGCTGTCAACTGTACAGGTCAGTTACAAGATACTGGATGTCTCATACTTTCTTGACGTACCTACCACCTCGGATCTTATTTATTTTTACATTTTTAAAATATGCAAAAAGTATATTTAAAAAATAATACCTACGGATGGATGATCTACGAATTCTCAATAATACGTTTTTCAGATCAAGCCCACCTACGCCATTGTCATCAGGAGCGGCACCATCGCCACCCCTGTATCATAGATACTATCAAGACTGCAACGCTGTGAACACCAGTGGCAATCTACCGATCACGCTGCACAAGTACTGAGAGTACGGATCTTCAAGATCGCACGATCTTGATGAAAATACGGATTACGGTGATGGATCTTCGGTATACGTGAAGCAGGAGTGGACAACTGGCACGGATGATCTTACCAAGGATTGGCACTAGGCGCGAGCTCAGAAAGATCTGTGAACAGGGAATAGGGTGCTTGTGATGAACGTGTAAAAAAATACTATAAAACGGTTGGGGAAATACGGCGAAAAAGGATTAAGAAAAATAACAAAATTATGGATATTATCAAGTTCACGAAGTCTGCCGAATCCCAGTGATATATCGAGTGTTTGATGTGTCGGGTGTCCTTCGTTCCTCGAGCACTCCTCCTCCGCCACCCTTCGTCAGCATTGTTAACGAACGCGGCCAAGACAAAAGGACTTAATTGAATCGGACCCGGCACGCGTATTCCGGCTAATTGGATCGACTAGGTAAACACTCGTTAATGAAAAATAAGTATCGAATGCGCGAGTTGTTATCACCTGGCTAAACAAGCTGACTGACCTGGGCCAATTGACTCAATTTCGCGCAACGCCCATGTCTCTCGCGTTATTTCTTCTTCGTCTCTTTGCATTCTAACATTTATTAGTCTTGCATCTTTTATACACTTGGACGATGTCTTTGTTAAAAATTCTATTTATAATTTCACTGTATTTCTTCAATGTTTTCTTTTTTTCTTTTTTTTCTTTCTTTATTCACACAAGTCACGGACCATGCAATTTCTTATCACTTTAACGATTTTACGTATTATCAGATCTTTTTTATGTCCATCATTCCTTTTCTGCGTGCATCGGTTGCAACTGTGCAAACCGACGGTGCGATGCAAGCCGACGCTCGAAAACAACCGGCGCGTTTCTATTTGCCGAGCGTCTGTCGCGAATACGTCAGCAGCACCGGTGAAATTTACGGTAATGACGATTGAGTCGCGGATGATAATAATGCAAAGGAAAAGAAGAAGAAGAACAACAGGTGCGTGAGGTCGAGGGTCATTCAAAATGATAAGATGAAGGAGGACGAGGAGGAGGAGTACGCGAGAAGGAAACCGCGTAATCGCGTAAAACTAATCGCTTTAATTACTGCTAAGACTAATGACTCCTGCGTGATTGGTATAGGTGATAGACGACCAAGTGTAAGGGTCGCAACTGATACGTGACGCAGTAGCCCCTTGTACGCGACAGACCAACGAAAATGACAATCCTCAGGGCGATCTTCATGGATGCTCCATGCGTTGGGTCGTCGTCGTCGTGGTTCGGTGCATTTATCATAAGGTCATTCCTGTACTCGAGGTTTGAGTGCCCGGCGCATCGGTATCCTGATCGCCACATGGGCTGAGATATATATATTTATTAATAGTAAATATGTGAATACAGTTAATAGCTAGAAACACTCGTGTAATAGGTAGATATTATTGCGTGTATATTATCAAGAGTATAGAGTATATAGAGATACAATCTATATATATAGAAATAAATATATCATGTATATCTCGCCAATCGTGGGATACCGATCGTATTGATATTACAGGATACGTCGTAAAAATGCGACAAGATATCCAAAATAAATATTATAAATCCTCTAATTAATTAGAACGCGTGTCGTTACCTTTCATAAAAGATCCTAAGGAAGCAGTAAATTGTCCATAGAAAAATTTCAATGATTGCGTCATCAGGATCTTCATCAGGAATTTCACCGAAGTATCTACTCCGAGATGCCAGTTGGTATACGCAGGTCTTCGCCGTTGTGTAAATTTGGTTTTCTGGGAAAGCGTAGGGTACCAGCGCCACGACTGGCCTGTTCACCGCGGGAAAGCCTAGAAAAACGAAGGAAATAAAGAAGACGAGCTACGAATAGCCATTGCTGATGGTGCTGGCAGTGGTTCCTGCTTTTCTCCGATTAGTACCAATAGGTGGTGTACAGGAGGCGCTGGTGGTGGAGAGACGCGTCGAACATGAAATAAGGCGAAGACTTAGCTCTAGGTGTAGGTGTACCTAATGAGAGCGGTGTTTAACATAACTCAAGCGAGAAACGCGAAACGTACGCTGCCCGTCTCATGGTATTTGGAAGTGGAGTGATAAGTTAGCTCGATGTTTTAAACAAGATGGCAACTATATCACTTGCCCGCCTGGATTTATGAGCAAACATCGGGAGATACATTGATTATACTTCCGACGATACCTTGTACCATCTTTCCCTTGAACCAGTGGCTCTTTATCCATAGATGAAAAAAAGGGGGAAAAAAAAATATTTAAAAAAATTACAAGACCTCCCATAGCAGCGAACCGAATTGAATTCTTTAAACTAGCAGGATATCCTTAAATTCTATATTTGAACTCTGTAGTATATGGATTTGGATTAACTGGGAATGAAACGTAACGGCAAAATGGCCAATGGGTATGGAGTTTAGTTGAAATAATCAAAGTTGCTTTTTGGGGTTGGTCTACGTCCTTAGCCTGAGGCAGGGTTTAACCGCATCTGCTGGAACACGTGCTCCGGATAAAGCCGAGCTTAAGCTTCGCCAAAGGACAATCCGTTACTTTGATGAAGAATCGAATGCACGGCGCGTACACGAGTCTTATTCAACGGTTGCAAATTCGTAGAGGCATTAAGGTATATAAAAAAAGGATATATATATATATATAGACGCCATGACATTTCAGTTAGTAAAGTAAAATTAGTACCAAGGTATATGGCTGAATCGAATCGCGGTATTTACCGAGTATTAGTGGCTTAGACAGGGAGAATACTAGGTTATGTACTTACTGTGGGGTGTCGAGAAGTGGCAAAGGGTGCAGAAGTCATCCTCCATCCGTTCTACAGCAAACACTCGAGTTATCCTTTTGGATGCGTTCAGCAAACACTAGGTAGGTCGGACTATAGCTCGGACAGGTCGCCGATGTGGTTTCACCTTTTGGATTTTCCTTCCGGAAATTCCTTGCGGCGGTAATCCATAAGAATTTTGAGAATGACAGGATCTTTGTAAAGTCCTTTGAAGTTTTCAAGTCTTTATACCATTCGAGTACCGGACAGTTCTGATATACAGATATATATATATATATATAAAGTGTTCTGGAATTATGATATTAAAAAGATCGCCAATTGCACAACGTCCTATCGAGTTTGTAGAGCCGTATAAACTTCTATTTGCGTTAAGGTCTGTTTAGACCGTACGACTTTAACTACCATCCGTTTCTCGGAGAGGGCGACATGACGTTCAGACACGAATTTACCGACTAGGAAGTAGGAAGGCCAGTTTTGGATGACACACTCGCTCTAAAACCAGGGTTGTTAATATCTGTTTGATCCGAAATCGACGGGTGGCAAGTTTTCCAGGCCATTGCCGATCTCTCAGTAATTATTGATGTACCGTAGACGTATTTAGGTATCACTAGTTAAAAGCCTTAGTAGCAGAAGACAGAAGTAGGAGGAGGATCCCGTATCCCGTCGAGCCATAAAGCGACGTTCCCACGTGGGTAGTACGTACGTAAACAGGGCGTTACGATAACCGGCCACTATTTCGGTTTCGGCGGTCTGAAGAGTAGTTTTTCGGCGGCAGTTTTTACGTGTAACCGCTGCGGCGTATTAGCGGTGCGTGCAATCAATTTAAAAAAACCGTGGGCCCCGGGGCTTAGTCAAACAAACATTCGACGCTGCACGGTGGATAGATAGGAGAAACACGCCACGGCGCCCAGGAACACAGTATACATATTTTCATGTTCTACGGTGGTCGGCGGCGTACACTCAGTGTCCCCTGGCGTAAGAAAATCATATTATTTTCTATTTGTATCTCTGGGATCTATTATATCCATGGCGGTCCACTTGCTGCCTCGGTAAAGCGACAACTGACAGCTGTGTTAAAAAATTCACCCAACATCCAACCGAGCCCACGGCAATGGGTGAACCCGTGGCGAAACTTTACTAAGCAACGACGTCTGCTCGATTCCACGAGCAGAGTCGTCTCTCGGCCAGGGATAGGACGACAGGTGTGCTTATTCCCAGGGACCCCCGGCGAAACGTGGAACAGAAATCGTACAGCACCTAACCTAACCTTCTACCGGAGCATCCTCCTACTACTCCTCCTGCTGCTGCTAAATGGCAATGGCTAAAATCATCAAGTTGCCTATGACTAGGTAGGTACGTGTACGCTCTGGTAGCTTATAGTCCTTGGCGTTGGGTTAAGTTATTCTAGATATTTACGTTGGTGATACCTGGTGGAATTAGATACTGAAAGTGATAGACTGACAAAATGGCGGCAGTATCTACTTGTACCGGCGGATTGGCTTGCAAATCCCATAAGGCTTTTTATCTCCATGTCGAGAGCTGAAACAAAATTAAGTTACACGCAGTGGAGAATCAGACAGAGAGGGAGAGAGAGAGAGAGGAAGGGAAAGAGAACGAAGGCCTCTCATAGTGTCAGAGTAAAAGAGGAAACACGGTATTCGGTTAATCCAAAATAAACTAAACAGTCACTGCGTCGAAAATGCAAATGTCATTATGACATTAAATGCTAAATTGGTTGTGCAAACATTCATTTCTCGTAATATCGTGCGCTCTCGGGTCCATGCGTCTATATGTATACTCAATATGAGAGACTGAGAGAGAAAGAAGTTACAGTGCGGTAAATTTCGATAGGTGCCGAACAATATGCCGCGCTGGTCAGCCTGAATGCACCGGACAGATTTATCACTGTTATATATTGTATGATCTCATTCAACACTAATTGGTAATATTGCACAGCCGGCAGATATACGATATCGAATTCGTGAAAATTCAAATAAAAAGTGCTACCAAGATTATTTCTTTTTCTCACACAATTGAACAATTTTTTTGAATTTCAATTTCCCTGTTCAAATTGCTACAACGTGGTGACACCAGATTTGCGAACGGGTAGATCCACATGGAAAATCAGTATGACTATCTCCCTCTTACACACTTAATCATCAATAAGTTTGTCTCTTTCGCACTCACGCTAGATATAGAAAACCTTAAAAGAATTAGACGGTCATTGTCTAATGAATGCCACTCGAATTTAGATAATTGGTGAAAGACACGCAATTCAAAGCGCTTGCATGATCCAGCAAGGATTATCAAAGAATTATTTGATTATAGTTTCTACAATATCATAAAATGGTGCTTCGTCAGATGCGATCGTATAGAACATCTGTCAGATGTGACTGATACACTCGAACTGAACATCTCTGTACGAGTCATCCGAATTTACAGCAATTTGAGTACGTTGCTGTCATTTCGTGTTTAATTGGTACCATATGACGTAACGTCAGTACGAAGTTTGGCCGTACATTGTATTCATATATCTATCTAACCAAAGCCTGAAGCAAAACGGACGCGTGGCGCGTTATCAGCCTGCAGGTAATAAAAATCATGATATAAATTTATTGAAAGCTATAGAGTACTCAGGAAAACAGATTTTAAAAGGACTTCGAATGTGAAAACTCGGAACATGTAAAAATGTAACTAAAAGAAGACGGTACCAATCTACTATAGCAAAAGATCTCGGCCACCCGCAACGTGGAACTTCCCGTTTTTGGGGGTCACCAGCCGACTAGAGGCTGTTTACAGAATTACGAATGATAATGTAAGCATTTTCACGCTCTCACACTGCACGCCGCGTGTGGGTGAACCACGACGGACGACCACGTTCCCGGGGCTAATTTTAGGGTGTTCAACCCCCGTTTACGGAGGCACATATGCCTACGGCCCGACACTGTCGCTGTTTACACCAACTCGTCCCCGCCAGCCTGACACTGAACGCTATTAAACGCCTAAATGGGCTTTCTTCTAGGAATCATTTGTCTCCCTATGGGCCCAAACGCTTTCTTGCACGTATCTAGTTGGCTCGAATGGCAGTGCGATGCAGTACGGAACAAACAAATGGATGTCGCGTGGCCCGGAATACCTACTGGAAAAATAGAAGAAAACAAAATCAACACCGTATAAATGATACATCTAATAAGATCTACCTACGCGGTGGTATTTCTATAATGGAGAAGAAGAAAAAAAAAAAGAAAACTCGACCACAGGTAAACCATTCCATTGTATCCATTCACCAATGCACAATTGCATTCAAATGCATCCGCCACGTGCACAATGCCGGCCTTTCCAAATAGCATTAAGTCGATCCTAGGAACCAGTCAAGCGCGTGATTCCTCCTGTCGCATGGCTTTCCCTCTGTGTTGCCAGTACCTAATATAGCCCTTAAGCTACCTTTAAAATGGCGCTTTGCGCGTTATGGGAGCCTGACGTAATACAATGATGCTATTGTTTATGTTGCATATAGGTATACCAGGACGCTGATACGAGAAGGATGCACCCTTGTATTTTGATCTTGCTTTTTGGAACTGGTAGCAGTATCTTCTTCACGGTAAATTGGAAATCAGCACGAAGTGCCGCAAGGACGATAAAGAATTGAGCTTTCTCAAGAACAAAAGGATGAAGGATCTTCGACAGAAAAAGGCTGATGGATTTCATGGTGAATCAAATCTCTTTGTACCGAGTAGGTATATCTTACGCAGGACTATTGTGTATGGGTTACCTCCTGTGGTGTCATGCCAGAATACCGTAACTCGCTTTTTTTTCTATAAGTCTCAAAATTGTATTACACAACATAATAGCTCAATCGGGGCGGCGTTAACACGCTCCGCCCCAATTCTTACATGAGGATCAATGAAGAGACGCTTTTATAAATAGGTAGCCAAATAATTTTACGCATCTCTGAATACGCTGCATCCTGGTCCAGTGAACGTCCAACGAATATAATTTTTTTATTCTAAAACTAAAAAAAAATTAATCAACTCTTCATAGCGATAACTAAAGTCTCTAAAACTCAAGAATCTTCAGCTCAAGCATATTTCCTAGAGCAGCGATAATATGCATATGCGAATCTCTGTATGTATAGTTACACTACAAAATATATATGTACTATATTTTCTCCAGCAACGATTTGCTAGTATTACGAGAGATTGGAGAAACCGATTAAAGATCCCAGCATGGCATTAGTGAAGCGTAGTCTCGCGGTTATACTCTAGAGTCTCGAAATTCAGTAAGCTCTATGGAGTAACTTCCACCATAGTCATCATGCTCTACTAGACAGTAGTTGAGAACGAAGTGGTGATTTAATATTTTTCCTGTTATGAGTGTAAGCTCGCTGGTTTGTTCTGAAAACAGCGCCGGCTGCCGCAGTTCATCCCCACGGAGCCACCTGCATATCCAGGACCGCCATTACTGCCGATATTCTAGATCTTACTTACTTACTCAGTGGCTTATCCACCTCTATTATCCTAAACCATTATACTCTGATATCCAGTAGCTTTTCTTAAAGTTTTTGCTATAGATAAGTATATACTAAAGTAATACACTAATAACAGAGTATGATTCGATACAGTATAAAGAGGATTATTAAATCAAAGAATGTAAATATCGCTGATAGAATTCATTATCGATAACGATATACATATAAGTATACTGTAAGTAATGCTTAATAATTATAATCTATTTTAATATGTAGGCCTAGGTTCACGCAACCGTTCCAGGACTCCCTTGGGAGATGAGGTCACGAAATTTTTACTATGGAGAAGAATTAGGTACGCGCATAGAGACTCAACCGACTATTCCACTGCTTCATGATTATTTCGAGAAGGCAAGGCGCCGCGACGCGTCCGCGTCTCTGATGGATGCTGCTAACGAGCGTACTTGATGATTGACAAAATATTCTCAGTCCGTGACACTACGGTATATCTGGCTCTAAGCCCTAGGTGACTGTCGTGCTTCCAGATCACCCATGCCAAAGGACGGTTAACCTTTCGCAAGAGCTGACTGACTTAGAGCCAATAGTTGACGATCATCAGGAACCTCCACGTGAAGCCTTGAGGATGCTATTATACTTATACTCTTGGTTAGATAATTCCAAAGGATCTAAATGGGTGCTGCTGCCTTTCTAGGAAGTAAAAAAGCATTTCCTCTTCGCTCTACTCGGTAACGTTCTTCCTCCTGAGTACAGTTGCACCGTCTCTCCTCGGCAGACCTCACTTTTTATTCTTCCGCCTTTAAACATTCCCCTAGGAACTATCAGTTGCATTATCTTCGTCTGGTACATGCACCAGGACCATCATGGTTAACGACTGAGGCACTAGGGTGTACGACCCTATCAGTCTTGTTCTGGGTACATAATTTGTTATGGCATCTTGTTGATCCTGGCAGGGATTTCTGTTGATGCAACTCAATGTCTCATGGCCGAGGCTTCTTGACTATTAGGAATGCAATTGTACTTATTTCCAAGAACCACCAAGTGAATGCATAGTTGCTGGCTACGTAGATGTTCAGGGTTCCTGGAAATGAAGAAACTGGTTAAATAATTATGAAAAAAGAAGAAAAATCTTGAAACAGTGGAAAATTATCAACTACGTACAGTCGAATGATTTCGTGATGTGCTTGGGCCAGGTCAGTAATGTTGCTCTACACGTAAAGTGGTGGACGAGCTCGTCCGGGTAATTAAGACAAAGATTTGTTTATAGTAGGTTAGAGCGAGCCGTTCCATCCACTTCCAACACATGAGCTCATGCCTTGAACAGTGTGCGGTCTTCGTGCTTGTACCAACATGGAAGCAAGTAAACGTTTATGACGTGCAGTGGGTGGTCGTTAAAAGTCCTGTATGATGAGTTCAGCTACCGGACAATTACGATGCCGGATTCCATTTTGGGTACGTATGATTTTTTGTGAAGAATCACACCATACATCTTGTACGACGTGTAACACTGAAACGAAACAAAAAGATAAGGTGAGAGGATACGAGATACTTGGAAAGATAAAAATTAGAAGAACAAAAGTGAAGAGAAGAAGGAAAGGACCAAGACACATAGGACTCATCTTGCGACGTTCAAAGCGTAGGTAATGGGGCTTGCAAAGCACGAGAGTTACTTGTCCTCTTCTTGCTTGGTGAATAAGAAAAAGGCCAGTCAGAGAGGAGAGAGAGAGAGAAGAAAAATCAAGAGAAACTCGGGACACCCTCATCCGTCTTCAGAAGCGTTCAACCGTTTGATCGCAAATGGTTGAGGGAGACTGTGGCGAGGATGCAGGAAATCGGCCGAAGCGAACGAGCTACATCTTCCTCGGGGAGCAGCAGGCCGACTGAACATTTTAGACCGAGTTAGATATAGATTTTGTAATATCAAAACAGTTTAGAATCTGCTTGTACATATTCTACGTATAAGGAATATCGTTCTGCGTTGATGACTTCGAATCCTGCTTCTAGGCTAACGGTTTGCTTGACCTGAAAAAATAAGCAGGGCTCTTGAGCTTTATTCTAAATTTAACGAAGATTAGGATAGTCGTATTGGTAAGGGCGAGAGAGAGAGAGAAGATATGTATACGTGAAGTTGATGCCGTAGAAGTGGTGGAAAACTGAAAGAAAAATTGTGAGGGCGTTCTGTGCCTTTCCGCTCGTCGTTAGCACCCCCCCTGACAATTTGCTTCGATGAGTAAAACAGACCTCTGAGAAGCATTAGCGCGAGAAACCACCCTCCAAGTTAACGTAACGCTCAACTACCCCCATGTAGGTGGACTCATTCTGAAGGACCGACTTCTCAAAGTCAGCCCTCGTTAAAGAGGGTAGACCTGTCGACGCCGATGGTATACGCCCTTCGAGACACGAAGATGTACTGCTTCTTTACGTGACACGGTGGACGTCCTGCGAGCTCACGTGATTGTCAGCTTCCTGACCGATCGGCATCTTAGAAAGGGATTCCAGGAAGAGGTACGGATACAGTTTCATGAGATCCTTGATCGATTCGAAACACGCGTGACGAGGAATTCTTAAATTCGTACAAGGATCTGTATAACATTGTAAACTACCCCTTTCATATTTTAGGACGCCTCCTCATTGCTCCCTTGGGTGCACCGTGATTCGTATAGAAGAGATTTGATATAAGGAAGGAGAGGAAGGAATATTAAAAAGACAGAAGAAAAGGAACAAGAAAAAGGTACCAAGAGAGCAAGAGTCCCAAGGGAGTTGCGTGCTCCTGAATGACGCAGCAACTTGCCAACCTTAAGAAGCCTCTAATACGCCTCTAAAAATGACCAGAGGGATTTCTTTCGTTTCCATTGAGCGACGCCTCGAGTCACTCCGCGGTTCATTCATTCCTTGTGAGCTTCTCGTGGAACAGGCCGAAGTCCGACTCGAGTGGAGTGAAGAGGAGCGTGAAGTGGACCGGATGGAATTTCGTTTCTGACAGGCCGTCTCTGCTTTTCGTGACTCGCGATTGCGCAAAATGTACGCGCGATACGGTTTTCAACTGTTAAGTACAGCCTGTGGACAAACGGTCTAAGAATTTTTCTTCTTACTCGACGGAGAGACGGTGAACTCGATTGTGCGGATGGAACTAGGAAGAACTAGTGGATTATTAGGCGCAAGAAGACGAGGCAACTTCTGCAACTGTGATGACGGTGGTCCAACGTCGAGGATACCCGAAGTAATATGAGCAGAGTCTCGCAAAACATCGGCTGTCGCTCACAGCGTGAAACATCCTGCGGCTAAAACCCAGAACCCACTCGAGTAAACCAGGAATTCCTTCCAAGTTCCCAAATGCTCGGTTGTATCCACACTCCTCATCAATATTTGGCCTCTTCGTGGATTCTAGTGCCACGTCATTTGAAGTTTTACCATCGCCGCCGCAGACATGTCGATACGGTTAGAAAGAAGTGTCTACTGTACCGGATGACTTTTCGAATTGAAGCCTCGGGAATCCTACCGAAGGGTCAGACAGCTTGGCACCTTCCAAGACGTCGTAAGATCGGACAAGTGTGCTTTTACGAGTTAAAGTTAGACGAGTAGGAGAGAGAGAGAGAGAGAGAGAGAGATGAGCGATCGCCGATTTCCTACTTATTTGTTTATCTTGATTTTAGATAAACGTTAGAATAAAGTATAGATAGCGTAAATGAATAGACTATGGATGCGTAAGAATTGAAAGAGTTTGATGACGAAAGAAAGAGAAGAAAGTAGTAAAAATTCGAGAGAAAAAAAAAGTTTTCCTCCGAGGCAATTTAAACTCGTAACAAAAAGAACAAGAAAAATAGTTTTAAAGTGGAAACTCAATTTTTGCTCCAATCTGACGGAGCGATATCTTCTGCGCATGCGCATCCAGGAATTCATGGAAATCGCAATGACGACACAGAGTTGCACGCTGCGATGCTGCAGAATGGAAGAAAATAAATGGAGGAAAAGGAATAAGAGCTCGCAACAGACTCATGTTGATTTTGGCTCGTGGCCGCGTTTCGGTAGGACGGTTAGAAATATCGGGTGCTGAAATAATTTGACAAAACCGCGCAATTCTTCGGCGCTGCAACCGATCGGTCTTATCTTCTGAAAAGTCCTTCGACTTCTTTCCCCCTGCCGAAGTATACCGATTGCCTGACTTTCTCCCCCCCGAGCAAAGTACCGTTCACGGCGGAGCCAGAATAGTCTGGGGAAAATCACCGATTTGACTCCACGAACAAACCAATAAATCTCACAGGTCGAAAGAGCAATATATCTACTCGTGAGAGAAGCAGAGTAACGGGGGAGGAGGAGGGAGACAGATCCAGAAGAGGATACATATACAGATAGATATAAGACCAACGTAAGAGGTTAGAAAGAGAAAAAAGAGAAACTCTAGGTGGGTGATATATTTTAAGCGCGAGCCGCGTGCGCCGTGTCGTCCCCTGCGGCACGCCCCAAAATTCAAGAAACGCCAAAAAATCTCACTTAAGCTCACCGTCTCTTTAACACGAGTCATACCGTGTTCTAAAAATACACCGTTGTATCAAGCTATTTAGAAATGGCAGTATGTGGCATCGCAAGGTGTCCAATTCATGTGATTTTATTTAATGAACTTTGATTGCTACCTGCCTATTGAAAGGAGTGTGTGCGTACGAGCCAAGAGATAAGCAGCAAGGACAAGGCGTGTACGTATATTGATGCTGATGGAGAATGAAAGGAAATAAAGAAAGAAAGAAAAAAAAAAGAAGCGCGGCTGGCAAGTAGCCCTCGTGGGACGTGGGAAAACGCGTAGGCGAGAGAGCGACTCGATGCCCAGGACTATTCACCTGTCAACTATCCCCTTATTCTCGAGGGTGGCGAGGTCACCGCCTCGCGCTCCTCGCCTACCAAAACATCTTCGACGTCGTTCTATTTGATTCTATTCTTCTGCGTGAAACAGCTTAATATAATCCTATTTAAAGAGGTGCCATTGTGCGCGGCAGGAACGTGACCAATATTATTTACTCGTTTATTAGAAGTCGCTGACTGTGCCGGATTCCGAGGGCTGTGGTTACTGTCCCAGAAATTTGCATGTGGCACATTGTGCCATCTTCGGCTGAAAAAAGAAATAAATTCTAATAGTAAATTGAAGAGTCAGAAAAAAAAGAGTCTTACACAGGCGCATGTATTACCTTGGATAGGAAGACTTTGTAAAATTTATAAAGAATCCACCCTCGAATCAAGAATTTTATTGCTCCAATGAACCGTGAATTGTCGTATCGTAAATCTTACATGAATTTCGTCCCTCAGGCTTGAGATAAGAGTAGAAAGTGTACCTGCAGGTATGTAGCTGCTTAACGAGTCGATTGATAAAGAATCGTCTTCAATGGGGATCTTGGTATCGGTCAGAGTTTACACTTCGTGGGTAAGGCCAGCTTTGCTGTGTTAGATGGGCCAACGTAAGCAAACTACTTGAAGCGAGACACATGTGGCCAACAATGGGCCAGGAGGGTACATGTGTAGCGTAAGATAAGGACCGGAAGCGGATGCCGGGATATAAAGACAAAGGTCTCAAGACGCGGCTTACGACCGAGGAACAAAGGCCCGATAATTTCTCGTTCTTTACTTCGGCGGACCACAGTTTCTCCTTGTTCTTTTAGGTTTCTTATTTCGTACTGTTCTCTCACTGTTTCCTTGTCTTACATTTTTTCACGCCATTTCTGTTCGTCTATGTAAAAGTAAAATCGACCACGTCCATCGTATATCGAACGATCGATGGCGTAGCCACCTAGCGGAAGTTCAAGGAAACGTACACTGAATAAATACTCCTTACGTAACCCACCATACTATACTATGTCACTCAAGATCCAAGGCAGGAAAAGGATGGACCACTTTCTTGCTAAGGCGCTCTTCTAGAAAGCAAGACAGTACTTGGTCAGGCAGCTCTAACCAAGTCTCAGAATCTGACAGGGTCTGGATCCCTGTACCCCACTGAGATCTAGAGTTACATTGGTCATCGGAGCCGAGTACATGCGTAGGTGTATAAAGATACCATTGTGCTATCGTTACGATCACTTGGTGCGAGATCAGGCAAAGTCAGTCTGGATTTTCGAAAATTTCTTTCTCAGCTCGACCATGTACCAACTGCGTTTGATTCTACAATAGTAAAATATACCAGCACAGAGGCAGTAGTTACTTCCTGAAGGAAAGCGTGCCTGTTCCTTGTGAACGGCTCATTATCGGCTTCCAGGATTAAGCCGGGACTTTTAGTCCCAGGATGGATTAAGTGCTGACGGTCAGGACCGTGAAAATAAGGTGACTCGGTGAGCATCCCCATGGCTCGTTTAAGAGATTAACACCAGAGGTGGCATCGTGTCAAAACATGGAACAGTCCTGGCTGACGGTTGCTTGACTTTCGCAAAAGATGGCGACGGTCGAAGTGAATGTCAGGAAGAAGAGTTGAAGGATGGCGATACTCCACCTGTACGAAACGGTAGCTAAAAAGATGTATATTCAACGTAACATGTAATTACGTAGGCGTGTCCGTTTAATGTGAACGTGTAGGAGCTGCGAGGACATGATGGCGTCGCGCATGGCCGGCACTCCCTTGACTACAAAGCCTTCCTCGAATATTTTTATACGCTCTCCTTTCCCTTCTGAATATACTCCACCCATAAACTTGCTACCTTTATGTACCATATATATATATATTATATACATATATACTCGTTCAACTCTCTACACAAGTTCTGTCAGCCCTGTCAGGCTACCGAGTACATATAGTTATACAAGCGTGTAGTCAGCCAACTGACAGCTCTATCAACTTCTTTCTGACTCTTGTACGTGCTGGTGTCTATAGATATATGATGCTACATAGAGATATGTACTCACGTATGCCATAATCATTAATCTCGTTAGCGTCAAACCAATCAAACCGCCATATTTCTCTCTTGTTACCTAAGCAAGCCTATCTATATTGAGATATTAGCTAGTGTTGCTTTTTAAAGTTTGAATTTCCCGCCATACAAGGATTTACCATCTGGGAGTGAACGTATAGATACCAGTAGGAAAGCGCAAAACTGAGGAAGTAGAATTTTGGCTTTCGTCACGCCGTTAATTAGTCGAACCGAGACTCAGCAGGGGTTGGTCACTGCCACGACGACTTATACCGACCCTCCCTTATTTCTCAAGGGTGCCACGCTGTCTGCCACGAACATTTTTACAGAGACTTTGCTACCGTGTACCACAGACTCTTTTCACGCTGGTCACAGTATAGGCACTTCTCTGTACTCTACTTCCGTGTGTATCCAGTAGACGTATCGATACAGACACCGGTGCATGTGTATATGTGTCGATGTGTTAGAGTCCTCCCTAACCTAAAACAGCACTGTTTTCTCAGCCACGGTCTCCGATATTAGCGGCTCTCTGTTTTTCTAAGCAGCGGGCTACTTCCTTATTACCCTTGTGGAGACACTTTTGGTGCCACGCTGTCTGGGAGAATTCAATTCTGCTTGGCTATTAGACTTCTTCTATGAAGTCTCAAGATCCACAGGGATCCTTGAGTAATTAAATCAGTAACTATCAGAAATAATCACGTGCTGATAATTTCTTGAAAACCTGTGGGTCATATGTAAATAATATTATTTAATAATTGACAAAGCAAGAAGAACTAGCGAGGCAGAAGGGTTCGAATAGTTCACCAATATGGATGAAAATTATGAGTAGCTTGGCTCGAGGAGCGTATAAGAGAAGATATCAAGGTGAGGGTAAGTTTCTTTGTTTTGTATAAAAACAATCGTGGGATGACGAACCATAGCATCGAACCAAATTGAATTGAGTACGGACTTACGTGCGTATCTTGGAACCTAAGTAGGATACGCTCTTGAATATGACGATCGTTGATTATCTTTTGCTTCCAATGCTTACCTTAATTTAAGAATAAAGAACGCTGAACAAATCAATAAAGTTCCCCTTTAGATTATCGTCAAGTCATTATCTTCGGCACGTTTCATATCGCTGTATCCAACGAGGACAGATGGACCTGAGGTATTAGAATATTAAGACATAAATCAACCGGCAATTAAAATTAGCGACGACTTCTCGCTAAACGGTCGCTTACATTTATCCGTTCGCGCGTCTTTGATGAGTTTTCCCAAGAACGAGTCACGGGCTGCATTCGGGTATTCGGCATTCGCCAAGGTTTACGCATATCCGTTGTCGCTCCCCTTTGATGTCACTATCGACTCTCTGGCTGCGCTTCGACGACCCTCGCTTCCCTCCACTCTCCCTGCCTCCCTTTCAAGCCGCCCTGAAAAGCCGCACTTCCTCTACCATGAGTGCAAAAGCTCACGCCAGCAGTTCCTGCTGCGGTACTGCAAAAGAACTCGAGATCACTCAACGTCAATCCAAAGTCTACATGCAGCAACGGACTTCAAGAGTAATTTAGAGCAATATACTAAATTCTAATGCAGTTTATGTATCCTTCTCTTTCCTTACTCATTTTCCATTTAACTCTCACTGAGCCATCTTCTTTTTCCTAGTATCTTCCTTTTCCTAGTATCTCTCTCTGCTTTCCTACAGCAAGGATTTCCTGGTATATCGGATTAACTGGTGGCGCCATTCGGTTGGGATTTAATCTTCAAGGATTTCACCAGGTTAATCTAGGTAAGGTAGAATTAGCAAGTCGAAGCCGTTGACATTTTCTCACCTAGTGACCACTGTCCGCTTCTTGACGTTTCCAATCTTATATCCGAGCCGTGAAGGTTCACGCACGTAAGGATCGAAGTACGTACAACCAGGTCTTCGGAGGGACTCGGGGAAAAAATTCTGCATGCGTTTTAAGTCCTTCCAGATGTCGTCGACTGTCGAAGATGCGCTGTCCGTTCAGGTAAGTCGGTACTAAGCCGAAACAAATGTGCTTCCAGTAGAATGTTGTGGTCTGATGATTAAGAAAAAATTACAATAATTATTACTCTTTGTTAAATTATCCATTTTTACTCGTAAAGTCACACGTCGCCTTCAAGAAATATATAATCGACTCACGCAGTCCGCTTCTAATAATCTGAAGTGTTCGTGTACAAATCTCGAGGGTTTTTGTTAAGTATCTATAAACTCATTTGACGGGTGGAAAGCCATGCCATCCATTTACAAAGAGCGTGTCCTGTATACGCATAAATTTTCGATTTTACTGCCAGCTATGTTAATTGTGCCGACATTTTAAGCACTTGATTATTTTTCGTCGATCATTATTTCACTAAGAGAATCACCTTGCCGACAGGCGATGGTTCTTCCTCTTTAAAAGGGTCTGTAAGTTTTAGGGTCTCTGGCTCTTTTTGCTGGTAACAGTGAAAGTACTCTGGCAACCAGGAAGAGGTGTATATTTTTCAAGATCTTGATCTCAATAAGTATAATTATGTTGAGTTTCTTTGAAAAAAATATAAAAACTCAACGTGCACGAACCGACGGCCGACACAGATGTGCGCTCAGTGGAAAACAAGTGGAACGTGCTGATATCAAGCTACCTGTTATACCATGGCTATACAGGGAAGCCAATATTGATTCAGAAAATATACGAAATCTGCAGGCGTATAGGTCGGGACAAGGGAGTGAAACAATGTTTTTATTTAGTCTAGGATAAAGCGTTTAAGTATCCAACAAAGATAGCCAACTCTCACCGTATAGCATCTTGGACTTGTACAACTCGTCCACGATATACATAATATAGCACGGGGATGGAGTTTGTACAACGGCAGTGTGTAGTTTACTATGTAAACTAAAAAAGATGACAATACAATCAAGATTTTATAGTTGTGATCTTTCAATACCTAATGTAATTATTTTTTGTAAATAATAGTTCAATAAATACCAATTGGATAATCGCATTACGAGGAAAAGTATTGTTCTACTTAACAAGTGTTTTTTATTGCGGTTCAGCGGCGATGTAACCCAAGATGTTTCTTTGAGTCCATACAAATTTATAATATTTCAAACGATTTATCTATATGGATAATTTCAATTTAAAAAAAAAATATATTTTTATTAACCACCTACATTCAGGCATATTCAAATTATGAGAGCTGATAAAATATTGTAAAGTATTTTCGATTCTTCAAAAGGAAAAATATACCAATCTGCATATTTCGTCTTAATTTTAATTTATGATAAAAGCTGATAACGTAAAAAGATAACTGATACCAATATCCTGTTGGCTAGCGGCCTCGGTTAGCTTTTTTCACGAAACGTAACGAAGACCCAGTAGGTAAATGTGAGACGTCGGTAAAGAAGTCTCGGGACCCTACGGAGAGTAACTTACCGACCGAGTCCTTAAATTTCGTAACCGTAGCAGTGCGCTATCTTATCTGAAATAGTTCATAAAAAATATTATCGACTTCCATTCAATTATCTACACACGATACAACCATACGATGTCAAGATATATTAACATTCCATAGTTCACTTTCTGATCTCTTGGGTCTTATTAAATTTTGCCATACGAGATAACAGTCAACGAATTGGTTTTATTTGTGAAGAAGAAATGCACAGCGTCGTGTCATATTTTTTCACTAATAAAATATAATGTTGTAATCCACCGTGACACATAATTCCTGATCTATCCTAGGTTTACGTCTTATAGAACACGTTGCTTTGCCATAAAATAAGAGATGAAACGCAAAGGTAAACCGTGGACGCCACACTGTATATTTTCGCACAAGCCTGTGGACCCGATCTCAGATAATCGACCACTTGCTACTATACGACTGTAAATCTGTGAATTTGTTCGTGTAAACATCAAAAGCATAAAAAGAATTAAGACCACACGCAATTCCATACATTCATTGGATGTATGAAATTGTATTAGCGTTGTCTGATACTGACAATTCTGTAGAAAAAACTTAACAACAATAATATCTTTGTGCTACGCATTCAACAGTAAAAATATGAAAAATTTTCTCTTCGACTCCACTAACCTCATTCTTGTCAAATGATCTTTATCGTCCTTGCAAAATGATGTGCATGATTTCCAGATCAATTCTATGTATCGTATCTTTAAGTATTATATCTCAAAGGATGAGAATTCCCTGCTATCAACTTCCCTTTGGACAGTCCAAGCAGATGGTTCGCGTCCGAAGTCTCGTAACGATACTTCGTCTTGTAAACAATGGCACAATGGGGAACGTATTGTCCGCTAGATAGCACTGACGGGAGGTCGCAACAGTATGGCGGCGGGGACGATACATATCCGTCGATCGTTCCAGAGGAAAGAGTTAAGATTTATAACTTCCGGTCTGCTACACCAGCTTCGTGGAAGATGGCTCCTGCTACGGACGGAATATGATCCGGAGGATACCAGTGGAAATCGTAAGCTAACATTAAACTACCCTCCGAACGACTTTTCAAAAGTGACACCTCTAGGAAGATACGAGTGGCACTACTGGCTACTGAAAAAAACTTTCGATTCGTTCTGACGTCTGGCAAGAGTTTTTGGGTTTTCATTGTTATTCGTTAAACTTATTAGACTAAATTACGTGTCCTGTTACTGGTAAATGATAACAGTGCACAGAAGCTCACGGGTAGCATTCTATTCCGGTAGTCCGAAGCTTCTAACAAACGGTCGTTAATCCTTAACGACGCCGTTAAGTCGATCTGGCAAGATGGCCGCAGCTGCCCTCACCTACGCTTCGTGACGTTCCAGTTCGGAAAGAAGCTGCCAATATATCGTGAAATGCCACGTCACTTCGTCGATTGCTTGATTCACTATAACGATATCATGGGTATGTTCTCTTCCAAGTACGTTTATGATATCAGTAAATATATTTGCCATTGTAATTGCATATTACGTTCGTGCAAAGATTCATTTGAATTTACGTACTTGGAAGAAAGTTTCAAGAAGAAAGTTCTCTGTAGAAAATGGTATGCGAATTTGTGGAGATTTACTGCACGGAAAGACACGACGAAGAAAAAATCCGCTATGCGATATCTAATGGAAAAAAAAAAAAAAAAATAGGAAAAGAGTAACCAATGGTAGTGACGAAACCGCAAGGAGTTTATAAAAGTGTAGAAACGCACTAGCGAGCTGAATAGACCGAACGATACAGACGAACAGCTACACCTAAACGGCTAAACCAAACCGAAACGTAGTAAGCTAAGGTCGGTGGGAATGGTTTAAACATTGCGGTCCTGCTAAGTAAATTGTTTGGCTCCTCTATACTCGTCGCATTCGTATAAAATTACGATGAAGCGGGTATAGCAGCGAATGAGGTCGCTGCGTTCGCAGCCCTTCGATGTGGCATAAGACTAAGTAGCAACAATTATTCAGGTAAACGTATTTCTATGTAAACCATCTTAAACTGGGTCAACTTCAGTGTAAAGTAATACCATCACGTATCGGTACTCCTGGATATCCTAATATTTACAAAGCAGAAAGATCAGAGTAAGTATGGTATCTAGTAGAGGGTCTCCTATCATTTTCCCGAATGATCGTTTTTTTAAAATCCATATTCCCGCATGACTAACTTCACACGCGTTCGGGAATATGTCCATATTGGAAAAGGTGATTTTTCCAAAAAATAAAAATTCGAGAACGTCAATTTGAGGTAAAATTATAGGTTCCCGCCAGTAGGTAGACAGTAGACAGTTTCTCTGAATATGTAAATTTAAGTGCAAAGATTCCAGTTGCATGACATCGTTTCTACTCGAGGAACTCTTTCGGTGCAACCCCCTGCGGTAGTCAAAATCCAAACACTAAAACACCGGATTAAGTAGGGTACACCCGGTGCGTAAACAACGTGCTCGACGGGGGTCGCTGTTTGGAAGTCGAAATCTTCTCTCCTGACTTCTGTGCCACTCTGTATGCAGGATCAAGTGTCATGGCATCAGCATTTGTCCAAGGTAGTTGCATGGAGCTTTTGACTTTGGCCAATATCAAAATTATATAGTCTTTAAAGTCTTCGATGTGACGGAATGAAATAGATTAAGAAATTGAAATCGCGCAATGGTATTTTTCAGTAGAAATAGGTGTTCATTCGAGGAACTTGCGAGCTTTCGAAATAGCCGCATGAGCGGATAAACAGGTCTTATTTTGAGAGCGGGTTCGGATCCGTTCACTGGTTGGCTCATTCGCTGCGGCCGACATCTTGCGCAAAAGAAACACTGTCCAGACGTGTTCCTACATGCGCATGGACGCGGACAGCAGGAATTGGGAGAATCGATGGCAGGAAGGAACGTGTAGATTCGAGAAACTCGTAGGAGGCCTTGTTTTACAATCCATAGAAAGATATTTTGGATACTGGAGCAAGCTCAGAGATTCAAGAAATCAAATGAGTCTCTCTCTTGCTATCTGCAATAAAAGACTGTTCACTGAAGTTGTCCGAGAGACGAATCATGATAAAAGACAAAATTCTGATCGATCCTTTCATTAGATTGCGCTGTCTGAAAGGACGAAAGAAATTTGACACGTTCGATGTCTAGGATAATGATCGTGAAGCTTCTGTTTTGACTGGTCTTAAACGGTGTTCAAGGAAAACACTCTGACCATTTTCTCTGGTTCTTACCTACTTCCTTTGGAGTAAGCCGTGCTCGCTTCACAAGGTTCCTAAACGGTGTTTTCACCAAACAATCGGCACTTTAGAAAGAGACCTCGTATACTGTGGTATACGCACGTGGTCACCATTCCGCGTAGCACACTTTAGCTACTCCCCGTTTGTCTCGTCCTCTCCCTCGGGACACTTTGAAATCCAATCCCCAGGAGTCAGCAACCTATAGGCACTCTTCAGGGCGGATCTTACCTGGTAACCTTTTTTCTACCTTTGCTTACAGAATCACGCCTGCCATTCATGAGACTCTAGTCCTGATGGTCCTGTTTCCTGAACTCCTCCTAAAGCCCAGGAGTAAATGTCCACAGGTATCCCATTGACGTGCATCGGTTTTCCTTCAGGATATACGGACGTAGGTATGTAACATGCGTACGACAGCGGTATAAAATTACGGTATCGTGTAAACAGAGCATCTTGTCGGCGCGTGTGATGGCCGCCTGGGTGGCCGCCGTTCGCAGCGCAGCTTCACGTGCTTCCCAGAGGCACACAGCTTCAGCTCTATCTTACTGGGTCGCCGGTAGTCTTCTTGGCTTCTTGAACTTCCTTTATACCTTTTTAGATTTCATCCTGTAATTCAAACGGGTTATGGACCAGTCAATGTTACCAAAAATTGTGCACCGGGTACTCAGACCTACTGGCGTCTGTAGGCGCAGAGACAAGCTTGGGTTTTCATTTGATGAAGGATCCTGAAAAATCTCTGGTTCCGGTCTGCGGTTTTCAGGAAGACACGTGCAGCTCTCGGGTGGTCTAGTAAGAGTCTTTCTTTTTCAAGGGTTACTTATTTCAGGGTTCATCTTCTTGATAGTAAATCAATTTTTGGTTTTAGTGGTTCCTGGATTGGTCCTTGGATTCTGCCCAAGATTACAAAGGAGATTTACTGACTTGGACGTCATCATTTTTTCTGAGGAACATTACCCAAGGCTCTAAATAGCCTGCCAGCTATCTTCTTGGTCTTGATCCTTTCGTGTTTTGGGATTGGTGCAGATACTTGAGGTTGTCGCACGAAACGTCGCGAGAGCTCGGAAACTCTCGAGGCTGAGGAGGTAATGGTAAACAGCAGCCCTAATTTCTTTATCTCTGAAGGGTGGTCCCGATTTCGACCCTCCACTTTCAACCCTTAAACTACGAGAGCTCCTACCGAGACTGTGTCCTCAATAAATTAACATGAGTGTCTCGTCCTGGGTAACCTATGACCATCGTACGTGTAGATTCTTCCAAAAGAAAGTGTAGGTTCGTATGGTAATCATCCTCAAGGATATCCTTCCACCAACACCAGTGTCTGACTAGCAAATTGGTTCTTATGTCAGGACAGTCGAAATGTCAAGAAGGACAGGAGAAAATAGGAGACAAGGAAGAGAAAGCTGAATCCTGCAGGCTACCAATGTGGACTCGTGAGGATCTGCTTGAGGAAGACACAGGCAAGATGGCCGTGTCGCGTCTCTTTCGTCACGTCGTTCGCTCCAAGGCAAACAAACTTCTTGAGAATTCATGGTCCCAAGAGGCAAGACTCGAGCCCCCATGGTCACCCCGTTGGGAAAGATGGTGACATTAAATTATCTAATTTTTTATAGATAAGGGTGTGCTTAACAAAGGACAAACCTTTGATTCCATTGGAAGAATTTATAATTAAGCAGTGTAATTTGATAAGGATACTGTCGTGCTAATGAGCTTAAAGAATATCAGACGATGACAGTGTGATTATTCTTTAGGAGTATCGACACACGATATCAGATCACGTACTGGAAGGAGTAAACACTTGAGCTGATAGATTCTTCAGCAGACTTGACGATGGACGAGTTCCAAGCATGGGGATTGTCTTTTACAAATAATCAGACTCTAAATAAGGGCTTACGATTCAGAATATGTTATTTAGCATAATCGATGAATATTTGATGAATTTTGAAAATTAATATATATCAAATATTTTGTCTAATCTATTTTATTCACTTTTGGGAGGAGCTCGTACCACGGACTGTCGTCTAAGGTGATTCATTTTTAAGGGATGCTGAAAGAAAGAAAAAGGGTTCCGGATACGAGATAGACCCGTAATTCTCCCCAGAAGGAGGTTCCCTCGTAGGCGGAGCTCAGCCCAAAGATCTCGTTGGCTCCATCCTGGACCAATCTCTCTTCAAGTTCTCTCCCTCGTGACTAATCTTAGCACCGATACTCAAGCCTATACCGATGCTCTTCATATTTTTCAATATATTTGTTACAATACCGTGACTCGTAAGTACCTGCCCATAGGGCTCTTTAAATTGTCCTAAACTTTTGGACACCCTGTGTGTACCTGCCTTTGTCATACTACAATGGAAGACCTTTCATTTCAACCTTGCAATTAGGAGTCCGATTCTTTCATTGATCTGTACTGTACTATCTGCTTCTCCATAATTTGACTTTATTTTCAGGAAGAAGCGTTAATTGCTTCATCTATAAATTGGATGGTGCTTGGGTCCGTATACGTCAAAAACGTATTGCGCTACGGTTAATGTACAATGGAAGACAGTGAATTCGGTAGATCGAAAGAGGTATAGCGCGATACATCGTTCTGAGATTAAAGGGGTCTCCGGATGGCTGTATGTCGAATCGAAGCTCCTCCCATACGAGGTTCTAGAGTTCCATGATAGGGTAAAGCGCTCCGCCTCGCCACCACCTACGTCCACACACGAAGAGAGCATCGCGGAGTTAAGCTAAACTTTAGTAAAGCTGAAACACTTACGAGGCAGCCAGTCGCCTCTACGAACCCCGTCGCGTCGAACTTAAATAATTAACACGGAGAAGATAGTGCAAACAATTTATCCAGTCGGTATATAAATAATTATAAACCATTGTCCGAGTGTGCTTACGATTTCGAATAAATGTTTGCCGCGCCGTAAATATTTCACGGGCATTTCGAGCTCCGTTATAGCTGAGCTATCGTTCTGGTAATATTTAAAATTCGCGATATTCCAAGCTCTATTTTGTCCCTTCTTATAAAATTTGGATCCAAAGGACGACAGTTGTTTTTATTTGCAATTTTGTAAAAGTGTATCAATTTTGAAACGGTGATAGAATCTGATAATGCTCTTGAATCGGTTATAAATATTGTCATTTGGAACACTCGTGTCAGCCAGTGAAGATTTATTAATAAATATAAGAAAGACCGGATACTAGCTTCAAGATTTTACTTCACGGTAGCTCGGTGATCATGAAGAACGAGGTGGAGGTGACGGCCAGTTTACAAATGCAGGAGCAACAGCAACAACAGCCGCCGCCTCCTCCCTCAGGGCCGTCGCACCTACTTCCTCATTCTCATCAACATCCTCATTCTCATTCAACATCCGGAAGAAGCAGCTCGGGTACCGGTGGTGGTGGTGGTGGCGGTGGGGGTGGTGGTGGTGGTGGTGGTAGTGGTGGTGGTGGAAATACAAGTGTAATCTCTTCAATGCCACAGTCTCAAACTTTGGATCCACTAATGGTCAATTCCACTAGTGAAACTCCAAGGAAACCTGGTGCGCGACGTCAGGAAAAACCACCGTATTCGTACATCGCCCTGATCGTAATGGCGATTCAGTCTAGTCCCGGAAAGCGTTTAACACTCTCAGAAATTTACACGTTCCTCCAACAGAGGTTCCCTTTCTTCAGAGGTGCTTATCAGGGCTGGAAGAATTCCGTAAGACACAACCTGAGCCTGAACGAGTGTTTTATTAAGCTTCCAAAAGGTCTGGGAAGACCCGGCAAAGGACATTATTGGACAATTGATCCAGCGAGTGAATTTATGTTTGAAGAAGGCAGCTTCCGCAGAAGACCTAGAGGATTTAGAAGAAAATGCCAAGCCTTGAAGCCTCAGTACTCTCAGTACTTCACCAGTGCTACACCGGTCGGAGTCGGCGTCGGGGTAGGCGTAGGTGTGCAAGCTCCAGGATATGAGAATCTTGGTGGAGGCGTTGAGTATGCTAACGGGTATCAGAATCAGTATCAAAATTATCAGGATTACGCCATGTATGGTCCTAGTACGGGAATGACTGCGGATTGGGGATATGCTGAAACGCCATACAAAGCTCCATCAATTGCTGAAGTGACCTACAAGACTACTGAAGTCACTTATAAGACCGGAGAGAGTTCGCTATATCGTAACGGAGAGGTGCCACCAGCTTACAAAGCTGCCGGAGAGATCACGTTCAAGAATGAACCACCCTACAGAAACCCTGGTGAAACCTCAGTACCCTCGTACAGAGTATCTGAAGGATTTCAGCCTTCCGCCAAGGATCATCATCCAGGAATCAGCTACAAGCCTGAAAACGATCATGAGCCCATGATGAACAGCTATAAGGGAACTGGTTCTAATCCTCCAACACCGGTCAGTTCAACCCAACAGGATTATTACACGGGTTATGGTCTTCCTGCGCCTGGGAACAACAACGGGAATGTTGTCAATGCTAATACAAATGTTCAGCAAGCCAACAACATGCAGGGGATGCAATCGCAACCTGGTTCAGCCAGTCCAATAGGAAACATGAACTCGCCTCATAGTGGCTGCCACACACCAGTAACGGATCATGGTAAGTTGGTCATTTGTAAAATTTCACATAGAACCACCTGTGGGCCAGCACTTTTAAGTACCCGTATCCTTGAATATCCAACCTGGTGAACGGAAGAGACGTATATCATTTAGGGCAGCAGGTTATCCCAAGGGAAAACTCAGAAAAAAATATGTTGAAAGGGTAGCGGTGGGTGGGCGTACACGACGCCTTGGAAAACGTGTTGACGTACAGGCTCAGAGACCTAGAAGGTCCATGAGACCTATAAGGACTCGTGACTGCACGAAGGGGCCATCTGGAAAATCAGAGACAGTTTACGAGCTTTTGGGCGCCGGTCCATGTAATACGAAACTGTCGACGACTTTTCTTCTCTCATTTTTTTTTTTTCAAAATTGTTTCCAAACCCCATTCGTCAATATCGATTCACGTGCTAACCAGCTGCGAAGACCTTGATACCTGCGCCAGGTACACCATCATCCTTACTAACAATAAGTCTGTAACGCTATAAATGACTCATCCTGTGTTTCCTTCGCAGATCATTTTTCCCGACCTTCCTCCAACATCTTCATCGTCTCGCAAGATGTCCAAACTTCCTGATCAAGAGCCTTAAACGATTTGCTCGTTATCGCCTGCACTTAATGCTTTGGAAAGTCACGCGTCAGAGACCCGAACGCTTTCGTAGGTGCATTCAGGCAGTAGTTAAGACAGAATACCAAGTCGCAGGCAGATGACAGGGCCTATTAGTCGAGGTGACACGACTGTCACGCCCAAGCCAGTCGTGAGGTCGTAAGTCGTAACTTAACACGTGTACCAGACCGTCCCGTACGACTACATACGTCCCATCCCATCCGCGTGAGATTAATTTAGCGTGAAGAACTGGAACGGGGCCTTTTAAAACGTTACAGAGCTATTAAACCGTTCTTACGCACGGAGTCACCCTAGTGATCTACGGGACGACCACGAATACAGCCACGAAAGATCCCTTAACCTTTGAATTTTTCCTTCTCTGACCTATCATCAGCCAGATACGGACTGACCAGGGACAATTTTATATGTGCATCAAAATCACGGTAATAATTATTGGGTTAGGGTACCGATAACGAATCTGTTAAGACACCAGTGTAGAGAATACATCACTTTAATTCCGACTTCTGTACTAAGTGCGATCTCAGACCGTTTATCGCCCAAATATTTACGAGCGTGATAAACACGATGTTCTTTAATCTACTACACCGAACGTAGAGTCGTAAAGGTTTCTTGGCTATTCATAAATTTTCAAAGAATTTTACGGTCCCGGTATGCCAGACCTACAGGAACCTGTACCAGGTATCCTGGATCTGTATACTAGATCGGGTAGATGATCGATGATAAAGAATTGTTTAATTCTTGAGATTGATCATCCTCGTTCAATAATCCTATTATACTATATGAATCAGAGGAATCCTTCAGTCGCCTTTTATACCGTCACTGTACTCTCTTTATTCTTCGTTTTTCTTGGTTTCGAGGGGCGGTGTATTTCTGGCACGATGCCTCTGTAATACTCCGTGATCCCGATTCGTATCCGTGCAGAACCAGCGGTTCCATGGTTCCTACGGTGCCCATATTCTGCTTCCGAACCATGCGGCGCACACGTCCCGTTAAAAGTCGAGCTGCCGCGCGCGCCGTATTCGTATTAGTCTTACGGCCTTTGAGTCCGTGAGAGATTTTGACTGGCAGCCTTACCCGGACCACACACGTCGTCTTCCTCGTGTATCACGACGGCTTTCAGTTAACTTCAGCATCGGCTCGTCTTGCTTCAGCTTTATCGTGCTTGCAGTGAAGCTGGTAGCATCGCGAGTCAGACATAATAAAGGTTGTCTCTCATAGATTTTACTAGGCACGAGATACCTTTAGAATTTTATCACTTAGAATATTTTTATATAATTATTTAATTAAATTTCTCAAAAACCGACCAAGACAATTAATTTGCGAATCAAGCAGCGATTAATAATTAATTAATCTCAAAAGCATAAATTTACTGCGCTCGCGAATAATGAAATTTGCCAGACCCTCTTATACGTCGATCTTCGCTATGTATCTTTGTAATCTTAATCACCAATTATGCTCTTATCGATAACCAATCGCCGAAGAGAAGTTAAGCAAGCTTATAGAGACTCTTTTGAGGCATGACGTACGTACACGTAGTATAGGAAGTAAGAAGACTAGTTCTATCTAAATGGAAAATGGGAGGATAAAGAGTAAAGAAAGAACTAGAGTGAAGTACGCACTTGAAGAGAGCAACTACTTGAGAGCTGCCGGAGGTTTCTTATTTATCGTACCTACAAGGACTGATCCTTATCGCGAGACTTTTTTTCCACTTGTACACTTCTTTTTTTTTCTTGATTTGTGTGGTCCAGAGAAAGAATTATTGCTTATGCACGTAACAACAACCTTACGCTTATGAGCAAGGGATTGACTGTCACTTTGATTTCAGGTATGAGAATGCAGTGTTCGAGTTCGAATTCAAATAGCTCCGGCGGTGGACTAGTCGAACGGAAGTCATCTTACCTGAGCCATCCTCCAGCTTCCGTGGCGTTAAGCTCTCTAAGCTCTCTGAGCTCGATAAGCTTAAGCAATCTGGGTGGATTAAGTATACCCAGTATACCGTGCACTGTACCATCGAATGTTCACACTTCGACGCCACCACCTGCAACAATGTTCTACGATCAGATCAAGTACACCATGTGATTGGAATTGAGGGAAAAAAAATAATTATCCCACCTAAATGAGTATATCGATACAAGCCGAATCTTACGATAAGGAATTGGGGAAGGAAACTAGAGGGAAGAGAAAATAAAGAGTAGAATCAAAAATACGTACTAGAAATTTGTACGATAGTCTTAATGAGTTAGGGTAGTGTGTCTATCCTATGAACGTCCTATTTATATTTATGAACGAGTACTAATTAATGTCGTTATTAATTTAAGCGTAGTCATTAGGCAAGTCTGTAGAATTAAATATCGTTTGCTAAGAAACTTTTGTCTTTATCTTATATTTAATTACTTTTCCTACAATAGCGACCGCTCTTATCCTGAGGTCCTGCGAGATTTTTTAACCGCATTGTTGTAAGATAAGATTTAAAGGTCTTTGGACGACGTGACATTTTGAACAAATGCCACGTAAGACTTACGAACGTTCGTCAATTATTCATCGTAATTACGTAGTCAAATTGCTACGTCAGAACGCGACTTGCGGTAACAATATCGCCATTACGTCAGGAAGCCGTTTCATGCTTATCAACTGCTGGGGAATTACGCAAATATTGTCAGACTATCCGGAGTCCTGATATCCTCCTTGCGGGAGATGACGATTCCTCGACATGTCTGTAAACAAATATCTTAAACGCTCTTACGTGTACTTTATATCATGAAATATTAAAGTACTAAGACAGTTTGCTGTCTAACGTATTTTGGTATCTTCGTGCGACATATTGCTAGCAGATTTCGACGGTTGACTAGCAAAAGGAAATATTTGCCTCTAGATTACAATATACCCTGTCGTAAAAAAATGCTTTGTCCAAAAAAGGATGCACCAGGTCTACCGGCTCTCTTGCTACGCACATGTGCAAAGGGGAACAACAACGACGATAATCTTGACTCAACTGATTCTACGTAATTTACATAACCACAAAAATTCTGTCATCGCTCGGTTAGGGGCTCGTTCGATTGATTCGTCCGTCAAAATAAAGAGTGACTGAATTCGATCTTGCCACAATCTTCAATCTCTTGTCGCGGTTAGGATGTGTAGCGCCCATCGGGAAATTCCTATAGAATCATCAACCCGGAGGATTCCCAGATTTCTAATGTTCCACATTCTCTCCTCAGCATCCGTGTATCCTGATAAACAAATAATTATGTTCCGATTATTTGCACGACTGTTATCAATCTCGGTCCATTACCTTCGTTTTAGATGGTTCCGAATGAGTGCGAGGAGACTCGAAACCAGTCCACGAATCGGCGAACTGTTTATAATAAATTCAACCATCTACGATCCATCCCGGAACGGCTGAGCGCATGTGGTGTCGGCTTATATGAAACAGATTCATAACGGACATTAATTTCACATTAAATTCTTTTTTACTGATTCTCCGTTAGAGCGCAGACATTACCCTTGTGAGATACTTGCACTATATATGGTGATCTCTTTCGTACATGATTATCACTATATACATCTGATATCTCCAAGTACCTCCAGATGTGACTTTCACATTGATTTTCATATTCAACTTTTATGAATTTATCGTGTCCTCCTTCTGGAATGGAATTTCTATTACAGAAATATGTGCATTGAGCACGGCGAGTGCATCTTTCCTTCTGGACTTGAAATCGGAATGATGCTCAGAGTCTCCAGCCATGACTGCGTCCACGACGTGCAAGCCGAGTCACTCAACGACTATGTTGACAGCTCTCTCACTGTCTTCGTACCATCTTCCATGAGGTCTTCGTGAGAGAACGCAATTTCTTACTATCCACTCGCTATTAGGTACCTTCTTGAATTTATCTTCAATGTCCATTCCTGTTTTTAGCTTTAGAACGTTTCAAAAATTTTATTCTTATACATAACTATTCAGTACACCCTATGCATATAGCTTATACGGATCTAGATAACTTACAGCTTGAATATCATTTTTTGGATCGTGTAGACACTTGTGTATTAAATTCCAAAAGTCAAGAAGAAAATTCGTTGGTTGTAATACACGAGTTTTCCCAGGGGATGATTTAAGCCTTTGGTATCCTTAGAAAAGGCTGACTCGAAAATAGCTGCAGATCTAGAGAAACAAGAAGACTGCATTATATCAAGATTCGGAAGAGACTGTGATGGTGGAATAGTTGAGAGAAGGAGAGATAGAATGATTAAGGGATGAGCTTGAGGAGGAAGGAGGGAGAGAGAAAAAGATAGAAGGCGGAAAGAAGAGAGAGAGAGAGAGAGTAGAGAGCTGCGGACCTGGAAGGAAGGGGTTCGCTCTAAAATAATAAACTACCCGAAGCGAAGCTAGACGAAGCGAGTCTAAACGGCCTGCGACTTACACTGCGCAGCCTCCGGCTTCGAAAATGTCAAAATTCAAAGGCTCTGGCAACACTGATGCTTTTTCTTACCGGCAAGAAAAATTCTCTAAATCTTTCATCTTCCCAATCGTCATTGCTTGAAAGAGAACGAGTGGATTCGCGGATTCTTTAGGCACGAGAATAAATAATCATACCGAGTGGATAATCGGCACACCTACCTCGCGAAAATTCCACGAAAATTTTCAAAAGTATTTTCAGACTCTCTGAGCTTATTCGGTGTCCGTCGCATGCTATTCTCTGTGAATCGGTGACTCGACTCGTGGCGCTTAGTTATTTCTGCCCTAAAGAAACTCACAGGATGAGGGAAGGAAGGATAACGCGAGGCTGAATATGGCCCCGTGCTTATTTGCCTGTCTTTTTACTTATTTGTCCTAGACGTTTTACTAAGGGGGTTTACACGGGAAATATAATGTATCGGACAATGCTGAATCAAGGGGGTATAATACAGCTTGTATATAGTTTTGTGTATTTCAAGTGAAACAATACGAGAACGAAATACTCACACGATACAAGATTTAGAGAACAATCGGAACGTCTCTTGAAACTTTGCTGTGTATTTAGGTTATGTTTCTATTCGTCAGTGAGCCGTCTGGATATGCATGATGAATGAATATGAATATTTGCTATTCGTGGAAGAAGTTAAAAAAGTTTAGCAAATACCGTACACTACATATAATCGATAGATTTTTGATCGTTTACTCGACTGCACGGTATACACGCTGCCGATTAAAGCAAAATAACTAATGAAAAATAGCTTGAGACTGTGCAGATTGGGTTTGATATGCTGCTATAAAATTTTTTTCAAATCGTTACAGTGATATAGGGTTAGCTCGTAACGTAAAGACGAGATAAATTCAACTGCATTCGATCATTCGATACTGAAGCCAAATCTCGATGAGCCGTATTCGAGAATTTAATGTCTCAGGGATATTTAATAGCTGTCAGATTTCTATACTCCCATAATGTATGCACACTATGTAAACTATATCCAGCCATGAAATTAGACGGCCTAGGAATCTTGTACGTACATACATAACTAGTCCGGCAGACAGTATGGCTCGACGATGTCTGCCACGTATAACCACTCAAGAGTGTGTATCATTAAAAAGCTTCTCTACTATTGTATATTATTCCCCTCCCGTAGTAAACAGGCTCTCATTAAACATTTACAAAATGCCCATTTTAACTTCAAGGAACTTCATACTACATCTCGGATAAGAGCGCCTTAGGTAAATGGAATGAAAGATGAAAGAAATTGTCTTCTGTGTAGAACTAATCGTAGGTGGTACGTACCGACTGTATATAATAAAACAACATTAAGAACAAAATAACTGTTGTACGGACTTTCGATAAAGAAATGCTAGGCTAACATGGCTACCGTCTGAGTCGGTAATGCTTGGTTCGTTTCGTACTCGGTCGACTCTACAGATTTTACATCTGCAGGCTGCGCTTACAATTCTTCTAAGGCTTATGATACTAGAATTAGAAAATGGTCCATTTATTGTTCTAAAAAGTGACCTCTTACAGTGCACCTTCGCCATTTTGCATCGGCACGGCGTTTCGGATGTCATACGAAAGAATAGTATTATCTGTCATGTAGGATTATTTATGGAGTTTTGTAATTTTATATAGAATTGCACGAATGTGTAACGCATGCGCTTGGATCTGATTCTGTTCGTCAGAATTGAACAATTTATTTTACGTCACGGTACGTCACGTTCGCCGACGGACGGCCAGCACCCGGTTTATTTATTGGAGTATTTGATTAAACGTTTAACACACGATAACTCGTCATGGAGGAAATACTGCTTAAGCTCCTGGTTGCCGACAATACGATAATACAGGAGGTTGGTACAAATTGTCATTTTTTTTTGGGGTAATTAACGTATTACATTGAACAACACGTGCTCGCTATGGTGTGAACGTCCTACCAAGTCAGGCCACGAGATCAGCAGGATTTGACTTTTTATATTTTACATATTCTGGTTAAGATGCGATGCATGACCGTTTGTAATGGGTAGATGATCAAAGATCACTTTTTTTTATAAATGTTTCACTACCTGACATGAAGTTGAGCTGATTATTTTATGAATTTTTCTAGGGTACTGCTGAACTTCGAGAAGCTATTAAAAAACCAGAAAGTGCTCCTGCGTTATGTCAGCTTGTTGTTTCGTCAGCCAATGCTGAGGTTTGTATTTTTAGTGTTGCGTAAGGCTTCTTTTGATATTTAATACATATTTTACATTTTATAGATAAGACAGTATGCTGCTGTTCTACTGCGAAAGCGGTACAACAAGGGAAAGCATTGGTTGCAATTGCCAGAACACATCAGAACTGAACTAAAAGCAGTGATACTCCAGGCATGTTTATGACTTTCATCAAGATATAAAATTAGTATTTTTAAAATTATTGAAAGTAATTTAATGTAAATATGTATCCTGTAGGCTTTAGTGAACGAGCAAGAGAAATTTGTGAAAAATGCGATAACTCAGTTAATTGGGACTATCGTGAAACATGAACTGCCAAACAATGGTTGGCCTGAAGTTCTTCAATTTGTTCAGCAGCTTGTTTCTAGTGAGAACTTAGCTGACAAAGAAGTAAGAAAAATTAATTCTATCTCATTTCGGTATTAAACATACTATTTTCATTCCAGTTGGGAATGTATACTTTATCCACAATGACTGAAGTAGCACCTGATGCCTATTTACCGCATATGTCTTCCATTGTTTTTCTACTTGGAAACACACTCAACAATCTTCAGGATTTAGGGAATTCTGTGGCACATTATATCCTTCAGACAATGCTACATCTTGTACCTTTGGTAGAAGGGGACCAAAATGTATGTAACCAAACAACTTCAATATCATTCTCCATTATCTTCTCATATAATCAACATTCTTCATTGTACAACTGATAATTAGATGGTGAACGCATATCATCAAATGATGCCTCAAGTGATGAACACGATTCAAGCTCTAATTGTTGCGAATGAGTATCAGGCAGTAGAGGCTTTCGAACTGTTGGATGAACTATGTGAAAATGCAGTTGCAGTTATATCACCCCATGTTAAACCCCTCATTGGGATGTGCCTTGCGATAGCTGGGAACAAGTCCTTAGACGATGCCTTGAGAGTTAAAGCCATAGACTTTATAGGCTGGTTAACAAGATCTAAAAAAAAAGCCATCGTTAAACACAAGATGGTTGAGCCTATAATTGGTAAGCAAGTGGCTGACTGTAAATTTTGATATAATTTCTAAAAGGATAAACTTGTTTAGTATTGAATTCTAGACATGCTCTTCACACTGATGTCCACACCACCTGATGACGAAACTGATGAGGTTTACTTTAGCGGTGATAATGAGGACAACACACCTATGACCTGTGCCACGCAGACCCTAGATCTCTTGGCATTACATCTACCTCCAGAAAAACTCATTCCGCATCTGGTACGTATATAAAAATAGAAAACAAGCTTGGACCAGGTCCATATTGAAAGTGGTGGACAAGTATCTGTATTGTTTCTTCACAGTTGCAACATGTGGAACCAGGTTTACAAGGTACAGACATCTACGCGAAAAAGGCATCATACCTAGCAATGGCGGTGTTAGCTGAGGGTTGTTCCGAATGCATCCGCTCAAAATACTTAGAATCCTTTCTACGCTGTATCTGCCAGGGTATCACAGACCAGGCCGCTGTTGTTCGTAATGCTGCGTTATTCGCACTTGGCCAATTTTCTGAGCATTTACAGCCAGAGATCAGTCGGTACTCGTCCGAGCTCTTACCTGTACTCTTTGAGTATCTTGGCCAAGTTTGTACCCATATCAAACAAGAGAAAAAAGAACTTCCATCCGTGGACCGCATGTTTTATGCCTTGGAGATGTTCTGTGAAAACCTTAACGAGAGTCTCTTACCATATTTACCTATGCTTATGGAACGACTATTTGAAACTTTGACAGCTGATACTCCCGTACATGTTCGTGAACTTTCGCTAAGCGCAATTGGCGCCGCAGCCAATGCCAGTAAGGAGCATATGCTTCCTTACTTCGAGAGGATCATCACTATACTGAATGGTTACCTAACTGAGAAGCAAACGGATGAGACAATGTGCTTACAGATCCAGGCAGTTGGTGAGCATAACAGGATTTGAAAGCGTTTACCATTTCTTAAATTATATATTCGGTACTCAGATACTTTGGGTGTACTTGCGAGAACCATTGGAAATGATCATTTCGCTCCACTGGCGGAGAGTTCACTTCAGTTTGGATTGAAACTGCTCAAGGAAACGGATGATCCAGATCTGAAAAAGTCTATCTATGGGCTTTTTGCGTCCATTAGTTCGGTTATGAAGAAGAGTATGGCTGTTGCGCTACCTCAGATTGTAGAACAGATGATAAAGAGTATACAAAGTTCCGAGGGTATAGTTGTACGTATCCCCTAAAGAAGAACGCTTCACCTTGACTGTAAAGAACTTATATTGATCTACTGTTCATTAGCCGCATTTTAAAGATGACGAGAACACTGCGTTTCCTATATATGAGGACCTAAGTGATAACGAAAACGCGGATGAGGAAGATATAGAGAACACTGACAACGAGGAAGATGAAGATGATGAGGATGTTGCTGGTTACAGTGTTGAAAATGCATACATTGAAGAGAAGGAAGAAGCAGTTTTAGCTTTAAAGGAAATTGCCCAGTATACGGAGTACGTGTTTTTCTTTTTTTCTTTTAATTTTGAACTCATTTTTTGATGTAAAGAAAATTTTTTTAAATCACTACTCTTACAGAGAGGCATTTTTACCATATTTGGAACAATCCTTTGAAGAGACGTTCAAACTTATTAATTATCCACAAGAGGATATACGTAAAGCTTCTATCGATGCACTGCTACAATTTTGTATTAACTTTTCTAAAATTGGTACAAACGAAGGAAGGCAGGCCACTCTGAAGGCTGTTTCTATTTTCGTACCGAAGCTTTCAGAATTAATAAGACTGGATGATGAGCGCTCTGTCGCCATTGCTGCGCTCGATGCGTTTTCAGAGCTTCTCAAGGAACTGAAAACAGATATTCTAATTGGGGAAGGTCACAGAGATGCCATAGTAAATTGCATAACGGATGTAATGACAGGAAAAACTGAGTGTCAGGATCAGGAAGACGCTGATGGCGAGGAGGCCGAGGCTGAACAGGACGAATTATTAGTGGAATGTGCTGGCGACGTTTTGTCGAATTTTGGAAAAGTTATTCCCGCGGAGGATTTTGCCCTTTACTTCCAAACGGTGCTGCCAATGTTTCTCGATAAATTGGTACATATTTTTATACTATTTACTTTTATCATCATCGGGTGGAATTTTTATTATTACATTTAATTTTTAGAAAAAGAACAAATCAGAGGGACAACGATCCTTTAGTGTTGGCACCATTTCTGAATGCTTTTCAGGACTGAAACACGCTGTAGCATCGTTTGTACCTCAACTTCTTCCAACGTTTCTTAAACTGACTGACGATCCTAGCGCTGAAGTTCGCAATAATGCAATTTACGGTATTGGAGAACTCGCCTTGCATGGCAAGGAGTCAGTATATCCGTATCCTTTATTTTATACACCAATCCTTATCCACAATTTTATACACCACTTTCAATACATAATTTCATACGATAAAAAATCCTTAACAAATATTACTTAGATATTATCCTGAAATTCTTCAGGCTCTCTCTGGTGCAATAGCAAAGGAAACTCATGGTGGAGCTCGAGACAATATAGTAGGCGCAATTGCGCGTCTTATCATAACAAATTACGAAATCTTACCTTTAGATCAGGTGTTTCCTGTATTTGTTAATCAACTTCCACTAAAAGAGGATTTCGAAGAGAATAAAGCTGTCTTCAACAGTATCCTCATTCTCTATCGAGCCGGCCATGCCGTTCTTCAGCCACACGTAAAAACCTTGCAGAAGGTCGCAGTGACTGTGCTCCGTGAAGAAAAAGCTATGGATGACGGTAAGCGTTGATAATCGTTCCCAGCACTTTTATTAGCCTTACTTATCAACTTTTACTTTTCACAGAGACCAAGTCACTCGTCAATGAATTTGTGAAGTCATCTCAGAGAGATTTTCCTACCGAGTGGAATGCTCTCCTTAGTGAACTACCGTCGGAAGTGGCAGCTGATATTTATCGTATCTTCTCCTAAGCTAGTTCTCGATGTCTATTGTTATTCTGAGAGATTTAAACGACATAAAAGAATACTCCGTTAAGAGCAATGTATTCGCGCTGTTGTTTATGAAACCAGAAGTGTCAGTCCAATTTTCTGGCTAGATACGTTTTAATCCTTATATTTGTGGATTGGATCTGATCCTAACGCTTAGAATTATTAAGACCCAGTCTTCTAAGAATCACAATCGTTTAACATTTGGAATTCTAATTTCAACGTTAAATATGCACGCGTACGCTATATTCTCTCAGTTGCTAAGAACTTACACGAAGTGCTAGAGACGTTTTACGTGTGGGAGTTCGTTGAAGAAATATTATCATGGGAATTTTGTACAACGTGCCTTCCGGTTAGTCAAGCCATTATTTTTGCATGAGCCAACTTTTTCTTCGGGGTATCGATATCCAGCGTCCGGTTTCCCTTGTAACAAGGATCTAAAATCTAGAATCAAAATCCAAACGGTCGTATCTCATAATTATAAATGACGAACTAACGAAAATTTTGCTTGCATGGATGATATAATTTTGAAAAAATCTTGTTACATCACGCGAAGAAAAAATTAAACTAAATAACAGCATCACCGTACAACAAAAATAAATGTATTGCCGTGAATGAAATAAAGGTTTTGTATTTTTCTTGCGACCATTTTCTTTCCGTTCCATAAACATTATTCAGTATTTAGTAATTAGTAGCAACAACGAATACCATAGAGTAATATTTTCTACGTCAATATTTTTATCTCCTAAATCAGGATACTCTCACCTCTCCGCCATGAAATCTCATATACATATACAGACGAACAATTAGGGAGGCACAATTTCCGGACAACACGATATACACATGTAACTGATACAGAACACGGGGTGATGCTATCACACTGTTATCACAAAGCCCCAGATAAGCCAGTGGGCAGTCAAGTTTTTAGAGATGTATCAGCTCTTTGTCGCTTAAGACTATCCCAAAAATTAGATGTGGTGTAGTGACAGTGCATTATCGTGTATTTCTTAATAGAACATACCTTCAAACAAAACTACCAATAATTACAGATTTGAAAGTAATACCAAGTTCATGGATCTTAAAATATGAAGTTAGTGAAGTTGGCTGGTATACGGCAACAAAGTCTGCTCTGTGGAGTGCATAAAAGTTTTAGCCAAACGAAATAAATCAGATACAATAAATTGTACCTTGACGAGTGAAACAAATTATTATAAATATTTTATTGGATACGCCGCACTTATAACTATAGTGATATAAATCCCTCCATTATTTCTGTTAATGTAGACTGTGAAAGTGACCGAATCGTACCAAACTGTACCATGTAATCTATACTGAAAACACAGTAAAGCATCAGTACGCCGAATGCATTCCTTGCCAGTTAACACATGAAAAAAAAATGTCCAATTTCAACTTACCTGGTCACGTCAACGGTAAAAAATGAATTTCTTCGTAAAGAGCTAGATGTAATTATATTTGATCAAGAAAGATATCGTTAAATGATAGACAGCATGAGGTCCTACTGCGAAATATACCAGAATCGTTCTACGACTTTAGCGATTTCTCCCAAAGAATTTGGAAAATTAAATTTTCTTAGTTTTCCAAGCTAGTGGAAAGTGACTGACGGCAGTTTATCTTCGTCATAACAAATTCAATAGGAAACTTCCTCTCAGTTAACGGCATGCTCATCGTCGCACTGTCCATCACTTGAGAGAGGCTGACCTTCCACCATTGTAAAATATTGTATTCGTTGGTGATATAGAATCGACGGAAGTCATAACTCCGGGTAAGTTCTTATACTCACTCTTGATATTCTACGTCAGTCATTAAGTGCAGAACTGTGCGCGAAGGTGAGTGATAGGAGTGACAGTGGTTATAGGCGCCGGGATGATTCCAGTCCAGAGAAACTAATCAACTAGTATCGTTCGCATCCAATACCTGGAGGAAGTCAGGCTAACATTAATAGGAAACATCATACAGGGTACGTTTAAGTCACGTATTTATGCCGGTTTATGCGTATAAATTTAAATTCTCATACCTATGCATGATCCTTTGAAATATATATGGTAGATATCAGTATCAGTCAGTAAGGCGTTGCGGGAAATAACAGCAAGACAAATATCCTCCTATACGGTCGCAGGATGTAATTAAGACGTGATGATTAAGAGAAGTCTAAACAACGCGGTGCCATCAGTGGGAGGCCATAGCCTTTTAAATCAAGTCATTGCTCGTCACGGTGGCTCATAGCAGCTGTACGTGATCTGTAATCCGTAATTCGACATACAGAGTGTCCGACTTTATACGAGTTAGTTAAAGTTAAGTTTGTATATCTAGACGCGACAGTTACTTTGACTTGTACTTTCTGTGTACTACTGAGAAGGGTTAAATAGTGTAGAGGCTATTAAAATTACAAGTGTCGAGATATTTATGTTTTCTTAGTCGTTAAATATTTTTGTGAATTGCTCAAATTTATTTTCACTTTATCGTGTATCCTCGTGCACGAGGTCCTTGCTTTGTGGGTTATTCTAGAAGCTCCGTGACTCGGTGAGTAATTCGTATGTTTCCCGCGCGCCAGACACGAATTTTCGAATTCTTAACGTGAACGGACAGTGCAACGTGCGTGCTGGAGAAAGTTTGAATTACACCGGTCGAAATACAAATGCATTCACTTGCCATTGGAAACTCCTTTCAGTGACGGGTATTGCGTTAATATGCCCTAAGCTTCTCTTTGGCGACGCTGATTATTACAATCATTCGTTATCGAATCGATTATTTGAATTGCTTTAGATTTTAAATGGCGGAGAGAACTCGTATTAAAATATTATTTATTTTCTGTGCATCATCGGTCTTCCAGTACTTTTGCAACGGAATGCTGGACTGTTTCTATTGTGTTGTATTTTTCATTTCAGAAAATCAAAATGATAGATACAATGGCAAGGTAACGTGCACAACTTGTAGTGAGAAGGTACACGAGATACCTACAATAAAATGGATGAACTAATGACAAGAACCTCACTGACTTCTCTCCATAAGTCAGGAGACGATCGAGTAGTTTCTCCAAATAGTTTAGACGAGTGGACATGGAGCAGTTTGAGGGTAAGTTTTATTCGTATGCATAG